>JAUMJL010000707.1:600000-903484 GCA_033558185.1 Dromococcyx pavoninus | reverse complement strand
CTCTCTGAGGCACCGCGCGTACAACTGCGCATGCGCCACCACCACGGCGGGCGGGGCGCGCGTGCAACTGCGCATGCGCCACCAACGGGGAGCGTGCGCGCTCCCGCCCACCCCTTCCCCTGCGGCCGCGGCGGCGGCGTTAAAAGTACCCGGATGTTGGGGGAAGGGAAAGCGGGAGGAGGAGGTATTTTGCCAGGTTGTGGAATAGATCCCGTAACCTTTATCAATGCAATCTAGAATTTCCTCTTGGTATCGAAAGATAATTAGTTACAGTTTTGATATCTTGGCTTGTGTGGCTACCAGGACCAGGGAAGTCATCCTTCCCCTGTACTCAGCACTGGTAAGACCACACCTTGAATCCTGAGTTCAGTTTTGGGCCCCTCGCTGCTAGGAGGACATTGAGGGGCTGGAGCGTGTGCAGAGAAGGGCATCGAGGCTGGTGAATGGTCTGGAGTGTTATGAGGAGCAGCTGAGGGAGCTGGGGTTGTTTAGGCTGGAGAGGAGGCTGAGGGGAGATTTGCTCTGTACAGCTGCCTGAGAGGAGGTTGCAGTCAGGTGGGTGTTGGGTGTCTTCTCCCAAGTGACAGGTGATAGGAGGCCGGGAAATGGCCTCAGGTTGCACCAGGAGAGGTTCAGATTAGATATCAAGAAAAGTTTCTTCACGGTTAAGGGTTGTCAGGCATTGGAACAGCTGCCCAGGGAAGAGGTTGAGTCACTGTTTCTGGAGGGATTTAAAAGATTGGTTGATGAGGGGCTCAGGGATATGGTTTAGCAGTGGACAGGCGCTGTTGGAATTGATGATCTCAAAGGTCTTTTCCAACCAAATGATTCTGTGATGCAGTTCAGATTTTAAAAACTGCATTTTTTTCCCCCTCAAAACTTCTACACTATGCAAACAAGGTAGAGATTATGTGGAAATGTTCCTGCAGGCATGTACTTTAACTTCTGCACTTAAACATCAATTTAATTTTTCACCCTCCTTTTCCACTTTAATAAATCTCTCCTAAGAGTTTGAGTTATATACAATTGTGGATTTCATTTCAATTCTATTTTGTGTTACCTACAGCTGGGGGATTTGTGTGTGTTTTTTTTGAAGCAAAAGTGAATGAAAACATGGCCCAGCTTCTTTTGTGATGCCCTAGTTTTAAGCTGCAGAAATGTAACAACAGCAGAGAGTTTGCTGCTGTCATTTTCTATTTATATAATTTTCTTGGGAAATTGGATGGAGTCAAATTACTACAGTATTTTCTTAAAGTGTAACTTCTATTTAGTTTGTGAATTTTGCCTGGCCTGCTGTACTGACAGTGGTAATAAATATTTACAAGAAATTCAGACATCACATTTAATTAGGATCAAACAGCTGTGTGTAATGTACAACTCGACTGTGCATATTGTTAGCTGACGAGACTGTATCTCACAGCATACAGATCTTTATTTTCCCATTAGCTATAGATCAAGATGGGATACAGCTGATTGGGAACTGTAGTCACTTGAGTCACTAGCACCACAGTCAAGGAGGCACTAATGAGAACCGTTCTGAAGCTCTTTCAACACTGCTTCATAAACCAAGAACCACATTTCACTGTGTGGAACAAGAAATTTCTATTTGCATAATAAAGCATATTTAAAATGCTTTGCTGTTTCACAGGATATTTTTAGAGAATGTGTAATCACCTAGACTGGACCCTTAATTTTTAGATGGCTGAAAATCATTAATTACCTGTGGTGCTTAGAGGTTATCTAATAGAAATCTTTATAGTAATGATATGCGTGGCCTCTAATGGTGCAATCATGAACTTGGTTTGGTTTTTTTCTGCTTCCTGTTACAGCTTCAGATGGATGGTAGTTGCCAAGAATAATTTTTAAAAAATCTGTGTCTCCAAATAAAAAGATTTACCATCCGTGCACACTTGGTTGCTGCATGCAGGGGGATGATTTTGTCCAGTGTATTCATTGAAATTGTCAATTTAGAACATTCTGCACTTTGAAGCTGTTTCCAATGACATCATTTCCAATAAAAGAGAATATGGGACTGCAGTTGCTACTGGGATCACATGGCAATTTAACTGCGTTTTGGAATTGGTTTCCACCGCAATGGATGTATTCTGTACGAGTCTACTGTAATGCCTGCGTGTTGGTATTGCCTAATGCTCCTTTTACTCTTCCAGTTTTAATACCAGTTAAACTTCTTTTATTATCAGGTATATCATGAGATACTGGAATTTTGTCTGTATATTCTTTAAAGAGGGGACAAATGTTAACTGTTGTGTGGCATGATTTGTATTTCTTGATCCCTAAGTGAAAAAGCTGTACTTCTTGCAATGTCTCACATGTAGTTTATTCAAAAGGTGAGGAAAAGCAGAACCTTTTGGTTTCAGCTTCCGTTACTTATTGACCCTGTTGCTCTAATTGTCTGCAACAAATATATTACATAGATGTGAAATAATGTATTCAAAATTACTCTGCAGCCTAAAAAGTTGGAGGCTGTGGAGTTTGGGGTTTTTTTGAGTGGGCTTCACCTAATAACTCTCATCTAAATATTAGATGTGTAATCAAGCTGTAGTTCAGGTCTTGGTTCAGCGGAGACAGACAGACATCTTTCAGTGATCATTACTCCTACGTTCCCCTGAGTGTCGAAAGCAGGTTTGTCAAGTTGCCTTATGAAGGTCCCTTTTCTCTCCTGTAGTTTCAGTGACTACAGAAGAAGCTGAGATGACGACCTAGACTGGACCCTTAATTTTTAGATGGCTGAAATTCATTAATTACCTGTGGTGCTTAGAGGTTATCTAATAGAAATCTTTATATTAATGATATGTGTGGCCTCTAACGGTGCAATCATGAACTTGCCAGAACTTTATACTTGGCTTGTGCAGTACTAATGCCCTGCCCCATCTCTCCTCCAGTGGGCTGTCCCTATTTTTGGAATCTAAAAGCCAGCTGGATGAATATGCTGCAGGCTTTACATCTCCTTGGTACTATTCCTGCAACACCCTGGTGTGATGACATCTGTAGGTATCTGCTTAGGCAGCTGTGCCATTGGGAACTCTATAAAATGCCAGGACTGTAGCTATGATTAATAACCACATGATGTTTAAATCATCAGAAGCGCACACCTAGGGTGTATCCTGTGTCCAAACTGAATTTATCTGAAAGATGTCACAAAGGCTTTGGACTTTTGAAGAACACGGAATGCTGATGTCCCGCATTCCTGAAATGCAGCACTTCTGATAATTTTTTGCTTTTTGCTAGAGTCTTGAAAAGGGCTTCACAAACTGCCACGCTTTGGCCCCTCTGAGGCAAGATTTATGCTCGCCTAATAGCTTTTTTAAACAACATTTAAACAACATTTAAACAGTCAGGACATTGGTTAAAAACAAACAACAGTAATTTTCAATCTACAAAATTAGTTTCAAAATCATTAGGGCATCACATCAAGCTGTGAGAGTCAGAAAGCAGGGCTCAGTCATGAGTTTTATTTTTCTGGTGAGAAATTGCTGATGGAAGTAACCTGCAATTCAGGAAAATCAGCAAAACCAAAATACAGTAAAAACCTAATTATCAACAGAGGAGAAATCCTTTTTATGCTGCAAATTACTATAAAGCTTTATTTCAGAATATTGTTATTTTTGTCCTGCCATTTTTCTCCTACATTTTGTATGTGAAATATGGGAAAGCACGACATCTCCCAATCTATAGAAAAGTCCAAAACTGACACAAAGGTAAGTAGACAGAAATTCAGGCAGCTCAGGAGGATAAGGGCAGTTTGTCCAAGTTTTCAAAGCTTATCTGCAAATCACCTGCATTTCACGTGGTTGCTTCTATCGGTAGCAAAATGTCACTGAAGACCTGTTGTCCAGGAAAATTGGCTTTTCATGTGAAAAATATGAATTAAAAAAAAAGTCAGTATATTCTACAAGCATTTTAAAGAAAACAAAAAGGGGGAAAAAAAAAAGAGAACCATTTGAATATTGATTTACTGCCACCCCCTCCCACCCCTTAGAATTTCAGCTGCCTCAGTGATCAAAATGAAAAAGTCTTGCTAGAAAGCCTGTGTGTTCTGGACCTCTTGTATAAAAAGGGACAGAACGGACATGTCTGATGCCTGAAGAAGTGCTGATGTGGTATTCCAGGGTATGCTGATCCATTTTGGCCTGTGTGCTCTCTACCAGAGTCATGATGGTACAATATAAATGGTCTCACTGGCACCATCTGCATTACTCTTCAGCACAGGAACTGTGAAAAAGCTTAACACAATGTGAGTAGAAAAGGTGAAGTCAATTTGAGGTATTATAAAAGCTTAGTGGAATTCATGCACAATGGGACTCCAGCACAGATACCTTTCTATGGTTCTTTCCAACCTGAAGGGGATGCACATTATGGAGTGGTGAAAGCTTACAGTGTCTTTGTGTTCAATTGTCTAAAGCTTAATTTTCTTGATAAGATCTTTTTGCTATAACACAAGCTGTGGAGTAGAGAACAACCAGAATATTTTCTCAGCTAGGCTTTAGCCTGTTCCATTCATTAGATGATTCTTCTGTTTTAAAACCACAGGGGTGTAAGTTGCTGTTTCCATTTGCTCTTAGTCCGTGCATGAAGGCCTGTATCCTCACTGAGTCAGTGACCTCAACGCTGTAGGATCAAACCCGTAGTCATTAGCAGGTTGTAAAAAACACATTTAATGGGCTTGCCTACAAATGTCAGTTGTTTAACTTAAAAATTAGCTTAGCAATCACAGCTAAAATTACATGTAAGACTGTTAATGTGTAAGAATACTTCATACTGAGTCATCAGGAGTTTTATGATCCTCTTGTAGTTTTATAATTATTCAAGGGAGAGATTCTGAAATTCGATAAAGACTGGAACATCCAGATGTGAAGGAGATTAGCTCTAATGAGAGGATAATATTTATATTCTGTGAACCCCACTTTTTTGTGTTACTAGTAGTTTTTCTCTTCAAATAGAGGGATTTAGTTGCCGTCTTTGTACAACCAAACACAGTTTACTTCTTGCTACGTTCGTGCATATAAATCTGCTCAATCAGTTGTCTCTTTTAAGAAGGCTGTTAGCTGGGACACAGCTAAGGAGCTAATTTTTTTAGTGTCACTTAAATGGTTAAACTAAAAGCAACATGCCCGAATCAAATAGCCAATGTGTGGAGATACCTGAAATCCAAATATTGATTAGTATTTTGCAAAATAGGTGTTACACAGTACCAGGGATTCTGGAGAGTCCAGGATTTAAAGAATAATCTTGTTCTGGAACTGGGTTTTGCTATTTATGCATTTTTTCTTGACAACATAGCTGAAGTTCAAATTTAGCTTTATGACATAGGTGCTGATGTGGTTTGACTGTAAGAAGTAAAAACATTGTTTCATGTTTGTTGGCATAAGGTACATGATAAAAATAGATATGAGATCACAAACTATATGTGATGGTTTTCTTAGGAAAGCAAAACAAATAGTAATGTGAATATTTAGCATTTTTAGGACAACACCTGCACACCAGCACCACCTTTCACCCCCACAATAATATTGTGTTTCTTTGGAGATGGAGCAGAACAAAAGATTAACCAAGCAATAGGGGGGATGATGAAAATAAACAGCTGCTGGTTGTGCAGTTCAAGCTCAGAGTTTCAAGATGAGGAACCTATCAGGGAAGGAAAATTGCATATTCCAGGTCATATTAGCATAAGATCTTTTGTAGAACATTTAGGTGCAATTGATGTGGTGTAGCTTAATACCAGAGCATTACTCAAAACATGGGTGCTACTTGGAGGTAATCTGAGTCTCCACCCTAAACAGAAAGGTATCCTTCCTTCTTGGGTAATGTCAGTTAATCCAATGGATTAGGAGTCCAGCTACTTCTTGAGCGATCTGGGAATGTGATTTCATTTAAGGATTTGAAATACATTTGTTTTCTTGCTTGTTTTCAAACATTGTACTATATCACTCATGTATTTATTAAGATATATCTATGTTCCCATTATATTTGTGTTCATAGAGGCACAGATTATATTTTTGCAAACACATTTCCTTTTTTGCAATTTCAGCCTTTATAGGAATAATGAAAATAGTGGACAAGTACTTGGTATTTATTGTGTCATATTCTAATTACTCCCTTGTGTTGTTTTACTCTGTTTTATGTGCAAAATAAGTAACATAATCCCTTCTAAGAGACCAGATAAGAAAGAGGCAAAAGAACTTGTCTTACAACAGTAAGGTGAAAAAGGGGGTGTACTGGCGGTGTTAATTCACAGCAGCCTGCTGGAAACTGGATTGGAATCATTAGCTCACTCTACAGAGGTCACAAGATTGCCATTCTATGACATAAATTTCAATTAATATGGACAGTGTCTCAATATGAAAGTAGCAGTTGACCTGAGCTGAACCCAAGTTGGACAAGAGACTCATTACTGATAACAGTTTGCAAATAGGAATTTTCCTGCAAGTACAAACTGAGAAGCAAAGTTACAAAGGTCCCTTGAGAGCATGAAGCAAACTCTTCATTCTGCTGCTCGGTCTCTAGGAAGGTGTCACGTCCTGCTCCTGACCTATTCTGCTGCCAGCTTAGAAAACAAGACAGACAAAGAAAACTCAGCTCACTCTGAAAGCAACCTACTGATAAACCCATAGGAAAAACCACCACCACTCTGGGGGAATTTCTAAAACTGTCTACAAAAATGAACTTTAGGTTCTTTTCAGAATGCCAGTGCTAAAAGTGAAGTTGATCCAATACCTTTCAAGTTAAACTCAAGATTCCCACTGACTTCAGTGACTCTGGATGGGGTTTAAGTTTCTTATTTGCTCAGGGAAATGACTTTCATCCATTTGAGCTGGATTAATGATATAGTAGTTGTTTATCATAAAATCATAGAATAATTTTGGTTGGAAGGGACTTCTGGAGGTCATCTGGTTCAACCTCTGTCTCAAAGCAGGTCCAGTGAGATGGGGTTACTTAGGTCTTTGTCCATTTGAGTTTTGAGTATGTTTGAGGACGGAGATTTCACTTCTCTGGGCACTGGTTCCTGTGTTTCCAACCAAATTGCTGTGTTGCAATTTCTGTCTGTTGTCCCTTGTCTTATCACTACGTGCCTTTGAAAAGAGTCTGCAGTTGAAGACAGCAGTAAAATCTCCCCTATCCTTCTCTTCTTCCAGTTGAACAAAGATGGTTCTCTGGGTGGCCCTCCACTGCACTTTCCCCGGTATAATGAAGAATTTACTTACCCAGGAAAGGCAACAAGAGGCTGCTTACACACTGTGATTTAAATACTTGTGGCTATTATCTTCTCTTGCTCTCTTCTGTTGCTGTATCTTACGAGGTGCTATTTAATATCATTAAAAAACTCAGCTATGCAAAATATAAAGTTGCTGTCTTTTGGAGCTCTTTTGAGCCTCTCTAAGAAAGCTGGTGGATCCTCAACAAAGCTTGCCTTGTGGCTTAATCTCAAGTAAAAGTTGACTTGAGAAAGTGGAATAGGTGAGATGCTTATCAGATCATATACACATCTCAGATTTGTGTTTCTGTAGCTTTTAAACATAATTTGTTGCAGCATACCATCCTGCATGCTTCCAAAGAGAGACAGGGCCAGCCTCCTGATGGGCCCACATCTGCCTGATCCTGGGCAGTGCAGGAAATGTTTTTAGATGTTGGCAGTGGTTAAAGCAGTCTTAGAGCCTCTTTTTCTTGGTTTTTGTTACCAGAGAGGGACTGCAGGTCCCTTCCAACACCAGTGACTCCTGTCCTTCAGCTGATTAAGAAAGCTCTATGCTCTTATTTACTTCTCTGACACCCCAGGATTTTCCCAGAAGAATATTTTGATCAGCTCTCTGTTTACTATGTTGCTGGAATGGAAGCTAGTATTTACCCAATGTTTCTCCTTACCTCTTTACCTCCTTAAACTATGTACTATCTTTGCAGGGCTACTGTCTATGACTTTTGTTAACTGAGATACACAGAAATAAAGGCCCCAGGAGCGTATGCCTCTAGAGCCTTACATAATATCTTCATTACAATGCCAGTTGCAGGGTTCTGCCAAGAACCAGGTCAGACAGTGATTTTAGGCCTTGTTCACTTTTAGACTTTTTGCCAGAGAAATTCCACAGGTTCACATGCTTGATTATGCAATTATTTTCTTGAGTTCATTAAAAAACTGCCTCCCCCCGCTCAGTTTACAGCCCCAAATCTGATCTTCCTCATAATTGATACTCTGATAGTAAATGGTTTAGAAACCGAAATCAGGATTTTTCTCCTAAAAATACTGGTTGGTAAGGAAAATTCTCTGCTATTTTGTATTTTGCTTTGGGAAAACCCGCAGAGGGTGCTTGAGCTAGGGAGCAAACCCCATCCCAGATTTGTATTGGGTTGTTTTAAAACCAAAGAGGAAAACAGTAATGAAAATACTGTTGAAAATAATGAAAATAATCAAACAAACTGGCTTAAGGAAGTTACACTGTTAAGAGGTTACAAAAAAGTAGTACTAAAAATTAAGGAAAAAAAATTTGGGGATTAGGAAAGGAATTTTTGTTATCTGATTCTGTTATTGGCTAACAGCTACTAAAGGATTGGATTCCTGAAGGATCTTTTCATGGGTTTTAGGAGATGTTCCCTCCATAAGCTACTCCATAAGCTGCCTCAAGTAAGGAGACGGAGGAAGATAAAGGAATTGAAGTAAGGTAGATTTGAACTCAATATGAAGAAGAAATTTTTTACACTGAGGGTGGTGAAACACTGGCACAGGTTGCCCAGGGAGGTGATGGCTGTTCCATCCCTGGAAACATTCAAGGTCGGGTTGGATGGGGCTGTGAGCAGCCTGATCTAGTGGAATGTGTCACAGCTCCTGCAGGGATATTGGACTTGATGGCTTGTAAAGGTCCCTTCCAATCCAAACCTTTCTAAGGTTCCATGAAAATCTTTCAGCATAGGAATCCAAGCAAGTTCCTAATTTGTGTTCCCTGGCCAGCCCTGTGATGGAGTTTCTTTGTGCTGACTTTCCCCCAGTTTGGGAAAGATGTTAGGATACTGGAATGTGTTCAGAGGAGGGCAACAAAGATGGTAAAGGGGCTGGAGCACAAGCCCTATGAGGAGCGACTGAGGGAGTTTGGGCTGTTTAGTCTAAAGAAGAGGAGGCTCAGGGGAGACCTCATTGCTCTCTACAACTACCTAAAAGGAGGATGTAGTCGGGCAGGGGTTGGTCTCTTCTCTCAGGTGACCAGTGACAGAACTAGAGGGCATGGACTCAAGCTTCGTCAGGGAAAGTTTAGGCTTGATGTGAGGAAAAAGTTCTTCACTGAAAGGGTGATCAGCCATTGGAATGCGTTGCCCAGGGAGGTGGTGGAGTCGCCGACCCTGGAGGTGTTTAAGGGGAGATTGGATGTGGCACTGAGTGCCATGGTTTAGATGATGGTTGGTGTTAGTGTTGGTGTTAGTGTTGGGTTATAGGTTGGACTTGATGATCTCAGAGGTCCTTTCCAACCTTATGATACTGTGATACTGTGATAATGGGTGCAGAATCAGCCTTTTGGACACCACCTGCTTCTCTCCTCCTCCTATCCCTCACTTAATGTTAAATGTCACAATAGAGAGTTTTCACTAGTTCCCTGCAGCAGTAGTCTTTTCAGTACTAGTGCAGTGAGTGAACACACACAGAAGGAACCCTTTCTAGATTCATCATAATGGATTTAGATTGAGTAAATATTGTTTTATATATCTATATATCTATTTGGAAAATTCCAAATGTGGAAAGGCAGCACAAATCTTTCCATTGACTATGGTGACCTTGAAATCCAGCCTGGGATGATAGAGGCAGGACAGGAACATAAGAATCACAAAGTCAATGTTGAATATAATGCCTGCCTCTTCTTAACCATCAGAAGAGGTTTGTTCTCTGTCAAAAAAAAAAGCAAGCAATTTTTTTAAAAAAGAAAAACATTAAATACTAGCTTTCCCTCTCTTATCCATATATGATGTATTCATATGACATAGTATGATCAAGTACATTGTAGCCTTACCTATAGTAAAAGCCCAGCTACAACTCTGTCTAGCCACTGTTGTAAGAGAGAACAAAAAATGTTTTTACAAATACATTAACACAAAGAGAGAGGAAGAGTCTCAATCCTTTATTGGATGAGGAGGGGGGCAAGGACGGAATATTGCCACCAAGGATGAGGAAAAAGCTGAGGTGCTTAATGCCTTCTTTGCCTTAGTCTTTAACAGTCAGACTGGTTATCCCCGGGAATTCAGCCCCCTGAGCAGGAAGACGGGGACAGAAAGCAGGATAACCCCCTCCATAATCCAGGAGGAAGCAGTTAACAACATGATACACCATCTGAACACCAACAAGTTTATGCGGTCAGAAGGGATCCACCCGAGAGCACTGAAGGAGCTGGCAGAGGAGTTTGCCAAGTCTCTCCATCACCTGGTTCATCGAACACAGACACTGGAAAAGTGAATGGGAGCTTGAAGCCCAAATGCAAGTGGGCTAAGTAGGGGCTGACTTTCACAGAGAAATGGAACACAGATAACACTACAGGAACAGAAATTGCAATTGAAGGTCAGATTGCCAAAGGCTGCACATTGACATTTGATACAACTTTCTTACCAAATGCAGGAAAGAAAAGCGGTAGAACCAAGTCAGCTTATAAATGTGAATGGCTAAACCTAGGTGATGATGTTGACTTTGATTTTGCTGGGCCTGCCATCGACAGTTCAGCTGTCTTTGGTTCACAGAATCACAGAATGACCAGAGTTGGAAGGGACCCACAGAGACCATGAAGTCCAACTCCTGTCCCTGCATAGGACAATCCCAAGATTCACACTGTGTGTCTGAGTGTGTGGTCCAAATGCTTCTTGAATATTGTCAGGCTTGGCACTGTGACTGCTTCCCTGGGGAGCTGTTCCAGTGCTTCACCACCCTCTGAGAGAAGAACCACCTTTTCCTAATGTCTAACCTAACCCTCCCCAGCACACCTTCCTGCCATTCCCTCGAGTCCTTTCATTGGTCACCAGAGAGAAGAGATCAGTGCCTGATCCTCCTCCTTCCATTGTGAGGAAGCAGTAAAGTGCTAGGAAGCCTCCCCTCAGTCTCCTCCAGGCTGAACAGACCAAGTGACTTCAGCTGCTCCTCATACCACTTCCCCTCTAGACCCTTCACCAGATTTGTGGCCTCCTCTGGACACTCTCCAGTAGTTTGATGTCCTTTTTATACTACACTGCGCAAACTGCACCCAGTACAAGAGGTGGAGCTGCAGCAGGGAGGTTGAGAACAGGACAATCACCTCCCTCAATCAGCTGGTGATGCTGTGCTTGATGCACCCCAGAACGCGGTTGGCCCTATTCACTACCAGGGCACACTGTGGGCTCACATTCAACTTGCCCTCAACCACAACCCCCAGAGCCCTCTCCACAGGGCTGCTCTCCAGCCTCTGGCTCCCCAGTCTGTCCTTGCATCCAGGGTTGCTGTGTCCTAGGTGCAGAACCCGGCACTTGCCCTTGTTAAACTTCATGTGGTTCGCAATGGCCCAGCACTCTAATTAGCCCAGATGCCTCTGCAGCGCCTCTTTGTCCTCAAACTTGGTTGGTAAACCTTCGAGTCCTGCATCCAGGTCATTTATGAAGATATTAAAGAGTACTGGCCCCAGGATGGATGCCTTTGGAACTCCACTAGGGACTGGTTGCCAGCCCAATGTAACCCCATTTGCTGTGACCCTTTGAGTGCCTTGGGCAGGGCACGGTGCATTGTGGCTACATACAAGTTGGATCCCACTTCTGTCTCTGCAGAAATGATCGATTCTAGTCTAGTTGGAGTGGGATCCACCAGACCCCGAGGCCAGGTGTGAAGCTGACACTGTCTGCCCTAATAGATGGAAAAAGAATCAATGCATTTAAAAATAAATAAATAAAAATAAAATTGAACCTCAAATAACACATTCAGTTTTGGGTCTCTCACTACAAGGAGAACATTGAGGTGCTGTGCTTATTTAGCCTGGAGAAAAGGAGGCTGAAGGGAGATCTCATCACTGTCTACAACTACCTGAAAGGAGGTTGTAGCAAGGTGAGTATTGGTCTCTTCACCCAAGAGACAGGTGATAGGATGAGAGGTAATGGCGTCATGTTGTGCCAGGGGAGGTTTACATTAGACATTAGGAAGAATATCTTCACCTAAAGGTTTCTCAGGCACTGGCACAGCTGCCCAGGGAAGGGGTTGAGTCACCTTCCCCAGAGGGATTTAAAAGATGGGTAGATGAGGTGATCAGGGCTATGGTTTAGCAGTGGACAGGTACGGTTGGACTTGATGATCTCAAAGGTCTTTTCTTTCCACTGGAAGAGCCTTCCCAGGGAAGTGGTGGATTCACTGCAGGTGTTCAAGAAGTGTGTACATGTGTCACTTTGGGACATGTTTTAGTAGGCACGATGGTGTAGGGCTGATGGATGGACTTGATGATCTTAGAGGTCTTTTCCAACTTCAATGAGTTCATGATTCTACTATTTTGTGACCTGTTCCTCTGAGGAAACGTCCACCATACAAATGTATCTGGCTGGGTTCTCCCCTGGCATCCCCTATATTTGTCATGGCTGTTTGAATAAGAATTGTCTCATCACTCTGCATTTTTATATTGCTATTTTGTGTTTTTCTGGGATGCTCTGTTGTCGTCAGATGTTTTCCTACACATTTTTTTTCTGAGGAAGGAAACAGTAAGGTGGTTGGGAGAGAGGAGGAAAGAAGGATTCACTCACACTTGCACCACTCTAACTTAGTGTGTGCTTAACTAAAGAGTTGCAATTCTAAGATTCTATGATTCTATGACTTATCAGCAGTCCCGGTTAACAGGGGGACCACTAGAGCCTTGCCAATGTGATGCTCACTTAGAAGTCGGACCGGAAGAAGGATCTGGGGAACCACGACCCGGTCAGCTTGACCTTGGTACCGGGAAAGGTAATGGAGCAGTACATCTTGACTGTGCTCACCACACAAGAGCAGGTCAAAAAGGGAATCCGGCCCAGACAGCATGGGTTCGTGGGCTCATCGCTGTCTACAGCTACCCGAAGGGAGGAGGTAGCGAGGTGAGTGCTCATCTCTTCTCCCAATCAGCTGGTGATAGAATGAGAGGAAATGGCCTCAAGTAGCACCACTGAGTGCTAGGGGCTCGGGAGGCTTCCCTGTACTTTGCGAAGGGAGCCCGGGGACCCCTGTCCTTCCACAGAGTCTGTACTTTGTGGGTGTTGGGGCGCAGGCTGCCCGACACAGCTGAGAGTCACTGAGCCGGGGGGTGCCAACGGATGGGGCTGGTGGGTGGACAAGCACGTGATGGGCTGTGGTGCCTGTGATGTCACAAAGGACAAGTTACAGCGGGGACAGTTCTAAGGGCACCAGCAGGCAGCCCTGCGCCAGTACAACCTGGGAGGTTGGTGAGTACACACCTGGGGGGAGGCTGTGCTGGACAAGAGCTGGGGTGAAACGTGGCCTCCTGGTGGGCTGGATTCTACCCTGGCATCGAGGCCCCAGCCGCTCACAGGAGCGCCTCGGGCAGGGCACGGTGCAAAGGCCTTGCTTCCTCGCAACTGCCTCAAACCCTTTCCTACCTGCCCCCAGGTCCCTACTGCTCACATCTCCACTGCCCCTGCCGCCAGCTCCGTTCCCTCCCAGCACCTCTGAATCCCTTCTCTCTCTCTTCTTGCAGGCCATGGCTGTCGCACAACTCCTCTCCATTTTGCTGTCCCTCTTCCAGGGACTGCCAATGGTAGGTGATGACCTGGATAAGGCCATGCACGACCGCATGCAGGAGCGTGAGAAGATGCTGGGCTGGGAGATGACTCGCCTGCTGCGTGAGATAGAGCAGAGGGGTCTGGTGCTGTGGGGCATGGAGCAGAGGGGCCTGTTGCAGAAGATACAGGAGCAGCACCAATTTGGCTGGAATGCCCTGGTCTTTGCTGCCTTGCAGCAGTGGCAGTTCTGGGTCATTGCTGGAGTCCTGGTCCTGCTCTTTGGGCTCTGGTGGTGGTTCAGGAAAAGGAGCCATGAGACAGACACCAGCGATGAGAAGAGTTCCAGTCGAAATACGGAGCAGGTAGAAGAGAAGAAGAACCCGGAAAGGATTTCTGAAGAGCACGTACAGCGGCCAGTTCAGTATAGAGCCAGAGAGTTCATGGAGGCAGAGGGTCTGGTGTTCTTTTTTCTCCATATCATCAGACAGCGGTCATCAAACAGTTTCTTCCCAGTGCTGCAACAACACATCGTGCTGGGCAGTGAAGCCTGCAATACCTGTGAGGATGTTTCAATCTACCGTTTCCTCGTGCCCCTGAAGCCCCCTCGTGGGCACACATTCCACAGGGAGATGAGTGTTTCAGAAAAGATGCCAGCAAGGAGCTTCCGCATCCGTGTAGAGTTGGTGTGCACCTGCACGGTTGAGCAGCAGGTGCAGAGGATGTGCTGCTTGCTCCACCACTCTGAGGGGGAGCCGAGGTGGAATCAGAGTCTCAGCCTCCTACACACCCTCTGCACTGGCTCCTACCTGGATGTGGAAAAAGTTGCCTGCTGGTTCAATCAAAAGGTGGAAGAGGTCCGGAAGACTTTGTGTCAGTCTTCCCAACTCTGTGTAATGGTGCTGCCCTCCAGCCGCTCCTGCAAAATACAGGTGACAAAAGGCAACCAGAAAATCTTCAGAATTGAGGTGGAATTTGGGGTGCAGCTGTGCGACTCAGACACCTCCTTGAGCAGCGAGACGACAGAGGACACCTTCATCCCAAGCACAATGTGGCCAGAGAGCTATGTTGTGGAAGTGGAGGACTTCAAGCCCTGTGCAACACCTTCCACCTCAGATGACAGCAGGCCTGCGCCTGCATCCTGGTGGTCAGAAGGTTTTCCACCTACACCTTCCAGACTGTTGGCATGCACCTCCTGACCATCACACACCCATCAGGCCAGCGTAGGAGGGACTGCCTGCTGCCGTTGCTGCATGCCATCTTCTACCTGTGCTGCTGCCTGGCAGAGAAACGCCTCAACCACTTTTTCTTTGGCAATGGGAACGTGCCCAAGGAGATCATCTTGCTCCCACATTTCCAAATGGCTGAACCGCTCAACATCTTCCAGCACCTCGCACAGGGCCCATAGCGAGAGTTCCTGGTACTGCGAGATCGGCTCAGAAGCGTGCTGATCTGCAGACACTGACAGAGGTCTGCACGCACACAGCTGTGTTTGTGGGTCTCACAGCGGATGGCAGATGACTTCCTCACACTGCAGGGGAAAAGTGGGGTCTGATGCAGCTGAAGAGGCCATTGCAAGATGCTTGTGCCTGAGGCTCCCTATTCCCTCTGGATGCTGACCATCCCCGTCTCTTCGAGAGAGTCCATTCCCTCTGCAATATTAACATTGTACACAGTTGCCTATAAATAGCGTGTTTGAACAAATGCTGTGTCCGTGCGTGTCTCAGCATCACTTTCTCAGGGAACACGGGCACAGGGTGCTGCCTGCTCAGCGGCCGCAGAGCTGGGAACATTTTCCAGAAGAGCTGACGCAGTGGGCTCTGGTTTCACTGACCCCCCAGCTGTCTGAGCTCCTGTGTTGTGGTAATTGGGAAGCTGTGAAGCACTGGAAGAGGCTGCCCAGGGAAGTGGTGGTTTCACTGCAGGTGTTCTAGAAGTGTGTAGATGTGTCACTTTGGGACATGGTTTAGTAGGCACGATGGTGTAGGTCTGATGGATGGACTTGATGATCTTAGAGGTCTTTTCCAACTTCAATGAGGTCATGATTCTACTATTTTGTGATCTGTTCCTCTGAGGAAAAGTCCACCATACAAATGTATCTTGAGTACTTCTAACATTTCATTTGAACAATTATGAAGAATTGCATAGTTCTGATGTTATAGAAAAAAAATTGCTTTGTCATCGCATGGAGTTTTGTTCAATTCACCTGAATGTTTCTGTTATTTATACAAACACAGGTGATTTAATCATACCTCTTGAAGTCAAGAACGTGCGGGATGTAAAGTAAATGGATAATATGACTTAAGGTCCCGGGGTTCCATCGCTGTCTCGCTATACTAAACAAAGCTCATCTTCATATAAATGGCCCGTCTCCTGCAGAATTGTTTGGAGCTTTTCTGGATTTCTCTTTCTATTATCGCTCTGAGAAAAAGTGCTTTTAAATTCAATAAACAGGAAGAGAAGTCAAAGTAGTGTGGTCTGGAGGAATGAGGAGAGCTTAGGCGCTCAGCCCTGAAGAAAATTCACCCTTTTGTGGAGGGCACATCTGGAACACTTAAGTCACATTCAAATACCCAGTTAGGTCAGTGAGTGAGGAGACTTGATGGGCTGGATGTCTTTGTCTGGAGGCAAAGGGTGTCCTTTTAAAAGTAGCACACCCCTTTTAAAAAGATACAGTTAATGCAGGTGTCAGTAAAACCATGCTGAGCAGTTGGGAAAGACGAGCAAAGCCAAGGAGTTTAGAATCTAACTGAAAAGTCATAGAAGGGAAATTCTGAAGAAGAATAGGGCCAAGTGCAGCTGCAGGTGGCTGGGTTTACTGCAGAGTTCTGTAGCTTCAAACACAAGTGCCACGCTGGATAAAGGGTAGAAAATGGTTCTGACCGTTCCTTCCCAGAGGACTCTACAAAAACTCAGCGACCAACAACCAGGAGTCACGTACTTCTGCATCTGGAGGTGCTGCTTATATTTGTCACGGCTGTTTGAATAAGAATTGTCTCATCACTCTGCATTTTTATATTGCTATTTTGTGTTTTTCTGGGATGCTCTGTTGTCGTCAGATGTTTTCCTACACATTTTTTTTCTGAGGAAGGAAACAGTAAGGTGGTTGGGAGAGAGGAGGAAAGAAGGATTCACTCACACTTGCACCACTCTAACTTAGTGTGTGCTTAACTAAAGAGTTGCAATTCTAAGATTCTATGATTCTATGACTTATCAGCAGTCCCGGTTAACAGGGGGACCACTAGAGCCTTGCCAATGTGATGCTCACTTAGAAGTCGGACCGGAAAAAGGATCTGGGGAACCACGACCCGGTCAGCTTGACCTTGGTACCGGGAAAGGTAATGGAGCAGTACATCTTGACTGTGCTCACCACACAAGAGCAGGTCAAAAAGGGAATCCGGCCCAGACAGCATGGGTTCGTGGGCTCATCGCTGTCTACAGCTACCCGAAGGGAGGAGGTAGCGAGGTGAGTGCTCATCTCTTCTCCCAATCAGCTGGTGATAGAATGAGAGGAAATGGCCTCAAGTAGCACCACTGAGTGCTAGGGGCTCGGGAGGCTTCCCTGTACTTTGCGAAGGGAGCCCGGGGACCCCTGTCCTTCCACAGAGTCTGTACTTTGTGGGTGTTGGGGCGCAGGCTGCCCGACACAGCTGAGAGTCACTGAGCCGGGGGGTGCCAACGGATGGGGCTGGTGGGTGGGCAAGCACGTGATGGGCTGTGGTGCCTGCGATGTCACAAAGGACAAGTTACAGCGGGGACAGTTCTAAGGGCACCAGCAGGCAGCCCTGCGCCAGTACAACCTGGGAGGTTGGTGAGTGCACACCTCGGGGGAGGCTGTGCTGGACAAGAGCCGGGGTGAAACGTGGCCTCCTGGTGGGCTGGGTTCTCCCCTGGCATCGAGGCCCCAGCCGCTCACAGGAGCGCCTCGGGCAGGGCACGGTGCAAAGGCCTTGCTTCCTCGCAACTGCCTCGAACCCTTTCCTACCTGCCCCCAGGTCCCTACTGCTCCCATCTCCACTGCCCCTGCCGCCAGCTCCGTTCCCTCCCAGCACCTCTGAATCCCTTCTCTCTCTCTTCTTGCAGGCCATGGCTGTCGCACAACTCCTCTCCATTTTGCTGTCCCTCTTCCAGGGACTGCCAATGGTAGGTGATGACCTGGATAAGGCCATGCACGACCGCATGCAGGAGCGTGAGAAGATGCTGGGCTGGGAGATGACTCGCCTGCTGCGTGAGATAGAGCAGAGGGGTCTGGTGCTGTGGGGCATGGAGCAGAGGGGCCTGTTGCAGAAGATACAGGAGCAGCACCAATTTGGCTGGAATGCCCTGGTCTTTGCTGCCTTGCAGCAGTGGCAGTTCTGGGTCATTGCTGGAGTCCTGGTCCTGCTCTTTGGGCTCTGGTGGTGGTTCAGGAAAAGGAGCCATGAGACAGACACCAGCGACGAGAAGAGTTCCAGTCGAAATACGGAGCAGGTAGAAGAGAAGAAGAACCCGGAAAGGATTTCTGAAGAGCACGTACAGCGGCCAGTTCAGGATACAGCCAGAGAGTTCATGGAGGCAGAGAATTTGGTGTTCATTTTTCTCCATATCATCAGACAGCAGTCATCAAACAGTTTCTTCCCAGTGCTGCAACGCCACATCGTGCTGGGCAGTGAAGGCTGCAATACCTGTGAGGATGTTTCAATCTACCGTTTCCTCGTGCCCCTGAAGCCCCCTCGTGGGCACACATT
This sequence comes from Dromococcyx pavoninus, assembly GCA_033558185.1. Lineage (NCBI taxonomy): Eukaryota > Metazoa > Chordata > Aves > Cuculiformes > Neomorphidae > Dromococcyx > Dromococcyx pavoninus. The sequence goes on along the minus strand of JAUMJL010000707.1, from coordinate 885,059 downwards.
CCACAGGGAGATGAGTGTTTCAGAAAAGATGCCAGCAAGGAGCTTCCGCATCCGTGTAGAGTTGGTGTGCACCTGCACGGTTGAGCAGCAGGTGCAGAGGATGTGCTGCTTGCTCCACCAGTCTGAGGGGGAGCCGAGGTGGAATCAGGGTCTCAGCCTCCTACACACCCTCTGCACTGGCTCCTACCTGGATGTGGAAAAAGTTGCCTGCTGGTTCAGTCAAAAGGTGGAAGAGGTTCGGAAGACTTTGTCTCAGTCTTCCCAACGCTGTCTAATGGTGCTGCCCTCCAGCCGCTCCTGCAAAATACAGGTGACAAAAGGCAACCAGAAAATCTTCAGAATTGAGGTGGAATTTGGGGTGCAGCTGTGCGACTCAGACACCTCCTTGAGCAGCGAGACGACAGAGGACACCTTCATCCCAAGCACAATGTGGCCAGAGAGCTATGTTGTGGAAGTGGAGGACTTCAAGCCCTGTGCAACACCTTCCACCTCTGATGAGAGCAGGCCTGCGCCTGCATCCTGGTGGTCAGAAGGTTTTCCACCTACACCTTCCAGACTGTTGGCATGCACCTCCTGACCATCACGCACCCATCAGGCCAGCGTAGGAGGGACTGCCTGCTGCCGTTGCTGCATGCCATCTTCTACCTGTGCTGCTGCCTGGCAGAGAAACGCCTCAACCACTTTTTCTTTGGCAATGGGAACGTGCCCAAGGAGATCATCTTGCTCCCACATTTCCAAATGGCTGAACCGCTCAACATCTTCCAGCACCTCGCACAGGGCCCATAGCGAGAGTTCCTGGTGCTGCGAGATCGGCTCAGAAGCGTGCTGATCTGCAGACACTGACAGAGGTCTGCACGCACACAGCTGTGTTTGTGGGTCTCACAGCGGATGGCAGATGACTTCCTCACACTGCAGGGGAAAAGTGGGGTCTGATGCAGCTGAAGAGGCCATTGCAAGATGCTTGTGCCTGAGGCTCCCTATTCCCTCTGGATGCTGACCATCCCCGTCTCTTCGAGAGAGTCCATTCCCTCTGCAATATTAACATTGTACACAGTTGCCTATAAATAGCGTGTTTGAACAAATGCTGTGTCCGTGCGTGTCTCAGCATCACTTTCTCAGGGAACACGGGCACAGGGTGCTGCCTGCTCAGCGGCCGCAGAGCTGGGAACATTTTCCAGAAGAGCTGACGCAGTGGGCTCTGGTTTCACTGACCCCCCAGCTGTCTGAGCTCCTGTGTTGTGGTAATTGGGAAGCTGTGAAGCACTGGAAGAGGCTGCCCAGGGAAGTGGTGGTTTCACTGCAGGTGTTCTAGAAGTGTGTAGATGTGTCACTTTGGGACATGGTTTAGTAGGCACGATGGTGTAGGGCTGATGGATGGACTTGATGATCTTAGAGGTCTTTTCCAACTTCAATGAGGTCACGATTCTACTATTTTGTGATCTGTTCCTCTGAGGAAAAGTCCACCATACAAATGTATCTTGAGTACTTCTAACATTTCATTTGAACAATTATGAAGAATTGCATAGTTCTGATGTTATAGAAAAAAAATTGCTTTGTCATCGCATGGAGTTTTGTTCAATTCACCTGAATATTTCTGTTATTTAAACAAACACAGGTGATTTAATCATACCTCTTGAAGTCAAGAACGTGCGGGATGTAAAGTAAATGGATAATATGACTTAAGGTCCCGGGGTTCCATCGCTGTCTCGCTATACTAAACAAAGCTCATCTTCATATAAATGGCCCGTCTCCTGCAGAATTGTTTGGAGCTTTTCTGGATTTCTCTTTCTATTATCGCTCTGAGAAAAAGTGCTTTTAAATTCAATAAACAGGAAGAGAAGTCAAAGTAGTGTGGTCTGGAGGAATGAGGAGAGCTTAGGCGCTCAGCCCTGAAGAAAATTCACCCTTTTGTGGAGGGCACATCTGGAACACTTAAGTCACATTCAAATACCCAGTTAGGTCAGTGAGTGAGGAGACTTGATGGGCTGGATGTCTTTGTCTGGAGGCAAAGGGTGTCCTTTTAAAAGTAGCACACCCCTTTTAAAAAGATACAGTTAATGCAGGTGTCAGTAAAACCATGCTGAGCAGTTGGGAAAGACGAGCAAAGCCAAGGAGTTTAGAATCTAACTGAAAAGTCATAGAAGGGAAATTCTGAAGAAGAATAGGGCCAAGTGCAGCTGCAGGTGGCTGGGTTTACTGCAGAGTTCTGTAGCTTCAAACACAAGTGCCACGCTGGATAAAGGGTAGAAAATGGTTCTGACCGTTCCTTCCCAGAGGACTCTACAAAAACTCAGCGACCAACAACGAGGAGTCACGTACTTCTGCATCTGGAGGTGCTGCTTATATTTGTCACGGCTGTTTGAATAAGAATTGTCTCATCACTCTGCATTTTTATATTGCTATTTTGTGTTTTTCTGGGATGCTCTGTTGTCGTCAGATGTTTTCCTACACATTTTTTTTCTGAGGAAGGAAACAGTAAGGTGGTTGGGAGAGAGGAGGAAAGAAGGATTCACTCACACTTGCACCACTCTAACTTAGTGTGTGCTTAACTAAAGAGTTGCAATTCTAAGATTCTATGATTCTATGACTTATCAGCAGTCCCGGTTAACAGGGGGACCACTAGAGCCTTGCCAATGTGATGCTCACTTAGAAGTAGGACCGGAAGAAGGATCTGGGGAACCACGACCCGGTCAGCTTGACCTTGGTACCGGGAAAGGTAATGGAGCAGTACATCTTGACTGTGCTCACCACACAAGAGCAGGTCAAAAAGGGAATCCGGCCCAGACAGCATGGGTTCGTGGGCTCATCGCTGTCTACAGCTACCCGAAGGGAGGAGGTAGCGAGGTGAGTGCTCATCTCTTCTCCCAATCAGCTGGTGATAGAATGAGAGGAAATGGCCTCAAGTAGCACCACTGAGTGCTAGGGGCTCGGGAGGCTTCCCTGTACTTTGCGAAGGGAGCCCGGGGACCCCTGTCCTTCCACAGAGACTGTACTTTGTGGGTGTTGGGGCGCAGGCTGCCCGACACAGCTGAGAGTCACTGAGCCGGGGGGTGCCAACGGATGGGGCTGGTGGGTGGGCAAGCACGTGATGGGCTGTGGTGCCTGCGATGTCACAAAGGACAAGTTACAGCCGGGACAGTTCTAAGGGCACCAGCAGGCAGCCCTGCGCCAGTACAACCTGGGAGGTTGGTGAGTGCACACCTCGGGGGAGGCTGTGCTGGACAAGAGCCGGGGTGAAACGTGGCCTCCTGGTGGGCTGGGTTCTCCCCTGGCATCGAGGCCCCAGCCGCTCACAGGAGCGCCTCGGGCAGGGCACGGTGCAAAGGCCTTGCTTCCTCGCAACTGCCTCGAACCCTTTCCTACCTGCCCCCAGGTCCCTACTGCTCCCATCTCCACTGCCCCTGCCGCCAGCTCCGTTCCCTCCCAGCACCTCTGAATCCCTTCTCTCTCTCTTCTTGCAGGCCATGGCTGTCGCACAACTCCTCTCCATTTTGCTGTCCCTCTTCCAGGGACTGCCAATGGTAGGTGATGACCTGGATAAGGCCATGCACGACCGCATGCAGGAGCGTGAGAAGATGCTGGGCTGGGAGATGACTCGCCTGCTGCGTGAGATAGAGCAGAGGGGTCTGGTGCTGTGGGGCATGGAGCAGAGGGGCCTGTTGCAGAAGATACAGGAGCAGCACCAATTTGGCTGGAATGCCCTGGTCTTTGCTGCCTTGCAGCAGTGGCAGTTCTGGGTCATTGCTGGAGTCCTGGTCCTGCTCTTTGGGCTCTGGTGGTGGTTCAGGAAAAGGAGCCATGAGACAGACACCAGCGACGAGAAGAGTTCCAGTCGAAATACGGAGCAGGTAGAAGAGAAGAAGAACCCGGAAAGGATTTCTGAAGAGCACGTACAGCGGCCAGTTCAGGATACAGCCAGAGAGTTCATGGAGGCAGAGAATTTGGTGTTCATTTTTCTCCATATCATCAGACAGCAGTCATCAAACAGTTTCTTCCCAGTGCTGCAACGCCACATCGTGCTGGGCAGTGAAGGCTGCAATACCTGTGAGGATGTTTCAATCTACCGTTTCCTCGTGCCCCTGAAGCCCCCTCGTGGGCACACATTCCACAGGGAGATGAGTGTTTCAGAAAAGATGCCAGCAAGGAGCTTCCGCATCCGTGTAGAGTTGGTGTGCACCTGCACGGTTGAGCAGCAGGTGCAGAGGATGTGCTGCTTGCTCCACCAGTCTGAGGGGGAGCCGAGGTGGAATCAGGGTCTCAGCCTCCTACACACCCTCTGCACTGGCTCCTACCTGGATGTGGAAAAAGTTGCCTGCTGGTTCAGTCAAAAGGTGGAAGAGGTTCGGAAGACTTTGTCTCAGTCTTCCCAACGCTGTCTAATGGTGCTGCCCTCCAGCCGCTCCTGCAAAATACAGGTGACAAAAGGCAACCAGAAAATCTTCAGAATTGAGGTGGAATTTGGGGTGCAGCTGTGCGACTCAGACACCTCCTTGAGCAGCGAGACGACAGAGGACACCTTCATCCCAAGCACAATGTGGCCAGAGAGCTATGTTGTGGAAGTGGAGGACTTCAAGCCCTGTGCAACACCTTCCACCTCTGATGAGAGCAGGCCTGCGCCTGCATCCTGGTGGTCAGAAGGTTTTCCACCTACACCTTCCAGACTGTTGGCATGCACCTCCTGACCATCACGCACCCATCAGGCCAGCGTAGGAGGGACTGCCTGCTGCCGTTGCTGCATGCCATCTTCTACCTGTGCTGCTGCCTGGCAGAGAAACGCCTCAACCACTTTTTCTTTGGCAATGGGAACGTGCCCAAGGAGATCATCTTGCTCCCACATTTCCAAATGGCTGAACCGCTCAACATCTTCCAGCACCTCGCACAGGGCCCATAGCGAGAGTTCCTGGTGCTGCGAGATCGGCTCAGAAGCGTGCTGATCTGCAGACACTGACAGAGGTCTGCACGCACACAGCTGTGTTTGTGGGTCTCACAGCGGATGGCAGATGACTTCCTCACACTGCAGGGGAAAAGTGGGGTCTGATGCAGCTGAAGAGGCCATTGCAAGATGCTTGTGCCTGAGGCTCCCTATTCCCTCTGGATGCTGACCATCCCCGTCTCTTCGAGAGAGTCCATTCCCTCTGCAATATTAACATTGTACACAGTTGCCTATAAATAGCGTGTTTGAACAAATGCTGTGTCCGTGCGTGTCTCAGCATCACTTTCTCAGGGAACACGGGCACAGGGTGCTGCCTGCTCAGCGGCCGCAGAGCTGGGAACATTTTCCAGAAGAGCTGACGCAGTGGGCTCTGGTTTCACTGACCCCCCAGCTGTCTGAGCTCCTGTGTTGTGGTAATTGGGAAGCTGTGAAGCACTGGAAGAGGCTGCCCAGGGAAGTGGTGGTTTCACTGCAGGTGTTCTAGAAGTGTGTAGATGTGTCACTTTGGGACATGGTTTAGTAGGCACGATGGTGTAGGGCTGATGGATGGACTTGATGATCTTAGAGGTCTTTTCCAACTTCAATGAGGTCACGATTCTACTATTTTGTGATCTGTTCCTCTGAGGAAAAGTCCACCATACAAATGTATCTTGAGTACTTCTAACATTTCATTTGAACAATTATGAAGAATTGCATAGTTCTGATGTTATAGAAAAAAAATTGCTTTGTCATCGCATGGAGTTTTGTTCAATTCACCTGAATATTTCTGTTATTTAAACAAACACAGGTGATTTAATCATACCTCTTGAAGTCAAGAACGTGCGGGATGTAAAGTAAATGGATAATATGACTTAAGGTCCCGGGGTTCCATCGCTGTCTCGCTATACTAAACAAAGCTCATCTTCATATAAATGGCCCGTCTCCTGCAGAATTGTTTGGAGCTTTTCTGGATTTCTCTTTCTATTATCGCTCTGAGAAAAAGTGCTTTTAAATTCAATAAACAGGAAGAGAAGTCAAAGTAGTGTGGTCTGGAGGAATGAGGAGAGCTTAGGCGCTCAGCCCTGAAGAAAATTCACCCTTTTGTGGAGGGCACATCTGGAACACTTAAGTCACATTCAAATACCCAGTTAGGTCAGTGAGTGAGGAGACTTGATGGGCTGGATGTCTTTGTCTGGAGGCAAAGGGTGTCCTTTTAAAAGTAGCACACCCCTTTTAAAAAGATACAGTTAATGCAGGTGTCAGTAAAACCATGCTGAGCAGTTGGGAAAGACGAGCAAAGCCAAGGAGTTTAGAATCTAACTGAAAAGTCATAGAAGGGAAATTCTGAAGAAGAATAGGGCCAAGTGCAGCTGCAGGTGGCTGGGTTTACTGCAGAGTTCTGTAGCTTCAAACACAAGTGCCACGCTGGATAAAGGGTAGAAAATGGTTCTGACCGTTCCTTCCCAGAGGACTCTACAAAAACTCAGCGACCAACAACCAGGAGTCACGTACTTCTGCATCTGGAGGTGCTGCTTATATTTGTCACGGCTGTTTGAATAAGAATTGTCTCATCACTCTGCATTTTTATATTGCTATTTTGTGTTTTTCTGGGATGCTCTGTTGTCGTCAGATGTTTTCCTACACATTTTTTTTCTGAGGAAGGAAACAGTAAGGTGGTTGGGAGAGAGGAGGAAAGAAGGATTCACTCACACTTGCACCACTCTAACTTAGTGTGTGCTTAACTAAAGAGTTGCAATTCTAAGATTCTATGATTCTATGACTTATCAGCAGTCCCGGTTAACAGGGGGACCACTAGAGCCTTGCCAATGTGATGCTCACTTAGAAGTAGGACCGGAAGAAGGATCTGGGGAACCACGACCCGGTCAGCTTGACCTTGGTACCGGGAAAGGTAATGGAGCAGTACATCTTGACTGTGCTCACCACACAAGAGCAGGTCAAAAAGGGAATCCGGCCCAGACAGCATGGGTTCGTGGGCTCATCGCTGTCTACAGCTACCCGAAGGGAGGAGGTAGCGAGGTGAGTGCTCATCTCTTCTCCCAATCAGCTGGTGATAGAATGAGGGGAAATGGCCTCAAGTAGCACCACTGAGTGCTAGGGGCTCGGGAGGCTTCCCTGTACTTTGCGAAGGGAGCCCGGGGACCCCTGTCCTTCCACAGAGTCTGTACTTTGTGGGTGTTGGGGCGCAGGCTGCCCGACACAGCTGAGAGTCACTGAGCCGGGGGGTGCCAACGGATGGGGCTGGTGGGTGGGCAAGCACGTGATGGGCTGTGGTGCCTGCGATGTCACAAAGGACAAGTTACAGCGGGGACAGTTCTAAGGGCACCAGCAGGCAGCCCTGCGCCAGTACAACCTGGGAGGTTGGTGAGTGCACACCTCGGGGGAGGCTGTGCTGGACAAGAGCCGGGGTGAAACGTGGCCTCCTGGTGGGCTGGGTTCTCCCCTGGCATCGAGGCCCCAGCCGCTCACAGGAGCGCCTCGGGCAGGGCACGGTGCAAAGGCCTTGCTTCCTCGCAACTGCCTCGAACCCTTTCCTACCTGCCCCCAGGTCCCTACTGCTCCCATCTCCACTGCCCCTGCCGCCAGCTCCGTTCCCTCCCAGCACCTCTGAATCCCTTCTCTCTCTCTTCTTGCAGGCCATGGCTGTCGCACAACTCCTCTCCATTTTGCTGTCCCTCTTCCAGGGACTGCCAATGGTAGGTGATGACCTGGATAAGGCCATGCACGACCGCATGCAGGAGCGTGAGAAGATGCTGGGCTGGGAGATGACTCGCCTGCTGCGTGAGATAGAGCAGAGGGGTCTGGTGCTGTGGGGCATGGAGCAGAGGGGCCTGTTGCAGAAGATACAGGAGCAGCACCAATTTGGCTGGAATGCCCTGGTCTTTGCTGCCTTGCAGCAGTGGCAGTTCTGGGTCATTGCTGGAGTCCTGGTCCTGCTCTTTGGGCTCTGGTGGTGGTTCAGGAAAAGGAGCCATGAGACAGACACCAGCGACGAGAAGAGTTCCAGTCGAAATACGGAGCAGGTAGAAGAGAAGAAGAACCCGGAAAGGATTTCTGAAGAGCACGTACAGCGGCCAGTTCAGGATACAGCCAGAGAGTTCATGGAGGCAGAGAATTTGGTGTTCATTTTTCTCCATATCATCAGACAGCAGTCATCAAACAGTTTCTTCCCAGTGCTGCAACGCCACATCGTGCTGGGCAGTGAAGGCTGCAATACCTGTGAGGATGTTTCAATCTACCGTTTCCTCGTGCCCCTGAAGCCCCCTCGTGGGCACACATTCCACAGGGAGATGAGTGTTTCAGAAAAGATGCCAGCAAGGAGCTTCCGCATCCGTGTAGAGTTGGTGTGCACCTGCACGGTTGAGCAGCAGGTGCAGAGGATGTGCTGCTTGCTCCACCAGTCTGAGGGGGAGCCGAGGTGGAATCAGGGTCTCAGCCTCCTACACACCCTCTGCACTGGCTCCTACCTGGATGTGGAAAAAGTTGCCTGCTGGTTCAGTCAAAAGGTGGAAGAGGTTCGGAAGACTTTGTCTCAGTCTTCCCAACGCTGTCTAATGGTGCTGCCCTCCAGCCGCTCCTGCAAAATACAGGTGACAAAAGGCAACCAGAAAATCTTCAGAATTGAGGTGGAATTTGGGGTGCAGCTGTGCGACTCAGACACCTCCTTGAGCAGCGAGACGACAGAGGACACCTTCATCCCAAGCACAATGTGGCCAGAGAGCTATGTTGTGGAAGTGGAGGACTTCAAGCCCTGTGCAACACCTTCCACCTCTGATGAGAGCAGGCCTGCGCCTGCATCCTGGTGGTCAGAAGGTTTTCCACCTACACCTTCCAGACTGTTGGCATGCACCTCCTGACCATCACGCACCCATCAGGCCAGCGTAGGAGGGACTGCCTGCTGCCGTTGCTGCATGCCATCTTCTACCTGTGCTGCTGCCTGGCAGAGAAACGCCTCAACCACTTTTTCTTTGGCAATGGGAACGTGCCCAAGGAGATCATCTTGCTCCCACATTTCCAAATGGCTGAACCGCTCAACATCTTCCAGCACCTCGCACAGGGCCCATAGCGAGAGTTCCTGGTGCTGCGAGATCGGCTCAGAAGCGTGCTGATCTGCAGACACTGACAGAGGTCTGCACGCACACAGCTGTGTTTGTGGGTCTCACAGCGGATGGCAGATGACTTCCTCACACTGCAGGGGAAAAGTGGGGTCTGATGCAGCTGAAGAGGCCATTGCAAGATGCTTGTGCCTGAGGCTCCCTATTCCCTCTGGATGCTGACCATCCCCGTCTCTTCGAGAGAGTCCATTCCCTCTGCAATATTAACATTGTACACAGTTGCCTATAAATAGCGTGTTTGAACAAATGCTGTGTCCGTGCGTGTCTCAGCATCACTTTCTCAGGGAACACGGGCACAGGGTGCTGCCTGCTCAGCGGCCGCAGAGCTGGGAACATTTTCCAGAAGAGCTGACGCAGTGGGCTCTGGTTTCACTGACCCCCCAGCTGTCTGAGCTCCTGTGTTGTGGTAATTGGGAAGCTGTGAAGCACTGGAAGAGGCTGCCCAGGGAAGTGGTGGTTTCACTGCAGGTGTTCTAGAAGTGTGTAGATGTGTCACTTTGGGACATGGTTTAGTAGGCACGATGGTGTAGGGCTGATGGATGGACTTGATGATCTTAGAGGTCTTTTCCAACTTCAATGAGGTCACGATTCTACTATTTTGTGATCTGTTCCTCTGAGGAAAAGTCCACCATACAAATGTATCTTGAGTACTTCTAACATTTCATTTGAACAATTATGAAGAATTGCATAGTTCTGATGTTATAGAAAAAAAATTGCTTTGTCATCGCATGGAGTTTTGTTCAATTCACCTGAATATTTCTGTTATTTAAACAAACACAGGTGATTTAATCATACCTCTTGAAGTCAAGAACGTGCGGGATGTAAAGTAAATGGATAATATGACTTAAGGTCCCGGGGTTCCATCGCTGTCTCGCTATACTAAACAAAGCTCATCTTCATATAAATGGCCCGTCTCCTGCAGAATTGTTTGGAGCTTTTCTGGATTTCTCTTTCTATTATCGCTCTGAGAAAAAGTGCTTTTAAATTCAATAAACAGGAAGAGAAGTCAAAGTAGTGTGGTCTGGAGGAATGAGGAGAGCTTAGGCGCTCAGCCCTGAAGAAAATTCACCCTTTTGTGGAGGACACATCTGGAACACTTAAGTCACATTCAAATACCCAGTTAGGTCAGTGAGTGAGGAGACTTGATGGGCTGGATGTCTTTGTCTGGAGGCAAAGGGTGTCCTTTTAAAAGTAGCACACCCCTTTTAAAAAGATACAGTTAATGCAGGTGTCAGTAAAACCATGCTGAGCAGTTGGGAAAGACGAGCAAAGCCAAGGAGTTTAGAATCTAACTGAAAAGTCATAGAAGGGAAATTCTGAAGAAGAATAGGGCCAAGTGCAGCTGCAGGTGGCTGGGTTTACTGCAGAGTTCTGTAGCTTCAAACACAAGTGCCACGCTGGATAAAGGGTAGAAAATGGTTCTGACCGTTCCTTCCCAGAGGACTCTACAAAAACTCAGCGACCAACAACCAGGAGTCACGTACTTCTGCATCTGGAGGTGCTGCTTATATTTGTCACGGCTGTTTGAATAAGAATTGTCTCATCACTCTGCATTTTTATATTGCTATTTTGTGTTTTTCTGGGATGCTCTGTTGTCGTCAGATGTTTTCCTACACATTTTTTTTCTGAGGAAGGAAACAGTAAGGTGGTTGGGAGAGAGGAGGAAAGAAGGATTCACTCACACTTGCACCACTCTAACTTAGTGTGTGCTTAACTAAAGAGTTGCAATTCTAAGATTCTATGATTCTATGACTTATCAGCAGTCCCGGTTAACAGGGGGACCACTAGAGCCTTGCCAATGTGATGCTCACTTAGAAGTAGGACCGGAAGAAGGATCTGGGGAACCACGACCCGGTCAGCTTGACCTTGGTACCGGGAAAGGTAATGGAGCAGTACATCTTGACTGTGCTCACCACACAAGAGCAGGTCAAAAAGGGAATCCGGCCCAGACAGCATGGGTTCGTGGGCTCATCGCTGTCTACAGCTACCCGAAGGGAGGAGGTAGCGAGGTGAGTGCTCATCTCTTCTCCCAATCAGCTGGTGATAGAATGAGAGGAAATGGCCTCAAGTAGCACCACTGAGTGCTAGGGGCTCGGGAGGCTTCCCTGTACTTTGCGAAGGGAGCCCGGGGACCCCTGTCCTTCCACAGAGTCTGTACTTTGTGGGTGTTGGGGCGCAGGCTGCCCGACACAGCTGAGAGTCACTGAGCCGGGGGGTGCCAACGGATGGGGCTGGTGGGTGGGCAAGCACGTGATGGGCTGTGGTGCCTGCGATGTCACAAAGGACAAGTTACAGCGGGGACAGTTCTAAGGGCACCAGCAGGCAGCCCTGCGCCAGTACAACCTGGGAGGTTGGTGAGTGCACACCTCGGGGGAGGCTGTGCTGGACAAGAGCCGGGGTGAAACGTGGCCTCCTGGTGGGCTGGGTTCTCCCCTGGCATCGAGGCCCCAGCCGCTCACAGGAGCGCCTCGGGCAGGGCACGGTGCAAAGGCCTTGCTTCCTCGCAACTGCCTCGAACCCTTTCCTACCTGCCCCCAGGTCCCTACTGCTCCCATCTCCACTGCCCCTGCCGCCAGCTCCGTTCCCTCCCAGCACCTCTGAATCCCTTCTCTCTCTCTTCTTGCAGGCCATGGCTGTCGCACAACTCCTCTCCATTTTGCTGTCCCTCTTCCAGGGACTGCCAATGGTAGGTGATGACCTGGATAAGGCCATGCACGACCGCATGCAGGAGCGTGAGAAGATGCTGGGCTGGGAGATGACTCGCCTGCTGCGTGAGATAGAGCAGAGGGGTCTGGTGCTGTGGGGCATGGAGCAGAGGGGCCTGTTGCAGAAGATACAGGAGCAGCACCAATTTGGCTGGAATGCCCTGGTCTTTGCTGCCTTGCAGCAGTGGCAGTTCTGGGTCATTGCTGGAGTCCTGGTCCTGCTCTTTGGGCTCTGGTGGTGGTTCAGGAAAAGGAGCCATGAGACAGACACCAGCGACGAGAAGAGTTCCAGTCGAAATACGGAGCAGGTAGAAGAGAAGAAGAACCCGGAAAGGATTTCTGAAGAGCACGTACAGCGGCCAGTTCAGGATACAGCCAGAGAGTTCATGGAGGCAGAGAATTTGGTGTTCATTTTTCTCCATATCATCAGACAGCAGTCATCAAACAGTTTCTTCCCAGTGCTGCAACGCCACATCGTGCTGGGCAGTGAAGGCTGCAATACCTGTGAGGATGTTTCAATCTACCGTTTCCTCGTGCCCCTGAAGCCCCCTCGTGGGCACACATTCCACAGGGAGATGAGTGTTTCAGAAAAGATGCCAGCAAGGAGCTTCCGCATCCGTGTAGAGTTGGTGTGCACCTGCACGGTTGAGCAGCAGGTGCAGAGGATGTGCTGCTTGCTCCACCAGTCTGAGGGGGAGCCGAGGTGGAATCAGGGTCTCAGCCTCCTACACACCCTCTGCACTGGCTCCTACCTGGATGTGGAAAAAGTTGCCTGCTGGTTCAGTCAAAAGGTGGAAGAGGTTCGGAAGACTTTGTCTCAGTCTTCCCAACGCTGTCTAATGGTGCTGCCCTTCAGCCGCTCCTGCAAAATACAGGTGACAAAAGGCAACCAGAAAATCTTCAGAATTGAGGTGGAATTTGGGGTGCAGCTGTGCGACTCAGACACCTCCTTGAGCAGCGAGACGACAGAGGACACCTTCATCCCAAGCACAATGTGGCCAGAGAGCTATGTTGTGGAAGTGGAGGACTTCAAGCCCTGTGCAACACCTTCCACCTCTGATGAGAGCAGGCCTGCGCCTGCATCCTGGTGGTCAGAAGGTTTTCCACCTACACCTTCCAGACTGTTGGCATGCACCTCCTGACCATCACGCACCCATCAGGCCAGCGTAGGAGGGACTGCCTGCTGCCGTTGCTGCATGCCATCTTCTACCTGTGCTGCTGCCTGGCAGAGAAACGCCTCAACCACTTTTTCTTTGGCAATGGGAACGTGCCCAAGGAGATCATCTTGCTCCCACATTTCCAAATGGCTGAACCGCTCAACATCTTCCAGCACCTCGCACAGGGCCCATAGCGAGAGTTCCTGGTGCTGCGAGATTGGCTCAGAAGCGTGCTGATCTGCAGACACTGACAGAGGTCTGCACGCACACAGCTGTGTTTGTGGGTCTCACAGAGGATAGCAGATGACTTCCTCACACTGCAGGGGAAAAGTGGGGTCTGATGCAGCTGAAGAGGCCATTGCAAGATGCTTGTGCCTGAGGCTCCCTATTCCCTCTGGATGCTGACCATCCCCGTCTCTTCGAGAGAGTCCATTCCCTCTGCAATATTAACATTGTACACAGTTGCCTATAAATAGCGTGTTTGAACAAATGCTGTGTCCGTGCGTGTCTCAGCATCACTTTCTCAGGGAACACGGGCACAGGGTGCTGCCTGCTCAGCGGCCGCAGAGCTGGGAACATTTTCCAGAAGAGCTGACGCAGTGGGCTCTGGTTTCACTGACCCCCCAGCTGTCTGAGCTCCTGTGTTGTGGTAATTGGGAAGCTGTGAAGCACTGGAAGAGGCTGCCCAGGGAAGTGGTGGTTTCACTGCAGGTGTTCTAGAAGTGTGTAGATGTGTCACTTTGGGACATGGTTTAGTAGGCACGATGGTGTAGGGCTGATGGATGGACTTGATGATCTTAGAGGTCTTTTCCAACTTCAATGAGGTCACGATTCTACTATTTTGTGATCTGTTCCTCTGAGGAAAAGTCCACCATACAAATGTATCTTGAGTACTTCTAACATTTCATTTGAACAATTATGAAGAATTGCATAGTTCTGATGTTATAGAAAAAAAATTGCTTTGTCATCGCATGGAGTTTTGTTCAATTCACCTGAATATTTCTGTTATTTAAACAAACACAGGTGATTTAATCATACCTCTTGAAGTCAAGAACGTGCGGGATGTAAAGTAAATGGATAATATGACTTAAGGTCCCGGGGTTCCATCGCTGTCTCGCTATACTAAACAAAGCTCATCTTCATATAAATGGCCCGTCTCCTGCAGAATTGTTTGGAGCTTTTCTGGATTTCTCTTTCTATTATCGCTCTGAGAAAAAGTGCTTTTAAATTCAATAAACAGGAAGAGAAGTCAAAGTAGTGTGGTCTGGAGGAATGAGGAGAGCTTAGGCGCTCAGCCCTGAAGAAAATTCACCCTTTTGTGGAGGGCACATCTGGAACACTTAAGTCACATTCAAATACCCAGTTAGGTCAGTGAGTGAGGAGACTTGATGGGCTGGATGTCTTTGTCTGGAGGCAAAGGGTGTCCTTTTAAAAGTAGCACACCCCTTTTAAAAAGATACAGTTAATGCAGGTGTCAGTAAAACCATGCTGAGCAGTTGGGAAAGACGAGCAAAGCCAAGGAGTTTAGAATCTAACTGAAAAGTCATAGAAGGGAAATTCTGAAGAAGAATAGGGCCAAGTGCAGCTGCAGGTGGCTGGGTTTACTGCAGAGTTCTGTAGCTTCAAACACAAGTGCCACGCTGGATAAAGGGTAGAAAATGGTTCTGACCGTTCCTTCCCAGAGGACTCTACAAAAACTCAGCGACCAACAACCAGGAGTCACGTACTTCTGCATCTGGAGGTGCTGCTTATATTTGTCACGGCTGTTTGAATAAGAATTGTCTCATCACTCTGCATTTTTATATTGCTATTTTGTGTTTTTCTGGGATGCTCTGTTGTCGTCAGATGTTTTCCTACACATTTTTTTTCTGAGGAAGGAAACAGTAAGGTGGTTGGGAGAGAGGAGGAAAGAAGGATTCACTCACACTTGCACCACTCTAACTTAGTGTGTGCTTAACTAAAGAGTTGCAATTCTAAGATTCTATGATTCTATGACTTATCAGCAGTCCCGGTTAACAGGGGGACCACTAGAGCCTTGCCAATGTGATGCTCACTTAGAAGTAGGACCGGAAGAAGGATCTGGGGAACCACGACCCGGTCAGCTTGACCTTGGTACCGGGAAAGGTAATGGAGCAGTACATCTTGACTGTGCTCACCACACAAGAGCAGGTCAAAAAGGGAATCCGGCCCAGACAGCATGGGTTCGTGGGCTCATCGCTGTCTACAGCTACCCGAAGGGAGGAGGTAGCGAGGTGAGTGCTCATCTCTTCTCCCAATCAGCTGGTGATAGAATGAGAGGAAATGGCCTCAAGTAGCACCACTGAGTGCTAGGGGCTCGGGAGGCTTCCCTGTACTTTGCGAAGGGAGCCCGGGGACCCCTGTCCTTCCACAGAGTCTGTACTTTGTGGGTGTTGGGGCGCAGGCTGCCCGACACAGCTGAGAGTCACTGAGCCGGGGGGTGCCAACGGATGGGGCTGGTGGGTTGGCAAGCACGTGATGGGCTGTGGTGCCTGCGATGTCACAAAGGACAAGTTACAGCGGGGACAGTTCTAAGGGCACCAGCAGGCAGCCCTGCGCCAGTACAACCTGGGAGGTTGGTGAGTGCACACCTCGGGGGAGGCTGTGCTGGACAAGAGCCGGGGTGAAACGTGGCCTCCTGGTGGGCTGGGTTCTCCCCTGGCATCGAGGCCCCAGCCGCTCACAGGAGCGCCTCGGGCAGGGCACGGTGCAAAGGCCTTGCTTCCTCGCAACTGCCTCGAACCCTTTCCTACCTGCCCCCAGGTCCCTACTGCTCACATCTCCACTGCCCCTGCCGCCAGCTCCGTTCCCTCCCAGCACCTCTGAATCCCTTCTCTCTCTCTTCTTGCAGGCCATGGCTGTCGCACAACTCCTCTCCATTTTGCTGTCCCTCTTCCAGGGACTGCCAATGGTAGGTGATGACCTGGATAAGGCCATGCACGACCGCATGCAGGAGCGTGAGAAGATGCTGGGCTGGGAGATGACTCGCCTGCTGCGTGAGATAGAGCAGAGGGGTCTGGTGCTGTGGGGCATGGAGCAGAGGGGCCTGTTGCAGAAGATACAGGAGCAGCACCAATTTGGCTGGAATGCCCTGGTCTTTGCTGCCTTGCAGCAGTGGCAGTTCTGGGTCATTGCTGGAGTCCTGGTCCTGCTCTTTGGGCTCTGGTGGTGGTTCAGGAAAAGGAGCCATGAGACAGACACCAGCGACGAGAAGAGTTCCAGTCGAAATACGGAGCAGGTAGAAGAGAAGAAGAACCCGGAAAGGATTTCTGAAGAGCACGTACAGCGGCCAGTTCAGGATACAGCCAGAGAGTTCATGGAGGCAGAGAATTTGGTGTTCATTTTTCTCCATATCATCAGACAGCAGTCATCAAACAGTTTCTTCCCAGTGCTGCAACGCCACATCGTGCTGGGCAGTGAAGGCTGCAATACCTGTGAGGATGTTTCAATCTACCGTTTCCTCGTGCCCCTGAAGCCCCCTCGTGGGCACACATTCCACAGGGAGATGAGTGTTTCAGAAAAGATGCCAGCAAGGAGCTTCCGCATCCGTGTAGAGTTGGTGTGCACCTGCACGGTTGAGCAGCAGGTGCAGAGGATGTGCTGCTTGCTCCACCAGTCTGAGGGGGAGCCGAGGTGGAATCAGGGTCTCAGCCTCCTACACACCCTCTGCACTGGCTCCTACCTGGATGTGGAAAAAGTTGCCTGCTGGTTCAGTCAAAAGGTGGAAGAGGTTCGGAAGACTTTGTCTCAGTCTTCCCAACGCTGTCTAATGGTGCTGCCCTCCAGCCGCTCCTGCAAAATACAGGTGACAAAAGGCAACCAGAAAATCTTCAGAATTGAGGTGGAATTTGGGGTGCAGCTGTGCGACTCAGACACCTCCTTGAGCAGCGAGACGACAGAGGACACCTTCATCCCAAGCACAATGTGGCCAGAGAGCTATGTTGTGGAAGTGGAGGACTTCAAGCCCTGTGCAACACCTTCCACCTCTGATGAGAGCAGGCCTGCGCCTGCATCCTGGTGGTCAGAAGGTTTTCCACCTACACCTTCCAGACTGTTGGCATGCACCTCCTGACCATCACGCACCCATCAGGCCAGCGTAGGAGGGACTGCCTGCTGCCGTTGCTGCATGCCATCTTCTACCTGTGCTGCTGCCTGGCAGAGAAACGCCTCAACCACTTTTTCTTTGGCAATGGGAACGTGCCCAAGGAGATCATCTTGCTCCCACATTTCCAAATGGCTGAACCGCTCAACATCTTCCAGCACCTCGCACAGGGCCCATAGCGAGAGTTCCTGGTGCTGCGAGATCGGCTCAGAAGCGTGCTGATCTGCAGACACTGACAGAGGTCTGCACGCACACAGCTGTGTTTGTGGGTCTCACAGAGGATAGCAGATGACTTCCTCACACTGCAGGGGAAAAGTGGGGTCTGATGCAGCTGAAGAGGCCATTGCAAGATGCTTGTGCCTGAGGCTCCCTATTCCCTCTGGATGCTGACCATCCCCGTCTCTTCGAGAGAGTCCATTCCCTCTGCAATATTAACATTGTACACAGTTGCCTATAAATAGCGTGTTTGAACAAATGCTGTGTCCGTGCGTGTCTCAGCATCACTTTCTCAGGGAACACGGGCACAGGGTGCTGCCTGCTCAGCGGCCGCAGAGCTGGGAACATTTTCCAGAAGAGCTGACGCAGTGGGCTCTGGTTTCACTGACCCCCCAGCTGTCTGAGCTCCTGTGTTGTGGTAATTGGGAAGCTGTGAAGCACTGGAAGAGGCTGCCCAGGGAAGTGGTGGTTTCACTGCAGGTGTTCTAGAAGTGTGTAGATGTGTCACTTTGGGACATGGTTTAGTAGGCACGATGGTGTAGGGCTGATGGATGGACTTGATGATCTTAGAGGTCTTTTCCAACTTCAATGAGGTCACGATTCTACTATTTTGTGATCTGTTCCTCTGAGGAAAAGTCCACCATACAAATGTATCTTGAGTACTTCTAACATTTCATTTGAACAATTATGAAGAATTGCATAGTTCTGATGTTATAGAAAAAAAATTGCTTTGTCATCGCATGGAGTTTTGTTCAATTCACCTGAATATTTCTGTTATTTAAACAAACACAGGTGATTTAATCATACCTCTTGAAGTCAAGAACGTGCGGGATGTAAAGTAAATGGATAATATGACTTAAGGTCCCGGGGTTCCATCGCTGTCTCGCTATACTAAACAAAGCTCATCTTCATATAAATGGCCCGTCTCCTGCAGAATTGTTTGGAGCTTTTCTGGATTTCTCTTTCTATTATCGCTCTGAGAAAAAGTGCTTTTAAATTCAATAAACAGGAAGAGAAGTCAAAGTAGTGTGGTCTGGAGGAATGAGGAGAGCTTAGGCGCTCAGCCCTGAAGAAAATTCACCCTTTTGTGGAGGGCACATCTGGAACACTTAAGTCACATTCAAATACCCAGTTAGGTCAGTGAGTGAGGAGACTTGATGGGCTGGATGTCTTTGTCTGGAGGCAAAGGGTGTCCTTTTAAAAGTAGCACACCCCTTTTAAAAAGATACAGTTAATGCAGGTGTCAGTAAAACCATGCTGAGCAGTTGGGAAAGACGAGCAAAGCCAAGGAGTTTAGAATCTAACTGAAAAGTCATAGAAGGGAAATTCTGAAGAAGAATAGGGCCAAGTGCAGCTGCAGGTGGCTGGGTTTACTGCAGAGTTCTGTAGCTTCAAACACAAGTGCCACGCTGGATAAAGGGTAGAAAATGGTTCTGACCGTTCCTTCCCAGAGGACTCTACAAAAACTCAGCGACCAACAACCAGGAGTCACGTACTTCTGCATCTGGAGGTGCTGCTTATATTTGTCACGGCTGTTTGAATAAGAATTGTCTCATCACTCTGCATTTTTATATTGCTATTTTGTGTTTTTCTGGGATGCTCTGTTGTCGTCAGATGTTTTCCTACACATTTTTTTTCTGAGGAAGGAAACAGTAAGGTGGTTGGGAGAGAGGAGGAAAGAAGGATTCACTCACACTTGCACCACTCTAACTTAGTGTGTGCTTAACTAAAGAGTTGCAATTCTAAGATTCTATGATTCTATGACTTATCAGCAGTCCCGGTTAACAGGGGGACCACTAGAGCCTTGCCAATGTGATGCTCACTTAGAAGTAGGACCGGAAGAAGGATCTGGGGAACCACGACCCGGTCAGCTTGACCTTGGTACCGGGAAAGGTAATGGAGCAGTACATCTTGACTGTGCTCACCACACAAGAGCAGGTCAAAAAGGGAATCCGGCCCAGACAGCATGGGTTCGTGGGCTCATCGCTGTCTACAGCTACCCGAAGGGAGGAGGTAGCGAGGTGAGTGCTCATCTCTTCTCCCAATCAGCTGGTGATAGAATGAGAGGAAATGGCCTCAAGTAGCACCACTGAGTGCTAGGGGCTCGGGAGGCTTCCCTGTACTTTGCGAAGGGAGCCCGGGGACCCCTGTCCTTCCACAGAGTCTGTACTTTGTGGGTGTTGGGGCGCAGGCTGCCCGACACAGCTGAGAGTCACTGAGCCGGGGGGTGCCAACGGATGGGGCTGGTGGGTGGGCAAGCACGTGATGGGCTGTGGTGCCTGCGATGTCACAAAGGACAAGTTACAGCGGGGACAGTTCTAAGGGCACCAGCAGGCAGCCCTGCGCCAGTACAACCTGGGAGGTTGGTGAGTGCACACCTCGGGGGAGGCTGTGCTGGACAAGAGCCGGGGTGAAACGTGGCCTCCTGGTGGGCTGGGTTCTCCCCTGGCATCGAGGCCCCAGCCGCTCACAGGAGCGCCTCGGGCAGGGCACGGTGCAAAGGCCTTGCTTCCTCGCAACTGCCTCGAACCCTTTCCTACCTGCCCCCAGGTCCCTACTGCTCACATCTCCACTGCCCCTGCCGCCAGCTCCGTTCCCTCCCAGCACCTCTGAATCCCTTCTCTCTCTCTTCTTGCAGGCCATGGCTGTCGTACAACTCCTCTCCATTTTGCTGTCCCTCTTCCAGGGACTGCCAATGGTAGGTGATGACCTGGATAAGGCCATGCACGACCGCATGCAGGAGCGTGAGAAGATGCTGGGCTGGGAGATGACTCGCCTGCTGCGTGAGATAGAGCAGAGGGGTCTGGTGCTGTGGGGCATGGAGCAGAGGGGCCTGTTGCAGAAGATACAGGAGCAGCACCAATTTGGCTGGAATGCCCTGGTCTTTGCTGCCTTGCAGCAGTGGCAGTTCTGGGTCATTGCTGGAGTCCTGGTCCTGCTCTTTGGGCTCTGGTGGTGGTTCAGGAAAAGGAGCCATGAGACAGACACCAGCGACGAGAAGAGTTCCAGTCGAAATACGGAGCAGGTAGAAGAGAAGAAGAACCCGGAAAGGATTTCTGAAGAGCACGTACAGCGGCCAGTTCAGGATACAGCCAGAGAGTTCATGGAGGCAGAGAATTTGGTGTTCATTTTTCTCCATATCATCAGACAGCAGTCATCAAACAGTTTCTTCCCAGTGCTGCAACGCCACATCGTGCTGGGCAGTGAAGGCTGCAATACCTGTGAGGATGTTTCAATCTACCGTTTCCTCGTGCCCCTGAAGCCCCCTCGTGGGCACACATTCCACAGGGAGATGAGTGTTTCAGAAAAGATGACCAGCAAGGCAAGCTTTTTCCACATGCCAGGTAGGAGCAGCAGGTGCAGAGGTGTGTAGGAGGCTGAGACCCTGATCCACCTCCACCAGTCTGAGGGGGAGCCGAGGTGGAATCAGGGTCTCAGCCTCCTACACACCCTCTGCACTGGCTCCTACCTGGATGTGGAAAAAGTTGCCTGCTGGTTCAGTCAAAAGGTGGAAGAGGTTCGGAAGACTTTGTCTCAGTCTTCCCAACGCTGTCTAATGGTGCTGCCCTCCAGCCGCTCCTGCAAAATACAGGTGACAAAAGGCAACCAGAAAATCTTCAGAATTGAGGTGGAATTTGGGGTGCAGCTGTGCGACTCAGACACCTCCTTGAGCAGCGAGACGACAGAGGACACCTTCATCCCAAGCACAATGTGGCCAGAGAGCTATGTTGTGGAAGTGGAGGACTTCAAGCCCTGTGCAACACCTTCCACCTCTGATGAGAGCAGGCCTGCGCCTGCATCCTGGTGGTCAGAAGGTTTTCCACCTACACCTTCCAGACTGTTGGCATGCACCTCCTGACCATCACGCACCCATCAGGCCAGCGTAGGAGGGACTGCCTGCTGCCGTTGCTGCATGCCATCTTCTACCTGTGCTGCTGCCTGGCAGAGAAACGCCTCAACCACTTTTTCTTTGGCAATGGGAACGTGCCCAAGGAGATCATCTTGCTCCCACATTTCCAAATGGCTGAACCGCTCAACATCTTCCAGCACCTCGCACAGGGCCCATAGCGAGAGTTCCTGGTGCTGCGAGATCGGCTCAGAAGCGTGCTGATTGCAGACACTGACAGAGGTCTGCACGCACACAGCTGTGTTTGTGGGTCTCACAGCGGATGGCAGATGACTTCCTCACACTGCAGGGGAAAAGTGGGGTCTGATGCAGCTGAAGAGGCCATTGCAAGATGCTTGTGCCTGAGGCTCCCTATTCCCTCTGGATGCTGACCATCCCCGTCTCTTCGAGAGAGTCCATTCCCTCTGCAATATTAACATTGTACACAGTTGCCTATAAATAGCGTGTTTGAACAAATGCTGTGTCCGTGCGTGTCTCAGCATCACTTTCTCAGGGAACACGGGCACAGGGTGCTGCCTGCTCAGCGGCCGCAGAGCTGGGAACATTTTCCAGAAGAGCTGACGCAGTGGGCTCTGGTTTCACTGACCCCCCAGCTGTCTGAGCTCCTGTGTTGTGGTAATTGGGAAGCTGTGAAGCACTGGAAGAGGCTGCCCAGGGAAGTGGTGGTTTCACTGCAGGTGTTCTAGAAGTGTGTAGATGTGTCACTTTGGGACATGGTTTAGTAGGCACGATGGTGTAGGGCTGATGGATGGACTTGATGATCTTAGAGGTCTTTTCCAACTTCAATGAGGTCACGATTCTACTATTTTGTGATCTGTTCCTCTGAGGAAAAGTCCACCATACAAATGTATCTTGAGTACTTCTAACATTTCATTTGAACAATTATGAAGAATTGCATAGTTCTGATGTTATAGAAAAAAAATTGCTTTGTCATCGCATGGAGTTTTGTTCAATTCACCTGAATATTTCTGTTATTTAAACAAACACAGGTGATTTAATCATACCTCTTGAAGTCAAGAACGTGCGGGATGTAAAGTAAATGGATAATATGACTTAAGGTCCCGGGGTTCCATCGCTGTCTCGCTATACTAAACAAAGCTCATCTTCATATAAATGGCCCGTCTCCTGCAGAATTGTTTGGAGCTTTTCTGGATTTCTCTTTCTATTATCGCTCTGAGAAAAAGTGCTTTTAAATTCAATAAACAGGAAGAGAAGTCAAAGTAGTGTGGTCTGGAGGAATGAGGAGAGCTTAGGCGCTCAGCCCTGAAGAAAATTCACCCTTTTGTGGAGGGCACATCTGGAACACTTAAGTCACATTCAAATACCCAGTTAGGTCAGTGAGTGAGGAGACTTGATGGGCTGGATGTCTTTGTCTGGAGGCAAAGGGTGTCCTTTTAAAAGTAGCACACCCCTTTTAAAAAGATACAGTTAATGCAGGTGTCAGTAAAACCATGCTGAGCAGTTGGGAAAGACGAGCAAAGCCAAGGAGTTTAGAATCTAACTGAAAAGTCATAGAAGGGAAATTCTGAAGAAGAATAGGGCCAAGTGCAGCTGCAGGTGGCTGGGTTTACTGCAGAGTTCTGTAGCTTCAAACACAAGTGCCACGCTGGATAAAGGGTAGAAAATGGTTCTGACCGTTCCTTCCCAGAGGACTCTACAAAAACTCAGCGACCAACAACCAGGAGTCACGTACTTCTGCATCTGGAGGTGCTGCTTATATTTGTCACGGCTGTTTGAATAAGAATTGTCTCATCACTCTGCATTTTTATATTGCTATTTTGTGTTTTTCTGGGATGCTCTGTTGTCGTCAGATGTTTTCCTACACATTTTTTTTCTGAGGAAGGAAACAGTAAGGTGGTTGGGAGAGAGGAGGAAAGAAGGATTCACTCACACTGGCACCACTCTAACTTAGTGTGTGCTTAACTAAAGAGTTGCAATTCTAAGATTCTATGATTCTATGACTTATCAGCAGTCCCGGTTAACAGGGGGACCACTAGAGCCTTGCCAATGTGATGCTCACTTAGAAGTAGGACCGGAAGAAGGATCTGGGGAACCACGACCCGGTCAGCTTGACCTTGGTACCGGGAAAGGTAATGGAGCAGTACATCTTGACTGTGCTCACCACACAAGAGCAGGTCAAAAAGGGAATCCGGCCCAGACAGCATGGGTTCGTGGGCTCATCGCTGTCTACAGCTACCCGAAGGGAGGAGGTAGCGAGGTGAGTGCTCATCTCTTCTCCCAATCAGCTGGTGATAGAATGAGAGGAAATGGCCTCAAGTAGCACCACTGAGTGCTAGGGGCTCGGGAGGCTTCCCTGTACTTTGCGAAGGGAGCCCGGGGACCCCTGTCCTTCCACAGAGTCTGTACTTTGTGGGTGTTGGGGCGCAGGCTGCCCGACACAGCTGAGAGTCACTGAGCCGGGGGGTGCCAACGGATGGGGCTGGTGGGTGGGCAAGCACGTGATGGGCTGTGGTGCCTGCGATGTCACAAAGGACAAGTTACAGCGGGGACAGTTCTAAGGGCACCAGCAGGCAGCCCTGCGCCAGTACAACCTGGGAGGTTGGTGAGTGCACACCTCGGGGGAGGCTGTGCTGGACAAGAGCCGGGGTGAAACGTGGCCTCCTGGTGGGCTGGGTTCTCCCCTGGCATCGAGGCCCCAGCCGCTCACAGGAGCGCCTCGGGCAGGGCACGGTGCAAAGGCCTTGCTTCCTCGCAACTGCCTCGAACCCTTTCCTACCTGCCCCCAGGTCCCTACTGCTCCCATCTCCACTGCCCCTGCCGCCAGCTCCGTTCCCTCCCAGCACCTCTGAATCCCTTCTCTCTCTCTTCTTGCAGGCCATGGCTGTCGCACAACTCCTCTCCATTTTGCTGTCCCTCTTCCAGGGACTGCCAATGGTAGGTGATGACCTGGATAAGGCCATGCACGACCGCATGCAGGAGCGTGAGAAGATGCTGGGCTGGGAGATGACTCGCCTGCTGCGTGAGATAGAGCAGAGGGGTCTGGTGCTGTGGGGCATGGAGCAGAGGGGCCTGTTGCAGAAGATACAGGAGCAGCACCAATTTGGCTGGAATGCCCTGGTCTTTGCTGCCTTGCAGCAGTGGCAGTTCTGGGTCATTGCTGGAGTCCTGGTCCTGCTCTTTGGGCTCTGGTGGTGGTTCAGGAAAAGGAGCCATGAGACAGACACCAGCGACGAGAAGAGTTCCAGTCGAAATACGGAGCAGGTAGAAGAGAAGAAGAACCCGGAAAGGATTTCTGAAGAGCACGTACAGCGGCCAGTTCAGGATACAGCCAGAGAGTTCATGGAGGCAGAGAATTTGGTGTTCATTTTTCTCCATATCATCAGACAGCAGTCATCAAACAGTTTCTTCCCAGTGCTGCAACGCCACATCGTGCTGGGCAGTGAAGGCTGCAATACCTGTGAGGATGTTTCAATCTACCGTTTCCTCGTGCCCCTGAAGCCCCCTCGTGGGCACACATTCCACAGGGAGATGAGTGTTTCAGAAAAGATGCCAGCAAGGAGCTTCCGCATCCGT
Source organism: Dromococcyx pavoninus (assembly GCA_033558185.1). Classification (NCBI taxonomy): domain Eukaryota; kingdom Metazoa; phylum Chordata; class Aves; order Cuculiformes; family Neomorphidae; genus Dromococcyx; species Dromococcyx pavoninus. The sequence goes on along the minus strand of JAUMJL010000707.1, from coordinate 860,375 downwards.
GTAGAGTTGGTGTGCACCTGCACGGTTGAGCAGCAGGTGCAGAGGATGTGCTGCTTGCTCCACCAGTCTGAGGGGGAGCCGAGGTGGAATCAGGGTCTCAGCCTCCTACACACCCTCTGCACTGGCTCCTACCTGGATGTGGAAAAAGTTGCCTGCTGGTTCAGTCAAAAGGTGGAAGAGGTTCGGAAGACTTTGTCTCAGTCTTCCCAACGCTGTCTAATGGTGCTGCCCTCCAGCCGCTCCTGCAAAATACAGGTGACAAAAGGCAACCAGAAAATCTTCAGAATTGAGGTGGAATTTGGGGTGCAGCTGTGCGACTCAGACACCTCCTTGAGCAGCGAGACGACAGAGGACACCTTCATCCCAAGCACAATGTGGCCAGAGAGCTATGTTGTGGAAGTGGAGGACTTCAAGCCCTGTGCAACACCTTCCACCTCTGATGAGAGCAGGCCTGCGCCTGCATCCTGGTGGTCAGAAGGTTTTCCACCTACACCTTCCAGACTGTTGGCATGCACCTCCTGACCATCACGCACCCATCAGGCCAGCGTAGGAGGGACTGCCTGCTGCCGTTGCTGCATGCCATCTTCTACCTGTGCTGCTGCCTGGCAGAGAAACGCCTCAACCACTTTTTCTTTGGCAATGGGAACGTGCCCAAGGAGATCATCTTGCTCCCACATTTCCAAATGGCTGAACCGCTCAACATCTTCCAGCACCTCGCACAGGGCCCATAGCGAGAGTTCCTGGTGCTGCGAGATCGGCTCAGAAGCGTGCTGATCTGCAGACACTGACAGAGGTCTGCACGCACACAGCTGTGTTTGTGGGTCTCACAGCGGATGGCAGATGACTTCCTCACACTGCAGGGGAAAAGTGGGGTCTGATGCAGCTGAAGAGGCCATTGCAAGATGCTTGTGCCTGAGGCTCCCTATTCCCTCTGGATGCTGACCATCCCCGTCTCTTCGAGAGAGTCCATTCCCTCTGCAATATTAACCTTGTACACAGTTGCCTATAAATAGCGTGTTTGAACAAATGCTGTGTCCGTGCGTGTCTCAGCATCACTTTCTCAGGGAACACGGGCACAGGGTGCTGCCTGCTCAGCGGCCGCAGAGCTGGGAACATTTTCCAGAAGAGCTGACGCAGTGGGCTCTGGTTTCACTGACCCCCCAGCTGTCTGAGCTCCTGTGTTGTGGTAATTGGGAAGCTGTGAAGCACTGGAAGAGGCTGCCCAGGGAAGTGGTGGTTTCACTGCAGGTGTTCTAGAAGTGTGTAGATGTGTCACTTTGGGACATGGTTTAGTAGGCACGATGGTGTAGGGCTGATGGATGGACTTGATGATCTTAGAGGTCTTTTCCAACTTCAATGAGGTCACGATTCTACTATTTTGTGATCTGTTCCTCTGAGGAAAAGTCCACCATACAAATGTATCTTGAGTACTTCTAACATTTCATTTGAACAATTATGAAGAATTGCATAGTTCTGATGTTATAGAAAAAAAATTGCTTTGTCATCGCATGGAGTTTTGTTCAATTCACCTGAATATTTCTGTTATTTAAACAAACACAGGTGATTTAATCATACCTCTTGAAGTCAAGAACGTGCGGGATGTAAAGTAAATGGATAATATGACTTAAGGTCCCGGGGTTCCATCGCTGTCTCGCTATACTAAACAAAGCTCATCTTCATATAAATGGCCCGTCTCCTGCAGAATTGTTTGGAGCTTTTCTGGATTTCTCTTTCTATTATCGCTCTGAGAAAAAGTGCTTTTAAATTCAATAAACAGGAAGAGAAGTCAAAGTAGTGTGGTCTGGAGGAATGAGGAGAGCTTAGGCGCTCAGCCCTGAAGAAAATTCACCCTTTTGTGGAGGGCACATCTGGAACACTTAAGTCACATTCAAATACCCAGTTAGGTCAGTGAGTGAGGAGACTTGATGGGCTAGATGTCTTTGTCTGGAGGCAAAGGGTGTCCTTTTAAAAGTAGCACACCCCTTTTAAAAAGATACAGTTAATGCAGGTGTCAGTAAAACCATGCTGAGCAGTTGGGAAAGACGAGCAAAGCCAAGGAGTTTAGAATCTAACTGAAAAGTCATAGAAGGGAAATTCTGAAGAAGAATAGGGCCAAGTGCAGCTGCAGGTGGCTGGGTTTACTGCAGAGTTCTGTAGCTTCAAACACAAGTGCCACGCTGGATAAAGGGTAGAAAATGGTTCTGACCGTTCCTTCCCAGAGGACTCTACAAAAACTCAGCGACCAACAACCAGGAGTCACGTACTTCTGCATCTGGAGGTGCTGCTTATATTTGTCACGGCTGTTTGAATAAGAATTGTCTCATCACTCTGCATTTTTATATTGCTATTTTGTGTTTTTCTGGGATGCTCTGTTGTCGTCAGATGTTTTCCTACACATTTTTTTTCTGAGGAAGGAAACAGTAAGGTGGTTGGGAGAGAGGAGGAAAGAAGGATTCACTCACACTTGCACCACTCTAACTTAGTGTGTGCTTAACTAAAGAGTTGCAATTCTAAGATTCTATGATTCTATGACTTATCAGCAGTCCCGGTTAACAGGGGGACCACTAGAGCCTTGCCAATGTGATGCTCACTTAGAAGTAGGACCGGAAGAAGGATCTGGGGAACCACGACCCGGTCAGCTTGACCTTGGTACCGGGAAAGGTAATGGAGCAGTACATCTTGACTGTGCTCACCACACAAGAGCAGGTCAAAAAGGGAATCCGGCCCAGACAGCATGGGTTCGTGGGCTCATCGCTGTCTACAGCTACCCGAAGGGAGGAGGTAGCGAGGTGAGTGCTCATCTCTTCTCCCAATCAGCTGGTGATAGAATGAGAGGAAATGGCCTCAAGTAGCACCACTGAGTGCTAGGGGCTCGGGAGGCTTCCCTGTACTTTGCGAAGGGAGCCCGGGGACCCCTGTCCTTCCACAGAGTCTGTACTTTGTGGGTGTTGGGGCGCAGGCTGCCCGACACAGCTGAGAGTCACTGAGCCGGGGGGTGCCAACGGATGGGGCTGGTGGGTGGGCAAGCACGCGATGGGCTGTGGTGCCTGCGATGTCACAAAGGACAAGTTACAGCGGGGACAGTTCTAAGGGCACCAGCAGGCAGCCCTGCGCCAGTACAACCTGGGAGGTTGGTGAGTGCACACCTCGGGGGAGGCTGTGCTGGACAAGAGCCGGGGTGAAACGTGGCCTCCTGGTGGGCTGGGTTCTCCCCTGGCATCGAGGCCCCAGCCGCTCACAGGAGCGCCTCGGGCAGGGCACGGTGCAAAGGCCTTGCTTCCTCGCAACTGCCTCGAACCCTTTCCTACCTGCCCCCAGGTCCCTACTGCTCCCATCTCCACTGACCCTGCCGCCAGCTCCGTTCCCTCCCAGCACCTCTGAATCCCTTCTCTCTCTCTTCTTGCAGGCCATGGCTGTCGTACAACTCCTCTCCATTTTGCTGTCCCTCTTCCAGGGACTGCCAATGGTAGGTGATGACCTGGATAAGGCCATGCACGACCGCATGCAGGAGCGTGAGAAGATGCTGGGCTGGGAGATGACTCGCCTGCTGCGTGAGATAGAGCAGAGGGGTCTGGTGCTGTGGGGCATGGAGCAGAGGGGCCTGTTGCAGAAGATACAGGAGCAGCACCAATTTGGCTGGAATGCCCTGGTCTTTGCTGCCTTGCAGCAGTGGCAGTTCTGGGTCATTGCTGGAGTCCTGGTCCTGCTCTTTGGGCTCTGGTGGTGGTTCAGGAAAAGGAGCCATGAGACAGACACCAGCGACGAGAAGAGTTCCAGTCGAAATACGGAGCAGGTAGAAGAGAAGAAGAACCCGGAAAGGATTTCTGAAGAGCACGTACAGCGGCCAGTTCAGGATACAGCCAGAGAGTTCATGGAGGCAGAGAATTTGGTGTTCATTTTTCTCCATATCATCAGACAGCAGTCATCAAACAGTTTCTTCCCAGTGCTGCAACGCCACATCGTGCTGGGCAGTGAAGGCTGCAATACCTGTGAGGATGTTTCAATCTACCGTTTCCTCGTGCCCCTGAAGCCCCCTCGTGGGCACACATTCCACAGGGAGATGAGTGTTTCAGAAAAGATGCCAGCAAGGAGCTTCCGCATCCGTGTAGAGTTGGTGTGCACCTGCACGGTTGAGCAGCAGGTGCAGAGGATGTGCTGCTTGCTCCACCAGTCTGAGGGGGAGCCGAGGTGGAATCAGGGTCTCAGCCTCCTACACACCCTCTGCACTGGCTCCTACCTGGATGTGGAAAAAGTTGCCTGCTGGTTCAGTCAAAAGGTGGAAGAGGTTCGGAAGACTTTGTCTCAGTCTTCCCAACGCTGTCTAATGGTGCTGCCCTCCAGCCGCTCCTGCAAAATACAGGTGACAAAAGGCAACCAGAAAATCTTCAGAATTGAGGTGGAATTTGGGGTGCAGCTGTGCGACTCAGACACCTCCTTGAGCAGCGAGACGACAGAGGACACCTTCATCCCAAGCACAATGTGGCCAGAGAGCTATGTTGTGGAAGTGGAGGACTTCAAGCCCTGTGCAACACCTTCCACCTCTGATGAGAGCAGGCCTGCGCCTGCATCCTGGTGGTCAGAAGGTTTTCCACCTACACCTTCCAGACTGTTGGCATGCACCTCCTGACCATCACGCACCCATCAGGCCAGCGTAGGAGGGACTGCCTGCTGCCGTTGCTGCATGCCATCTTCTACCTGTGCTGCTGCCTGGCAGAGAAACGCCTCAACCACTTTTTCTTTGGCAATGGGAACGTGCCCAAGGAGATCATCTTGCTCCCACATTTCCAAATGGCTGAACCGCTCAACATCTTCCAGCACCTCGCACAGGGCCCATAGCGAGAGTTCCTGGTGCTGCGAGATCGGCTCAGAAGCGTGCTGATCTGCAGACACTGACAGAGGTCTGCACGCACACAGCTGTGTTTGTGGGTCTCACAGAGGATGGCAGATGACTTCCTCACACTGCAGGGGAAAAGTGGGGTCTGATGCAGCTGAAGAGGCCATTGCAAGATGCTTGTGCCTGAGGCTCCCTATTCCCTCTGGATGCTGACCATCCCCGTCTCTTCGAGAGAGTCCATTCCCTCTGCAATATTAACCTTGTACACAGTTGCCTATAAATAGCGTGTTTGAACAAATGCTGTGTCCGTGCGTGTCTCAGCATCACTTTCTCAGGGAACACGGGCACAGGGTGCTGCCTGCTCAGCGGCCGCAGAGCTGGGAACATTTTCCAGAAGAGCTGACGCAGTGGGCTCTGGTTTCACTGACCCCCCAGCTGTCTGAGCTCCTGTGTTGTGGTAATTGGGAAGCTGTGAAGCACTGGAAGAGGCTGCCCAGGGAAGTGGTGGTTTCACTGCAGGTGTTCTAGAAGTGTGTAGATGTGTCACTTTGGGACATGGTTTAGTAGGCACGATGGTGTAGGGCTGATGGATGGACTTGATGATCTTAGAGGTCTTTTCCAACTTCAATGAGGTCACGATTCTACTATTTTGTGATCTGTTCCTCTGAGGAAAAGTCCACCATACAAATGTATCTTGAGTACTTCTAACATTTCATTTGAACAATTATGAAGAATTGCATAGTTCTGATGTTATAGAAAAAAAATTGCTTTGTCATCGCATGGAGTTTTGTTCAATTCACCTGAATATTTCTGTTATTTAAACAAACACAGGTGATTTAATCATACCTCTTGAAGTCAAGAACGTGCGGGATGTAAAGTAAATGGATAATATGACTTAAGGTCCCGGGGTTCCATCGCTGTCTCGCTATACTAAACAAAGCTCATCTTCATATAAATGGCCCGTCTCCTGCAGAATTGTTTGGAGCTTTTCTGGATTTCTCTTTCTATTATCGCTCTGAGAAAAAGTGCTTTTAAATTCAATAAACAGGAAGAGAAGTCAAAGTAGTGTGGTCTGGAGGAATGAGGAGAGCTTAGGCGCTCAGCCCTGAAGAAAATTCACCCTTTTGTGGAGGGCACATCTGGAACACTTAAGTCACATTCAAATACCCAGTTAGGTCAGTGAGTGAGGAGACTTGATGGGCTGGATGTCTTTGTCTGGAGGCAAAGGGTGTCCTTTTAAAAGTAGCACACCCCTTTTAAAAAGATACAGTTAATGCAGGTGTCAGTAAAACCATGCTGAGCAGTTGGGAAAGACGAGCAAAGCCAAGGAGTTTAGAATCTAACTGAAAAGTCATAGAAGGGAAATTCTGAAGAAGAATAGGGCCAAGTGCAGCTGCAGGTGGCTGGGTTTACTGCAGAGTTCTGTAGCTTCAAACACAAGTGCCACGCTGGATAAAGGGTAGAAAATGGTTCTGACCGTTCCTTCCCAGAGGACTCTACAAAAACTCAGCGACCAACAACCAGGAGTCACGTACTTCTGCATCTGGAGGTGCTGCTTATATTTGTCACGGCTGTTTGAATAAGAATTGTCTCATCACTCTGCATTTTTATATTGCTATTTTGTGTTTTTCTGGGATGCTCTGTTGTCGTCAGATGTTTTCCTACACATTTTTTTTCTGAGGAAGGAAACAGTAAGGTGGTTGGGAGAGAGGAGGAAAGAAGGATTCACTCACACTTGCACCACTCTAACTTAGTGTGTGCTTAACTAAAGAGTTGCAATTCTAAGATTCTATGATTCTATGACTTATCAGCAGTCCCGGTTAACAGGGGGACCACTAGAGCCTTGCCAATGTGATGCTCACTTAGAAGTAGGACCGGAAGAAGGATCTGGGGAACCACGACCCGGTCAGCTTGACCTTGGTACCGGGAAAGGTAATGGAGCAGTACATCTTGACTGTGCTCACCACACAAGAGCAGGTCAAAAAGGGAATCCGGCCCAGACAGCATGGGTTCGTGGGCTCATCGCTGTCTACAGCTACCCGAAGGGAGGAGGTAGCGAGGTGAGTGCTCATCTCTTCTCCCAATCAGCTGGTGATAGAATGAGAGGAAATGGCCTCAAGTAGCACCACTGAGTGCTAGGGGCTCGGGAGGCTTCCCTGTACTTTGCGAAGGGAGCCCGGGGACCCCTGTCCTTCCACAGAGTCTGTACTTTGTGGGTGTTGGGGCGCAGGCTGCCCGACACAGCTGAGAGTCACTGAGCCGGGGGGTGCCAACGGATGGGGCTGGTGGGTGGGCAAGCACGTGATGGGCTGTGGTGCCTGCGATGTCACAAAGGACAAGTTACAGCGGGGACAGTTCTAAGGGCACCAGCAGGCAGCCCTGCGCCAGTACAACCTGGGAGGTTGGTGAGTGCACACCTCGGGGGAGGCTGTGCTGGACAAGAGCCGGGGTGAAACGTGGCCTCCTGGTGGGCTGGGTTCTCCCCTGGCATCGAGGCCCCAGCCGCTCACAGGAGCGCCTCGGGCAGGGCACGGTGCAAAGGCCTTGCTTCCTCGCAACTGCCTCGAACCCTTTCCTACCTGCCCCCAGGTCCCTACTGCTCCCATCTCCACTGACCCTGCCGCCAGCTCCGTTCCCTCCCAGCACCTCTGAATCCCTTCTCTCTCTCTTCTTGCAGGCCATGGCTGTCGTACAACTCCTCTCCATTTTGCTGTCCCTCTTCCAGGGACTGCCAATGGTAGGTGATGACCTGGATAAGGCCATGCACGACCGCATGCAGGAGCGTGAGAAGATGCTGGGCTGGGAGATGACTCGCCTGCTGCGTGAGATAGAGCAGAGGGGTCTGGTGCTGTGGGGCATGGAGCAGAGGGGCCTGTTGCAGAAGATACAGGAGCAGCACCAATTTGGCTGGAATGCCCTGGTCTTTGCTGCCTTGCAGCAGTGGCAGTTCTGGGTCATTGCTGGAGTCCTGGTCCTGCTCTTTGGGCTCTGGTGGTGGTTCAGGAAAAGGAGCCATGAGACAGACACCAGCGACGAGAAGAGTTCCAGTCGAAATACGGAGCAGGTAGAAGAGAAGAAGAACCCGGAAAGGATTTCTGAAGAGCACGTACAGCGGCCAGTTCAGGATACAGCCAGAGAGTTCATGGAGGCAGAGAATTTGGTGTTCATTTTTCTCCATATCATCAGACAGCAGTCATCAAACAGTTTCTTCCCAGTGCTGCAACGCCACATCGTGCTGGGCAGTGAAGGCTGCAATACCTGTGAGGATGTTTCAATCTACCGTTTCCTCGTGCCCCTGAAGCCCCCTCGTGGGCACACATTCCACAGGGAGATGAGTGTTTCAGAAAAGATGCCAGCAAGGAGCTTCCGCATCCGTGTAGAGTTGGTGTGCACCTGCACGGTTGAGCAGCAGGTGCAGAGGATGTGCTGCTTGCTCCACCAGTCTGAGGGGGAGCCGAGGTGGAATCAGGGTCTCAGCCTCCTACACACCCTCTGCACTGGCTCCTACCTGGATGTGGAAAAAGTTGCCTGCTGGTTCAGTCAAAAGGTGGAAGAGGTTCGGAAGACTTTGTCTCAGTCTTCCCAACGCTGTCTAATGGTGCTGCCCTCCAGCCGCTCCTGCAAAATACAGGTGACAAAAGGCAACCAGAAAATCTTCAGAATTGAGGTGGAATTTGGGGTGCAGCTGTGCGACTCAGACACCTCCTTGAGCAGCGAGACGACAGAGGACACCTTCATCCCAAGCACAATGTGGCCAGAGAGCTATGTTGTGGAAGTGGAGGACTTCAAGCCCTGTGCAACACCTTCCACCTCTGATGAGAGCAGGCCTGCGCCTGCATCCTGGTGGTCAGAAGGTTTTCCACCTACACCTTCCAGACTGTTGGCATGCACCTCCTGACCATCACGCACCCATCAGGCCAGCGTAGGAGGGACTGCCTGCTGCCGTTGCTGCATGCCATCTTCTACCTGTGCTGCTGCCTGGCAGAGAAACGCCTCAACCACTTTTTCTTTGGCAATGGGAACGTGCCCAAGGAGATCATCTTGCTCTCACATTTCCAAATGGCTGAACCGCTCAACATCTTCCAGCACCTCGCACAGGGCCCATAGCGAGAGTTCCTGGTGCTGCGAGATCGGCTCAGAAGCGTGCTGATCTGCAGACACTGACAGAGGTCTGCACGCACACAGCTGTGTTTGTGGGTCTCACAGAGGATAGCAGATGACTTCCTCACACTGCAGGGGAAAAGTGGGGTCTGATGCAGCTGAAGAGGCCATTGCAAGATGCTTGTGCCTGAGGCTCCCTATTCCCTCTGGATGCTGACCATCCCCGTCTCTTCGAGAGAGTCCATTCCCTCTGCAATATTAACATTGTACACAGTTGCCTATAAATAGCGTGTTTGAACAAATGCTGTGTCCGTGCGTGTCTCAGCATCACTTTCTCAGGGAACACGGGCACAGGGTGCTGCCTGCTCAGCGGCCGCAGAGCTGGGAACATTTTCCAGAAGAGCTGACGCAGTGGGCTCTGGTTTCACTGACCCCCCAGCTGTCTGAGCTCCTGTGTTGTGGTAATTGGGAAGCTGTGAAGCACTGGAAGAGGCTGCCCAGGGAAGTGGTGGTTTCACTGCAGGTGTTCTAGAAGTGTGTAGATGTGTCACTTTGGGACATGGTTTAGTAGGCACGATGGTGTAGGGCTGATGGATGGACTTGATGATCTTAGAGGTCTTTTCCAACTTCAATGAGGTCACGATTCTACTATTTTGTGATCTGTTCCTCTGAGGAAAAGTCCACCATACAAATGTATCTTGAGTACTTCTAACATTTCATTTGAACAATTATGAAGAATTGCATAGTTCTGATGTTATAGAAAAAAAATTGCTTTGTCATCGCATGGAGTTTTGTTCAATTCACCTGAATATTTCTGTTATTTAAACAAACACAGGTGATTTAATCATACCTCTTGAAGTCAAGAACGTGCGGGATGTAAAGTAAATGGATAATATGACTTAAGGTCCCGGGGTTCCATCGCTGTCTCGCTATACTAAACAAAGCTCATCTTCATATAAATGGCCCGTCTCCTGCAGAATTGTTTGGAGCTTTTCTGGATTTCTCTTTCTATTATCGCTCTGAGAAAAAGTGCTTTTAAATTCAATAAACAGGAAGAGAAGTCAAAGTAGTGTGGTCTGGAGGAATGAGGAGAGCTTAGGCGCTCAGCCCTGAAGAAAATTCACCCTTTTGTGGAGGGCACATCTGGAACACTTAAGTCACATTCAAATACCCAGTTAGGTCAGTGAGTGAGGAGACTTGATGGGCTAGATGTCTTTGTCTGGAGGCAAAGGGTGTCCTTTTAAAAGTAGCACACCCCTTTTAAAAAGATACAGTTAATGCAGGTGTCAGTAAAACCATGCTGAGCAGTTGGGAAAGACGAGCAAAGCCAAGGAGTTTAGAATCTAACTGAAAAGTCATAGAAGGGAAATTCTGAAGAAGAATAGGGCCAAGTGCAGCTGCAGGTGGCTGGGTTTACTGCAGAGTTCTGTAGCTTCAAACACAAGTGCCACGCTGGATAAAGGGTAGAAAATGGTTCTGACCGTTCCTTCCCAGAGGACTCTACAAAAACTCAGCGACCAACAACCAGGAGTCACGTACTTCTGCATCTGGAGGTGCTGCTTATATTTGTCACGGCTGTTTGAATAAGAATTGTCTCATCACTCTGCATTTTTATATTGCTATTTTGTGTTTTTCTGGGATGCTCTGTTGTCGTCAGATGTTTTCCTACACATTTTTTTTCTGAGGAAGGAAACAGTAAGGTGGTTGGGAGAGAGGAGGAAAGAAGGATTCACTCACACTTGCACCACTCTAACTTAGTGTGTGCTTAACTAAAGAGTTGCAATTCTAAGATTCTATGATTCTATGACTTATCAGCAGTCCCGGTTAACAGGGGGACCACTAGAGCCTTGCCAATGTGATGCTCACTTAGAAGTAGGACCGGAAGAAGGATCTGGGGAACCACGACCCGGTCAGCTTGACCTTGGTACCGGGAAAGGTAATGGAGCAGTACATCTTGACTGTGCTCACCACACAAGAGCAGGTCAAAAAGGGAATCCGGCCCAGACAGCATGGGTTCGTGGGCTCATCGCTGTCTACAGCTACCCGAAGGGAGGAGGTAGCGAGGTGAGTGCTCATCTCTTCTCCCAATCAGCTGGTGATAGAATGAGAGGAAATGGCCTCAAGTAGCACCACTGAGTGCTAGGGGCTCGGGAGGCTTCCCTGTACTTTGCGAAGGGAGCCCGGGGACCCCTGTCCTTCCACAGAGTCTGTACTTTGTGGGTGTTGGGGCGCAGGCTGCCCGACACAGCTGAGAGTCACTGAGCCGGGGGGTGCCAACGGATGGGGCTGGTGGGTGGGCAAGCACGTGATGGGCTGTGGTGCCTGCGATGTCACAAAGGACAAGTTACAGCGGGGACAGTTCTAAGGGCACCAGCAGGCAGCCCTGCGCCAGTACAACCTGGGAGGTTGGTGAGTGCACACCTCGGGGGAGGCTGTGCTGGACAAGAGCCGGGGTGAAACGTGGCCTCCTGGTGGGCTGGGTTCTCCCCTGGCATCGAGGCCCCAGCCGCTCACAGGAGCGCCTCGGGCAGGGCACGGTGCAAAGGCCTTGCTTCCTCGCAACTGCCTCGAACCCTTTCCTACCTGCCCCCAGGTCCCTACTGCTCCCATCTCCACTGACCCTGCCGCCAGCTCCGTTCCCTCCCAGCACCTCTGAATCCCTTCTCTCTCTCTTCTTGCAGGCCATGGCTGTCGTACAACTCCTCTCCATTTTGCTGTCCCTCTTCCAGGGACTGCCAATGGTAGGTGATGACCTGGATAAGGCCATGCACGACCGCATGCAGGAGCGTGAGAAGATGCTGGGCTGGGAGATGACTCGCCTGCTGCGTGAGATAGAGCAGAGGGGTCTGGTGCTGTGGGGCATGGAGCAGAGGGGCCTGTTGCAGAAGATACAGGAGCAGCACCAATTTGGCTGGAATGCCCTGGTCTTTGCTGCCTTGCAGCAGTGGCAGTTCTGGGTCATTGCTGGAGTCCTGGTCCTGCTCTTTGGGCTCTGGTGGTGGTTCAGGAAAAGGAGCCATGAGACAGACACCAGCGACGAGAAGAGTTCCAGTCGAAATACGGAGCAGGTAGAAGAGAAGAAGAACCCGGAAAGGATTTCTGAAGAGCACGTACAGCGGCCAGTTCAGGATACAGCCAGAGAGTTCATGGAGGCAGAGAATTTGGTGTTCATTTTTCTCCATATCATCAGACAGCAGTCATCAAACAGTTTCTTCCCAGTGCTGCAACGCCACATCGTGCTGGGCAGTGAAGGCTGCAATACCTGTGAGGATGTTTCAATCTACCGTTTCCTCGTGCCCCTGAAGCCCCCTCGTGGGCACACATTCCACAGGGAGATGAGTGTTTCAGAAAAGATGCCAGCAAGGAGCTTCCGCATCCGTGTAGAGTTGGTGTGCACCTGCACGGTTGAGCAGCAGGTGCAGAGGATGTGCTGCTTGCTCCACCAGTCTGAGGGGGAGCCGAGGTGGAATCAGGGTCTCAGCCTCCTACACACCCTCTGCACTGGCTCCTACCTGGATGTGGAAAAAGTTGCCTGCTGGTTCAGTCAAAAGGTGGAAGAGGTTCGGAAGACTTTGTCTCAGTCTTCCCAACGCTGTCTAATGGTGCTGCCCTCCAGCCGCTCCTGCAAAATACAGGTGACAAAAGGCAACCAGAAAATCTTCAGAATTGAGGTGGAATTTGGGGTGCAGCTGTGCGACTCAGACACCTCCTTGAGCAGCGAGACGACAGAGGACACCTTCATCCCAAGCACAATGTGGCCAGAGAGCTATGTTGTGGAAGTGGAGGACTTCAAGCCCTGTGCAACACCTTCCACCTCTGATGAGAGCAGGCCTGCGCCTGCATCCTGGTGGTCAGAAGGTTTTCCACCTACACCTTCCAGACTGTTGGCATGCACCTCCTGACCATCACGCACCCATCAGGCCAGCGTAGGAGGGACTGCCTGCTGCCGTTGCTGCATGCCATCTTCTACCTGTGCTGCTGCCTGGCAGAGAAACGCCTCAACCACTTTTTCTTTGGCAATGGGAACGTGCCCAAGGAGATCATCTTGCTCTCACATTTCCAAATGGCTGAACCGCTCAACATCTTCCAGCACCTCGCACAGGGCCCATAGCGAGAGTTCCTGGTGCTGCGAGATCGGCTCAGAAGCGTGCTGATCTGCAGACACTGACAGAGGTCTGCACGCACACAGCTGTGTTTGTGGGTCTCACAGAGGATGGCAGATGACTTCCTCACACTGCAGGGGAAAAGTGGGGTCTGATGCAGCTGAAGAGGCCATTGCAAGATGCTTGTGCCTGAGGCTCCCTATTCCCTCTGGATGCTGACCATCCCCGTCTCTTCGAGAGAGTCCATTCCCTCTGCAATATTAACCTTGTACACAGTTGCCTATAAATAGCGTGTTTGAACAAATGCTGTGTCCGTGCGTGTCTCAGCATCACTTTCTCAGGGAACACGGGCACAGGGTGCTGCCTGCTCAGCGGCCGCAGAGCTGGGAACATTTTCCAGAAGAGCTGACGCAGTGGGCTCTGGTTTCACTGACCCCCCAGCTGTCTGAGCTCCTGTGTTGTGGTAATTGGGAAGCTGTGAAGCACTGGAAGAGGCTGCCCAGGGAAGTGGTGGTTTCACTGCAGGTGTTCTAGAAGTGTGTAGATGTGTCACTTTGGGACATGGTTTAGTAGGCACGATGGTGTAGGGCTGATGGATGGACTTGATGATCTTAGAGGTCTTTTCCAACTTCAATGAGGTCACGATTCTACTATTTTGTGATCTGTTCCTCTGAGGAAAAGTCCACCATACAAATGTATCTTGAGTACTTCTAACATTTCATTTGAACAATTATGAAGAATTGCATAGTTCTGATGTTATAGAAAAAAAATTGCTTTGTCATCGCATGGAGTTTTGTTCAATTCACCTGAATATTTCTGTTATTTAAACAAACACAGGTGATTTAATCATACCTCTTGAAGTCAAGAACGTGCGGGATGTAAAGTAAATGGATAATATGACTTAAGGTCCCGGGGTTCCATCGCTGTCTCGCTATACTAAACAAAGCTCATCTTCATATAAATGGCCCGTCTCCTGCAGAATTGTTTGGAGCTTTTCTGGATTTCTCTTTCTATTATCGCTCTGAGAAAAAGTGCTTTTAAATTCAATAAACAGGAAGAGAAGTCAAAGTAGTGTGGTCTGGAGGAATGAGGAGAGCTTAGGCGCTCAGCCCTGAAGAAAATTCACCCTTTTGTGGAGGGCACATCTGGAACACTTAAGTCACATTCAAATACCCAGTTAGGTCAGTGAGTGAGGAGACTTGATGGGCTAGATGTCTTTGTCTGGAGGCAAAGGGTGTCCTTTTAAAAGTAGCACACCCCTTTTAAAAAGATACAGTTAATGCAGGTGTCAGTAAAACCATGCTGAGCAGTTGGGAAAGACGAGCAAAGCCAAGGAGTTTAGAATCTAACTGAAAAGTCATAGAAGGGAAATTCTGAAGAAGAATAGGGCCAAGTGCAGCTGCAGGTGGCTGGGTTTACTGCAGAGTTCTGTAGCTTCAAACACAAGTGCCACGCTGGATAAAGGGTAGAAAATGGTTCTGACCGTTCCTTCCCAGAGGACTCTACAAAAACTCAGCGACCAACAACCAGGAGTCACGTACTTCTGCATCTGGAGGTGCTGCTTATATTTGTCACGGCTGTTTGAATAAGAATTGTCTCATCACTCTGCATTTTTATATTGCTATTTTGTGTTTTTCTGGGATGCTCTGTTGTCGTCAGATGTTTTCCTACACATTTTTTTTCTGAGGAAGGAAACAGTAAGGTGGTTGGGAGAGAGGAGGAAAGAAGGATTCACTCACACTTGCACCACTCTAACTTAGTGTGTGCTTAACTAAAGAGTTGCAATTCTAAGATTCTATGATTCTATGACTTATCAGCAGTCCCGGTTAACAGGGGGACCACTAGAGCCTTGCCAATGTGATGCTCACTTAGAAGTAGGACCGGAAGAAGGATCTGGGGAACCACGACCCGGTCAGCTTGACCTTGGTACCGGGAAAGGTAATGGAGCAGTACATCTTGACTGTGCTCACCACACAAGAGCAGGTCAAAAAGGGAATCCGGCCCAGACAGCATGGGTTCGTGGGCTCATCGCTGTCTACAGCTACCCGAAGGGAGGAGGTAGCGAGGTGAGTGCTCATCTCTTCTCCCAATCAGCTGGTGATAGAATGAGAGGAAATGGCCTCAAGTAGCACCACTGAGTGCTAGGGGCTCGGGAGGCTTCCCTGTACTTTGCGAAGGGAGCCCGGGGACCCCTGTCCTTCCACAGAGTCTGTACTTTGTGGGTGTTGGGGCGCAGGCTGCCCGACACAGCTGAGAGTCACTGAGCCGGGGGGTGCCAACGGATGGGGTTGGTGGGTGGGCAAGCACGTGATGGGCTGTGGTGCCTGCGATGTCACAAAGGACAAGTTACAGCGGGGACAGTTCTAAGGGCACCAGCAGGCAGTCCTGCGCCAGTACAACCTGGGAGGTTGGTGAGTGCACACCTCGGGGGAGGCTGTGCTGGACAAGAGCCGGGGTGAAACGTGGCCTCCTGGTGGGCTGGGTTCTCCCCTGGCATCGAGGCCCCAGCCGCTCACAGGAGCGCCTCGGGCAGGGCACGGTGCAAAGGCCTTGCTTCCTCGCAACTGCCTCGAACCCTTTCCTACCTGCCCCCAGGTCCCTACTGCTCCCATCTCCACTGACCCTGCCGCCAGCTCCGTTCCCTCCCAGCACCTCTGAATCCCTTCTCTCTCTCTTCTTGCAGGCCATGGCTGTCGTACAACTCCTCTCCATTTTGCTGTCCCTCTTCCAGGGACTGCCAATGGTAGGTGATGACCTGGATAAGGCCATGCACGACCGCATGCAGGAGCGTGAGAAGATGCTGGGCTGGGAGATGACTCGCCTGCTGCGTGAGATAGAGCAGAGGGGTCTGGTGCTGTGGGGCATGGAGCAGAGGGGCCTGTTGCAGAAGATACAGGAGCAGCACCAATTTGGCTGGAATGCCCTGGTCTTTGCTGCCTTGCAGCAGTGGCAGTTCTGGGTCATTGCTGGAGTCCTGGTCCTGCTCTTTGGGCTCTGGTGGTGGTTCAGGAAAAGGAGCCATGAGACAGACACCAGCGACGAGAAGAGTTCCAGTCGAAATACGGAGCAGGTAGAAGAGAAGAAGAACCCGGAAAGGATTTCTGAAGAGCACGTACAGCGGCCAGTTCAGGATACAGCCAGAGAGTTCATGGAGGCAGAGAATTTGGTGTTCATTTTTCTCCATATCATCAGACAGCAGTCATCAAACAGTTTCTTCCCAGTGCTGCAACGCCACATCGTGCTGGGCAGTGAAGGCTGCAATACCTGTGAGGATGTTTCAATCTACCGTTTCCTCGTGCCCCTGAAGCCCCCTCGTGGGCACACATTCCACAGGGAGATGAGTGTTTCAGAAAAGATGCCAGCAAGGAGCTTCCGCATCCGTGTAGAGTTGGTGTGCACCTGCACGGTTGAGCAGCAGGTGCAGAGGATGTGCTGCTTGCTCCACCAGTCTGAGGGGGAGCCGAGGTGGAATCAGGGTCTCAGCCTCCTACACACCCTCTGCACTGGCTCCTACCTGGATGTGGAAAAAGTTGCCTGCTGGTTCAGTCAAAAGGTGGAAGAGGTTCGGAAGACTTTGTCTCAGTCTTCCCAACGCTGTCTAATGGTGCTGCCCTCCAGCCGCTCCTGCAAAATACAGGTGACAAAAGGCAACCAGAAAATCTTCAGAATTGAGGTGGAATTTGGGGTGCAGCTGTGCGACTCAGACACCTCCTTGAGCAGCGAGACGACAGAGGACACCTTCATCCCAAGCACAATGTGGCCAGAGAGCTATGTTGTGGAAGTGGAGGACTTCAAGCCCTGTGCAACACCTTCCACCTCTGATGAGAGCAGGCCTGCGCCTGCATCCTGGTGGTCAGAAGGTTTTCCACCTACACCTTCCAGACTGTTGGCATGCACCTCCTGACCATCACGCACCCATCAGGCCAGCGTAGGAGGGACTGCCTGCTGCCGTTGCTGCATGCCATCTTCTACCTGTGCTGCTGCCTGGCAGAGAAACGCCTCAACCACTTTTTCTTTGGCAATGGGAACGTGCCCAAGGAGATCATCTTGCTCCCACATTTCCAAATGGCTGAACCGCTCAACATCTTCCAGCACCTCGCACAGGGCCCATAGCGAGAGTTCCTGGTGCTGCGAGATCGGCTCAGAAGCGTGCTGATCTGCAGACACTGACAGAGGTCTGCACGCACACAGCTGTGTTTGTGGGTCTCACAGAGGATGGCAGATGACTTCCTCACACTGCAGGGGAAAAGTGGGGTCTGATGCAGCTGAAGAGGCCATTGCAAGATGCTTGTGCCTGAGGCTCCCTATTCCCTCTGGATGCTGACCATCCCCGTCTCTTCGAGAGAGTCCATTCCCTCTGCAATATTAACCTTGTACACAGTTGCCTATAAATAGCGTGTTTGAACAAATGCTGTGTCCGTGCGTGTCTCAGCATCACTTTCTCAGGGAACACGGGCACAGGGTGCTGCCTGCTCAGCGGCCGCAGAGCTGGGAACATTTTCCAGAAGAGCTGACGCAGAGGAATGAGGAGAGCTTAGGCGCTTAGCCCTGAAGAAAATTCACCCTTTTGTCGAGGACACATCTGGAACACTTAAGTCACATTCAAATACTCAGTTAGATCAGTGAGGTCGTAACATCCCCACCAAAGGTAACTGTACAAGCTGCTCAAAACCCCATCCAACCTGTCCTTGAATACTTCCAGGGAGACGGTATCCACAACTTCTCTGGTGAAGCTGAGTCAGGGCATCACCAGTCTCATCGTTAAAAATTTTTTCGTAATATCTAATCTAAATCTTCTCTCTTTCAATTTAAATTCATTCCCTCTCATCCTATCATTACTTGCCCTTGTAAGAAGCCCCTTCCCAGCTTTACTGTAGCCCCATTCAGGTCTCCCCGGAGCCTTCTCCAAGCTGAACAAGCCCAACTCTCTCAGCCTGTCCTCATAGCAGAAGTGCTCCAGTCCTCTGACCATTTTTGTGGCTTCTGGATTCATTCCAACAGTTCTACATCATTCTTTCAGACCTGGACACAGTGCTCCAGATGGGGTCTCACCCCACCTGGAGAGCAGGCCACGATGCTTTGGATGCAGCCCAGGACATGGTTGGCCTTCTGGGCTATGAGTGCACATTGCTGGCTCATGTCAAGCTTTCCATCAATTTTAGGGTTGTAACACAGAGAATAATACAGAGACCTTGACAGAGTTTGATAATAAGTTGAGAATTGGCTAAACTTGAAGTAGTGGAAAGTCCTGAGCAGTTTATCAGGAGGGATTAGGTAAAGAAAATCAGAATTTGTGCTACCAATTAAGAAACAGCTCAAGGGAGCTGGACAAATGTTTTAACCCAATCACCGATGTTAAACTGGCATGTGGACAATGACTTTGCAAAAAGATTGTTATAAAAGAACAATTTGTGTTACCAATAAAGGATTCTAATTTTGACTTCATTTTGAACCTGCATCGCAGTCCGTGCCTTATCTGCCGCAATCAATCAGCAACCCCAAGTCCTTCTCCATAGGGCTGCTCTCAGTCGCATCATCCCCCATCCTGTACTCAAACCTGAGTCTTTCCCCTTTCAATTTAAAGCCATTCCCCTCATCCTATCACTACTTGCCCTTGTAGAAACTCCCTCCCTGGCTTTCTTGTATCATAGAATCATAGAATGGTTTATGTTGGAAGGGACGTTAAAGATCATCCAGTTCCAAACCACCTGCCACGGACAGGGATACCTTCCACTGCATCAGGTTGCTCAAAGTATCATCCAACTTGGCCTTGAACACTTCCAGTGAAAATAATCATCCCTTTCCGAATCACGCTCTCAGTTGCAAACTCTCACTCCAGCACAACCCCCAGGCACAATTTCCTGATTCGATGCAATCCTATCTCCCCATCTCAACCCAACATCCAGTTTCATTTCCCACATGGGACAGCTTATGGCGTCGCTTGTCCCATCTTCTTTCAGATCAGTTTTGTCCCCGGACAGGGTCAGATGCAAGAAGAGGATGCTAATGTCACTGATGGCATCAGCTCCCAGCTCAAAACCCACACATCCAGCTTGGTCCCCTCCTCCCCTTCCACCCCATTGTCCCTGGGGATCACTCTTCTTTGCCATGGTCCCTGGGGACCACTCTTCTTCGCCATGGTCCCTGGGGATCCCTCTTCTCCCCCTGGTCCCTGAGGATCGCTCTTCTTCCCCATGTTCCCTGGTGACCCCTGTTCTCCCTCATGGCCCCTGGGGATCGCTCTTCTTCCCCATGGTCCCTGGGACCCCTGCTCTCCCCCATGGCCCCTGGGGTTCACTGTTCTTCCCCTTGGTCCTGGAGGACCCCTCTTCTCACCCACGGTCCCTGAGGAGCCTTCACCCCCCACGATCTCTGCTCTCCCTCCTCTCCCCTCCATTTCGCGCCCCCCCGTGCCACTCCCCCTCTCTCTCCCTCGGCGGCGGCGGCTGCCGAGCCCCGCGAGACAAGAACGGCGTCGGAAGCGGCAGCGGGGCCGGAAGAGCAGCAGGAGGCGGGGAAGGGGCGGCCCCCGCGGCGCCGATAAAGCGCGGCGCAGGGCCGGCCGGGCGGCAGCCATGGCCTGGGGTTGCGCGCTCTACCTGGCGTTGGCGGCCGCCGCCCTGGCGGCGTTGCTGCTGCGCTGGGCGCGGGCGGACGGGGACCTGACGCTGCTGTGGGCGGAGCGGCGGGGCAAGAGGCCGGGTAACGCTGCCCCGCCCAGCGCGGGGGGGAGCGGGCGGGGGCCGCGGGGCGAGGAAGGGGGCGCTGGGGGAGCGGGTCCAGAGGGGACTGCGAAAGTGAGCACAGGGCTGGAGCACCTCCCGTACAAGGACAGGCTGAGAGAGTTGGGTTGGTTCAGCCTGGCGAAAGGAAGGCTCCGGGAGGACCTTAGAGCGGCCTCCCCGTACTGGAAGGAGGTGATAGGACGAGGGGGAACGGCGCTAATTTGGAAGGGAGAAGGTTTAGGTTTCAATACAAGATGGGGGATGATGTGACTGAGAGCAGCCCTGCGGGGAAGGTTTTGGGGCTGATTGATGAGAAGCTCAACACGAACCGGCGATGGGCCGGGTCCTGGGCTGCATCCAAACAAACATTGCCAGCAGGGTGAGGGAGGTGATTCTCCCCCTCTGCTCTGCTCTCATGAGATCCCACTGGATTATTGTGTCCAGTCCTGGAATCCCCAACATAAGAAGGATATTGAACTGTTGGAGTGAGTCCAGAGGAGGGCTACAGAGATGATTTGAGGGCTGGAGCACCTCTGCTATGAAAACAGGCCGAAAGAGTTGGGCTTGTTCAGCGTGGAGAAGAGAAGGCTCCGGGGAGACCTTATAGCAACCTTCCAGAACCTGAAGGGGGCCTAAAAGAAAGCCCGGGGGGGGGGGGGGAGGGCAGTTGCAGGGAGTGCTAAGGTGTCTCCTCAGCCTTCTCTTCTCTAGGCTGAACAACCCCAGTTCCCTCAGCCACTCCTCATAAGGCTTGTTCTCCAGCTTCTTCACCAGCCTTGTTGCTGTAGATATAGAGTTGTTTTGTCTAAGTAACTGTATTTTTTGAAAGTTAGACAGAATGTTCCTCTGATAGCGCGCTTTCTTTATAGAATGTTTTAAAATAGTTTTTCTAGACGCTGTTCAGAGAGGAACGATAATGTCTTGTATTAAGTATGGTGTGTGCTGAGCAGATGTGATTTCTATAATCACCTCTGTTTGCAGTCTTTTTGTATCTAAAATACAAGGTCAGACTGTAATTGTTCAAAACCTGGTTGTACTAGATGATATGAGAGATCTTTTCCAACCTTAATGATTCTGTGAGTCTATGAATTCTGCCTACTTCTGGGCAAGCATCTTTAATAGAGACTTCTGATCAGCAAAGCCACACATTTCTGAATGTCTCCCCTCAGCCAGCAGTGGGGATTTGGGACTGCTGTGAGCTGGGCTGGGTGCAAGGGGTTGAGCTGGGAGCTGGTGCCATCAGTGACCTCACAACAGCCTCTTCTTGCATGTGACCCTGTCGGGGTACAAAGAAGATGGGACAGAGGACTCTGTAAGCTGCCCCATGTGTGAAATGGAAGCAGATGTTGGGTTGAGGTGGGACTGCATTGAATCAGGAAGTTGTGCCTGGGGGATGTGGTGGAGTAGAGGTTTGTGATTGAGACTGTGATTCGGGTGGGAATGATTATTTTCCTGTGAGGGTGGTGAGGCACTGGCATAGGTTGCCCAGAGAACTCATGGAGGCCCCATCCCTGTTAGTGTTCAAGGCTAGGCTGGACGAGACTTTGAGCAACCTGATGCAGTGGAAGGTGTCCCTGCCCATGGCAGGGCGTTTGTCCCTTCCAACCCAAACCATGTTATGATTCTGTGATGGTGCAAGTGAAAGTCAGTGTTAGAAACGGCTTTAGGGAAAAGTAGGACAAACTTGTTGAGACATCTGTCTTCTGCTTTCAGTAAAAGCTTACTGCAAAAGTACTAGTCCATGTAATGGAGAATGGAAAAGCAGGCACAAGTAATAAAGCTCTAAGAAATACTAAATTCAGATTTGTGTGAGCAGTCTTATGTAACTCTTCTGATAAGCAGCATGAAGTTTTATGGTATCACTCTCAGGTAATTCTCTCACTATAAGAAAACTACAAAAATGGCTTTGTTTGTGGACTTGGCAAAGATCACAGAGAGACTCAGGGCATAGGCACAAGATAAATCTTGACTAATACAAGCAGAATTGAAGCTTTGTCCAGAGGGATCTGTGTGCAGAACGCATCAAGATGTAGGAGCTCTCAGGTAGATGTATTGTTATTTGAGTGTGGCCTTCCATTCTACAGGGAGCCTGGAAATGTTGGGACAAAGAGTAAAGAGAGCTAGAAAAGCACTTCTTGGGTTACTTGTAGTACCACTCTGTTCAACCTCTCATTTGTTATGCCTTGTAACACAGTAGTTAGTGGTTCGTAATAGCATAATCTACTTTTATTTTTTAACTTGGCATGGTTAATTTTTAAGCTTATTTCCAGTCACAACAGGACGTTTATTTTGGAGCGAGCTGGTGGCTTGATACTTCTTCTGGAACACCATTTGAGCTGGGGTTCCCATTATGTTAACTCTCAGTAGCTCAGTGCTTGGTAAGTATCAGCACTGAGGAATCATTTCCTTACCTTAATTATTCTGTCTACAGAACAAGATCCCGAGTAGCTGCAGTGAAGCTGCCCAGAACTGGTTGGGAACAGAGAAACTAAGTGGGAGGAGGATGCAGATAGGTTTTTGGTAGGAAGGGAAGATGAGTGTGGTAAGCAGGGTTGAATGTATGTCCGTGTGTTCTTTTGTTCATGTAGTGTTTGTCTGCAGAGGTTTTGTGCAAAAGAAAGAGCAGTAGGAGAGATGAACCCCCATGTTTCTTGTGGATAAATCAACGAATTGGTAAAATATGGGAAAAATCTGTAGGAAAAGAGTGAATAAGCTTCACAGTCAGCAGCTGTTTGGTGTAATTATTAATACGGAGGTTATTCGTGCAACTTCAGCAACACCTCTTTCCACCTCCCAAGTTCATAACTGTAGAATTCATCTCTAGTGACTGTTGCTGCTGCTGTTAATGTTTTTGAAAGCAAACCCAGAATCCCGAACAACCCAAAAGCACCAAAGCTTGGGTTTAGGAGGGACTTTTCTTTGGTTAAAATACAGCCAGCTTAAAAAATGACAAATAATACTTCCTGCCAGACCCCGAAACTCAAGTTGAGCTCTGATGGTCAGTCTTGAGTGCTCTTTGCTCTTGTCGGAAGGGTGGATGGTTTTGGTGCTGGTCTCCTTGTGGGATTTATGGCACTGAGACTCTGAAAGTAGAAACTTGAAACACAGCGTAGTGTAGAGAGAACCAGGAGCTGATTACAGAAGCAAGCAGGAAGTAAAAGCAATGCTGGCTACTGGCTGCAGTGAAAAAGAAATACTTTTGCCAAATTAAACAGGGGGGTAAGTTTCAGGGAGCGAAAAAATGCTGTTGTGGCTTTTTCAGAACAGAACAGGCTTTACGTCCCAGGAATTGCATTTGGCTCTGCTGTTTCAATTATACCATGACATCTTTCTCAGCTTGCTAGGCATAGTTGGAATATTTTTCTGTACAAATGTGAGAAGTCGAAGGAAGAGCTTTTCCTAGGAGCACTCTGAGTCCTTTGGTCAGATTTTCACTGAGACTGATATTCAGACTGATCTTGAACACACACCAGTGTTAGGCAATGGTACCTTCTGAGAGGTGCTCTGACATTAGGGGTCACTCATCCTTAAGTCATGTTCTGGAATTAAATGGGTGATTTTCATCCTTCTGTTGTATTTGATGATTTTTTTGGATCTATGTCTGGAAAGCTAAGCCTTTTCCCAGCACAGGGGTGTATCGTGGAGCAGGGATCACTGCAAACACAGGAGCAATGGGCGCATAAACAGAGGAGTGAAAGGAGCAAGATGCTGTTACTTTTAATAGGGGTTTTAAAAGCATGCCTGGGCATGAGCTATGAGTACATGGGAGATGCACGCATGGTCTTTCGCCTTGGTAAGTCTGTGTGCTGTACTCTGGCCAATGCAAGCATTAACCTGCAAGAGATACAAAACAGCATGGATGAATATCTGTTTGGTTTATTATGATCATCTGTCTTTGTTCAGAGAATTTTCTTCTGTCGGCAATTACTTTGGAACATTTTTGAGGTAGAATACAAAAGCCTAAGCAAACGTTTCCTAGTTGTTTGGATTTGCAATACAATAACTGTTTCCTATAATTTCCAAGAGTTCTCTTCTCCCTTTTCCTCTGAAACTTTGTTTGAGGTTAGTGGAAATGCTGTTTGTGGACAGCTTGCACGAACGCAATCAGATTGCCTCCATCAGGCAGATAATCTGTGTTTATTCAGATTAACCTTGTAACAAAGTTCAAATGGCAACAGAACAGCTACGAACAATTTCACAACCGCACGTGACCAACAAATAAAGAAGTCAGGATTTTGTAATAGCCCCTCAAAATGAGCATATTTCTTAAAAACTGTGTTGGATTGTGACTTAGGTGTTTATCCAAGCATTGGTAATGTGTGAAAAGCTGTCTTGATTCTTTTGATAGAAGATGAACTGCGTGGCAAGGTTGTGTGGGTGACAGGAGCTTCCAGTGGAATTGGAGAAGAATTGGCCTACCAGCTGTCAAAGATAGGAGCTTTCCTTGCCATCTCAGCAAGAAGAGAGGATGAGCTGGAGAGAGTGAAGAAGAAATGCCTCCGTAAGTACAACTTGCTACTTCCTGTGAGTGGTTCCACTCTTGCTGTGATGGAGTTACCACAGCAATACCAGCCCCCTCATCACAGGAATAAATTTCATGGTGAAAGTAAACCATACACAGCTTCGCTGCATGTTTGAAGGTGGTATTTTCTTTTTGTGAGTGAGAAGCCTTTGTATAGACTTGCATTATGAGTCTTTCATAAGCCAGTGTTACCTAAAAATCTCATTATCAATTTCAAGTGGTCTTCTACGATAGTAGATTAAGAAAAGGAATAAATACTGTGGAGAAGGGAGGAGGCAATCCAAAGGGCATCATCCTACAAAGAACCAGCCGTGTAACCGTGTGCGTGGCTGTGAGAAGCCTTCTTCCTGCAGGTTTGTGCACGTTACAGTCAGACTGACAACTGACTTTTCTCTTTTGAAGAAGGAGTAGATAGGAATGTGCAGAAAAAGTTGTTCTGAGCACATGAAAGAAAGATCTCCTGTAGATGAAGAGGCACAAATGGAAGCAGGATGCTTACCTCTTCCAGTTACCTTGCATCAGCCTGCTGAGTCAGTAATTTGGCTTTCTTCCTACTGTTTCTTTTTTCCCTCTTGTTTTCTGATTGACAGCAAGCAGGATAGACAGTTAATTCATGTTGAGAAACAGAAGTTTTGAACATGACTAGCTTTATGGGTTTTTTCAGGCTTTATATCCTCTGTGGCTCAGTAAGCAGTATTTTATACTGAGTTTATTACGACAGTGACACTTCATTCCTGGTAATGCTGACAGAATGTCCACAGTTTACTTGGAATGAGTTCTGGTGAATAATGAAACGTTTGTCTTGGGTCAGCACCTAAACATGTCTAGAAATCTCTCATGAAAACCTGTCAAGAAGCTTAAAAAATGCACAACTCCTTATTTCTGTTTTCTGATGCTTTGGAAAAGCCGTCCCTTAATTAGGTAGCGTCAGAAGGGGTGTAAGATGACAGTGTGGTTAAGTGGCAATCATGGCAAAATTCCAGTGCTGTCCGGTGCAATGTTTAGCAGTCAGTAAAAGTATGCAGCCACATCTGCATCTGTGGCTGTTTGTTATTGCAAAACCAGTAACACTGGGCAGGCTGGCAGGAGCCATAATCCTTGTTAGCCATTTTCAGGCAACACTTGAATGAGAGTGCGGTGTGCTAAGGAATAGTCAGAAAGACTATTTTGATTGATGTGAACTGAGAATACAGATTTATGTGAGATAATTTCTGCCTCTACCAACCTGAAGTAACCCTGTGAATGAACGTCTCAGTTGTGGTACATATTTGTTTAAAGTCTTGTGTAGCCATGTGTTTTGCAATGTACCCTACAGAACTTTGTTTTAACTGTAAGTCAGATTAAGAGGAGTATTGGAAACTCTTTAGTAATGTAGCTACTCTGTATTTTCTGTATCCAGGCTTTAAGCAGTGAAAGAGAGTAATTGGGCCCCCTTTCCCTCTTATCCTTCTTTTCTCAAGGCTATATAAACCCAGCTTTCCACCCATTTCCTTGATTATCATGTGCAGTATCCCTAGCCCCCCCAACCATCTCACTGGCCCTATGCTACACTGTTAAAACTGGACACGATACTCCAGTACAGCCACTTAGAAATCACTTCCCTCTGCTCTTGCAGCCTATTAGCATTTGTAATTGCCAGAGCTAAAGACTGACTTAAGTTTGACTTCCTGTTATCCTTCCATCAGTACCTCAGGTCTTGTTTGGAGAACTGATACCCAGCCATTTGGATGTTGGCCTGCAGTTCTGCATGGCGTTGTTCTGTCCCAGGTGTGAGATTTTGCATTTGACTTTGTTGAGCTTAATGAAGTTTGTCAGACCACTCTTGCAGCTTGTTAAGATGCCTCTGAAGGGCAGTCCTGCCCTCCAGCGTAGCCGCTGCTCCTTTGAACTTGGTGGTAGCTGAAAATTTGCTGAACACCTCTGTGTTTTGTCCCATCATCTGGGTCATTTAAAAGACATTGATCATGGAGGGATATCACTTTGTAATTGGCCACCAGTGGGACTTTGAATGGTTGGTTGCTGTTCTTTGAGCCTGGTGATCCAGCCTGTTTTTTGCTGGCATTGTAAGCCACTCGTCCAGTCCCCTCATATTTCCCCAGTACAGCCTCAAGGATGCTACGGAAGACAAGACAGAAAGCTACATAGTCAAGGTGAGCACCTCCACTGCCTTCTCCTTGTCCACAGAGCCAGTCATCTCATCACAAGAAGCAGTGAAGCTGGTCAGGCAGTATATGCCCATGCTAAATATATGCTGGCTTTTCCCAGTCACCTCCTTGTCCTTCGTGTACTTGGAAAGTGCTTTTGGGAGGAATGATTTTCCCAAGGACTGAGATGAGGCTGTGTGACACTTGGTTTTCTCCACTCGCAGGACAGCCATGTACCTTCCAAAGATGAGCAATGTTGGTCAGCTCCTGTAAATCACGGATGCATAAGTTGCCCTGCTTACACCTTGGTCTTCTTCTGATGTTGGTAGTGTTTCTTTCCCCCAGAGTTCAGCCTTTGGAACGTGGGAGGCCCGAGGGGGAATCTTGTCAGTGAAGACTAAGGCAAAGAAGGCGATGAGTACCTCGTTTTTCTGTGCTCTCTGTCATTTCATTGCCATCCCTGTTCTGCAGCGAGCTCACTCTGGTTTTGGTCTTCCTTTTGCTGCTGCTGTACCTGTGAAGCCCTTGCTGCCTTTCACGTTCCTTACCAGTTTCAACTCTGTTTGAGCATTCATCTTCCTGATTCCCATCCCTTCATGCCCTCCCTGGGCAGCTTGTCCCTGCTTCTCCTTGCATGCTTTATTTTTACAGTTGAGCTCGAGAGTATTCTGTGAGGTTTGAGTAGCGTGGGGTGGATCAAGATCAAGCTGCAAGAGGTAACATCAGCTTGAATTTGGCTGAATTACATGGCACAGTTGGAGTGAACAGGCTTTAACGTGGCAGCTGTGGGTGCTTCACACAGCAGACACTTACCTGGGTAATTTTCCTGTTGATGTCAGAAGCAAGCATTTCTATCTTGTTCAAAATTCAGTGACCCCACCCTATGATACGTGCTTATGCAATTTACACCGCTCGAAAGCTGAGGGGGAGAGAGAAGAGAAGTCCCATAAAAGCTCTGGTAATACCTGTTGAGTCACGCATATGCCAGCTGAACACATCTCTGCAGGAGGTAGGGGAAAGCACTTGTGTAACTTCCATGGTTCCTGCAAGTGGCATATGTACTTCCCTCAGCCACTCTGCAACATGAATTGAATTTCAGCAGTGATTTTGGAGGCTGTTTTCTCTGAAAAGGTCCAAAAAGAAAAAAAAGGAAGTAGATGGGGGATGTGTTTCTTGGTTTCTTGAGGCTTACATATGGTTTAAGTATAGATAGGCCAAATGAATGAATGGGTTGACTGTGTGGTCTTGTTAATCCACAGCAGAAACTTCCATGACCCAATAGGCTTCAGCTGTGCAAATCTGCTTGATGGAGCATGAGGACAGTGTGACTCTGCGAGGGTAGTTTAAGCTACATGGATTTTACTGCTGTCTTTCTGGAAGAGATGGAAGGGAGAATGCGCGTGGAGTGGTTAGAGGGAGCAATAGAGGGAAATACTGGTACCTTTAAACCAGACAGATGGGTTTATTATAACCAGTCGCTTGAAAACAAGTGACCTTTGCACAAAGGCCACTTGCGGATTTTAGTAACCTCCTTATCTGTACATCTCTGTAAACACAAAGTTCAAGCTTACCTGTATATGCAAGAAGTAGCAATTGAAAAGCAGGTATGCTTACTTGGGTCTAGGAAGCAATTTAGGAAGAGAAGTAGCACTGTAAAACTACTACCAATAAAGTGAAAAACTTGTGTTATTATGTAGTTAAAAAAAAACAGCTGAAAAGATTAACTGAAAATGTTTTGGTTTTGTGAGTCATGTGTCTCAAAACTCCAAGGTAGCAAATCACTGCTCAAAAAATACTTTCCATGGAAAAAGGTAAGTTGTTTGGAAGAGACAGTGGTAGGAGCACTCAGTGTGAAGACTTGGCCTGGGTGACAGCTGACTTTTACTTCAGGAGATGGATGTGCTAAAAGCTGACAGTTAAATAAAATGCTCTTCTACCTCCTCCAGTAATCTGGCTTCTCTAGACTTTGCCTCATAGCTACTCATGTGTGTACGTTGTATTTGGGTCTCAGTTGTACCAGTCCTGTCATCAGAAATAAACATGCTTGACCAGTCAACATAGGAGCAAAGGGTCAAGGCTGCCAATATGCTCTGCTTCTGAATGCCTCGGTGAAAACTTCTCAGGAGCAAATCCTGTTGTGTGTTACTCCCACCTGTTGCAATTTACTGGGAGAACCGAATTCTCTATATTGTGCTGCACAAACCTATTTAATAAATTGGGGCTTTTTCACAAGGAAAAACGTAGTGATGAGAAAAGAGAGACTTGGTAGAAACAGACCAAAAGTGCATTCTGTGTGGAGATTAAATGAAAACAAAGCAGGCATTTTATTTCCAACTTCATATTATGGTTTCTTGGTGTCTTCTTAGTGAAAATACAGGGTTTAAAAGCACATTACATTTCCCACAGTTATGTCAGCAATTGTATTGCTTCCCATTCACTTTATGTTTTTTTTTCCCAGAGATCAGCAACTTGAGTGAAAAAGATATCCTTGTTCTGCGTCTTGACCTGACTGACAGAAGCTCTCACGAAGCTGCAACCAACCGCGTCCTTAAGCATTTTGGCAAGGTAAGGTGTGCTTCTGGGGTTAAACTTGTTATCTTTCTCCTATACCTGCATCTATGTTCATATTTCGCTTTTATTCTGCCACATGATAAGTTCACCACTGTCTGCACCTGTCTTAGGTTTCGGTATTAAATCTACCAAAAAGTGCCTGAGTTTTCATCCCTTCTGTCGTTCGCTTCTGCCTTTCAGCAGGCTTTGCAGAGAGGCAGCAATGGACAGATCATCACTGGTCATTACCAAGAAATAAAACTCCGCTTGCTTGATGTCACTGAATTTCTGGACCAAGTTGAACAGGCATCAAGTGTGTATTTAGGGCTTAAAATTGTGTCTGAAAGTCAGAACCTTTGTTTTGTATTCCAGTAATGTGTGTAAGCTGGGTTCAGAGTCACATGGGACAAAACTGGAAACCAAGCACAATTCTTTCCCTTGTTCTGCACGTAGTTGTCTAGATTGCTTGACCAGAGTATGGAGTTAAGAAAATAGCAGTCAGGTGTAGCTAAGTACAATGTGCAAAACTTCAATCTGGGCCTTTAATCCATGACACTTTGGTTTCACAGTGAAATTATTGGTGACAGAATTGTTTCTTCTGTTCTTTACTCTAGTTGGTGTCTGGTTTTGCACAAAACCTATTTTCAGAGGTCACCTTACGGGGACCTGAGCCCAAAGTGTTATTTGCTGTAGTGCAGTAAAAAAAAATGTGGTGTAGAAAAACAACATTCCAGCTGCTGGTGATCCTGTACTAGAAGTTGACCTGGTTTGGCATCAAAGACTGTGTGCCTGTTTTGTTGACTCTGCTCAAATTTGACCAGCCCTCGGCTCAAAGGAGAGGAGCAACTGCTGAAGCTTTGTCAGCAGCTCATACCTCTGACTTGTGTGTGGCAGAGGTGACACTAGAGGGGTTCACTAAGGGTCGCTTAGCGATTGCCTGAGGAAGTGCCAACATGTGTGTTACATAAATTTACCCTTGTGTCTTTCCCAAGATTGATGTTTTGGTCAACAATGGTGGACGTTCCCAACGCTCTCTCTTTGTGGATACAAACCTGGATGTCTACAGTGCCATAATAGAACTCAACTACCTAGGTACAATCTCTTTAACAAAGCATGTCCTGAATCACATGATCCAAAGGAAAAAGGGAAAGATTGTGACAGTGAGCAGTGTGATGGGTATCATGGGAGCTCCCCTGGCTTCTGGGTACTGCGCCAGCAAGCATGCTCTGCAGGTAAGTTCATTTTCTGAGATTAACAAAGGCTTCTTTTGGAATAGACCAGCACCAATGAGTGCTGTGCAGAACACACAAGTCTCTCTTGAAATTGCACACAGCATACGTAACTTTATGGTTTTGAAAGACTTTTAGAATTGGTTTGCTCTGGAATGCAAAGTATCTCAGCTCCCAGTGTAGAATTAGTCTCCTGACTGAATTTAGAGGCCGTCTCAGTTGGGCCTAACCACTGTGTAGTTACATTCCAGTGTGAAACACAAGACTTGAGCCTCTGGCCTTCAGATGAAGAAAGCCCTAAATGGGAGGAATGTTCTGTTGCTTACAGAAGCCCTCATGTTCTCACCTTAATTCTGCTAGGGAGGAA
This sequence comes from Dromococcyx pavoninus, assembly GCA_033558185.1. Classification (NCBI taxonomy): domain Eukaryota; kingdom Metazoa; phylum Chordata; class Aves; order Cuculiformes; family Neomorphidae; genus Dromococcyx; species Dromococcyx pavoninus. Next base: position 829,800 of record JAUMJL010000707.1, on the reverse strand, counting down.
ATGTCATGCGTGAGAGATTTAAAGCTACAGGAAGTCTTAAGGACAGTGAAGTTAGAACAATGAGTGGTGAAGCAAACTGCTTGAAGAAATGAGAGTTCCTGATCTAGCTGGGAACATCAGAATGGATCTTCCCAACCGTTCTGAGTCTTGCTGTGGTGTGAAGCTCCCTTGCAGCTCACAGGGTCTCATTTGTGTAGAGAAAAAAAACAAAAAAGAAGAGCTCAGAAAAGTATCTGGGGAAAAAAGGCTGCCTGGATCATTGAGGAATCATTTGTTTAACTAGTAAATTTGTTTAGACATATTTGTCTTATCACTCTTTTCCTTCCTGCTAAGGTACTCTTTGATCCCAGGAAACTAAACTTCAGCTGTCCTCAGTGAGGGTTTGAAAAACTGGCACCTTGTTCCTCCCTGGTGAAGCTCGTAAACCGAGTAAATAACTTTGCTTAAGCTGTGGGATCAGTATCTTTTTGACAATTAGACTAACAACAACAAAAACATAACAAGTGGCTGATGCTGCAAAGCCACGAAACAGTTCATAGGGTGAAGGTGTAGAAGGTGGTGACAGATCTCTGCTAATAAAATGTTTTCAGTAAGTGACAGGGAGAGATCAGTCACAGAATGCCAGGTTGGAAGGGACCCCAGGGGATCATCTGGTCTAACCTTTAAGGTGATAGATGTTTCTGGGCCATCTCATTTAAACTGTGTCAAGCTGAGCCTTAAAGGTGTCCAGTATAGAGGAATCTACTACTTCCCTGAGGAGATTATTCCAAGGTTTAACTTTCCTCATACTGAAAAATCTTCTTCTGGAATCCAATTGAAATCTCTCCAGGAGCAACTTATACCCATTGCCCCTTGTCTTGTGACTCCTCAATAAAAGGGTGTCTCCATCCTTTTGGCAGACACCCCTTATGTGCTGGCATATGGTAATAACGTCTTCCCTAAGCCTTCTGTTCTCAAGGCTGAATGAACCCAATTCTCTCTTGGCCGTACTTTGTACGAAAGGTTTCCCAGTCCTCTGATCATCTTAGTGACTGCCCTTCATTTGAGTGGCAACGATGAAATTGCTCATGAGAGGCCAGCTCAGATTTAAGTCTAGTAGGCTTAAATTAGAAGAATGCAATGAGCAGAAGCATGAGTTCCCTTTATGCTCTTTTATGAAGTGTTCTTTCAGTTGAATTCTCTTTTGGCTGTGGTGTAGCTGGTCTGAGCGTGGCTCGTCAGTTGCAGAGCAAAAGGAATTAAAGTATTGCTTTAAAAATTCCCAGGACTCTGAGTCTCTTGTTAAGATCAAGAACACGGAGGAGGCTTTCAAGAGATAGTTTACTAAAATGTCTGGATTAATTACAAATAAACTAACTGAACTACTTGTATCTGTGTTAGCTTCTACCTCTGCTCAATAACCAGGCCAAACTCCAAACCTCCTTTCTTGTTCCTTTCACAGTAATTCTGCAAATACCAATGACAGGTGTTAAAACACGTGATTTGCAATAGAGATTTTGAAAAGACTCCTGTCCAAGAGTGTCTGCTCAGCCTGGAGTTGTGGCTAGATGTGGATGTGAAACCCCAAAACCCAGAAAAGCATTTCTGAAGCACCAGACATGGCCAGTACAGTTGAGGTGAAGGAGATGTGTGGGAAGGTCTATCCTCTGCAGGCAGCCCAGTAACCCAGCGCTAATGATGGCCAAGATGAAACAGCTTGAGAGAGGGCAGAGGGAAAATAAGACCAAGCACAAAGCGATGCTTTTTCTCTTGTGTTTTTCAGCACACAGCAACCTTTATTCTAAGATGTTATTGACATGAAGATTGCATTTTGGCCACCAGTTAGTTATTGAGTGTATGTGCTTGTCTGCCATGAATTCATCTCTTTTATAGCTTTGGGACTTTTTTAATTCCTGCCTTGGAGTCTGCAATCTTCATTTTGCCTTTTCTGAAAAAGTCCCTCCTTTTGTTCAGTTTGGTGGGATTTTTTAATAAATTTCTCTTAAATGGCAGTTGGAGGAGGAAGGAGGGAAGGAGTACTGTTAAGAATTAATTTCTTGAAACAATTGCACTTTGGTCCATGCCAATTGGAATTCTTCATAACATTCTATTGATGAAGTTATTTTTTATTTCTGTTCTGGGAGTGCTGTAAGAGCATGAGTCAAGGCCATGGGAGACTGCATCTGACTGATGCAGTTTCTCCACCAGTGTGATGATGCTCATGGAGATCACGTGCCATCCTCTAGTTGTAATTCATGCAGCTGGTGGCATGTGGAGTGTGTCAGAAATGGTGGCCTTCAAAAACGCAGGTCAAGTTGATTTTTTTTTTCCCTTGTACTCCTGTCTTGTGAGACCTCACTTGGAGTCCTGTGTTCAGTTCTGGAGTCCTCAGCACAGGAAGGCTATGGACCTGTTAGAGTGAGTCCAGAGGGGGCTACGAAGATGACCAGAGGACTGGAGCATCTCCCTTACAAGGACAGGCGGAGAGAGTTTGGCTTGTTCAGCCTGGAGAAGAGAAGGCTCCAGGGAGACCTTAGAGCATCCTTTCGGTGCCTAAAGGGGGCTGCAGGAAATCTGGGGAGAGGGTCTTTATCAGGGAGTGCAGGGGGTAGGATGAGGGGGGATGGTTTTTCAGCTGAAAGAGGAGAGATTTAGATTAAGACATTAGGAAGAAATTTTTTCCTGTGTGGGTGGTGAGGCCCTGGCACAGATTGCCCAGAGAAGTCGTGGCTGTCCATCTCTGGAGGTGTTCAAGGCTAGGTTGGAGGAGGCTTTGAGCAACTTGATGCAGTGGGAGATATCCCTGCCCATGGTAGGGGTCTTGGAACTGGATGGGATATAAGGTCCCTTTCAGACCAATGCATTCCATGATTCTATGAAAATCCTCCTTCAGGAGGATATTGCCTAATGAGCACATGGACTGCACTGAGCAGCAGCTGCTGCTCTTCTTGTTCAGTCTCTGGTCATTAGGGCAATGTCTGTATGCTTCTGTCATAGCAGGAGTCAGGTCAGCCTTGCCTTCTTCAGCATCCTCTGGGGTTTGGTCACGGAGTTGGAAAGGCCCAGAAACTGATTAAAGCAGTTCCTGTTCCACAGACGCTGTGTCTGTATCAGGGCCTGGGCTCAGCAGAAACACTCGGGTTCTCCTCCTGGCACTTGAATTCCTTTACTGCTCGCAAACCTGGGTCTGCTCCTGCCTAAATTTAAAGGAGAGAGCACTTTCTTTTCTTCCTTAGGAAATCTAAGCCCCTCCTCTGGGGGGAAATGGAGGCATTTCATACCAGCTACCTTTGGATACCAATGATAAGTGCTGAATTGGAAAACCTGTATATACTGTAGGTAGAGTCTCTGCTGAAAAGGTTTTCTCCTTCTCTCATATAAAAGCTGTGCCACTTACTCACTCAAAACAATTTGAAATCTGTAATCTCACCACAAAGAGCAATTCACCTGCAAAAGTTCACTTCCATGGTATTGCAGGTCTTACAGTTGGTGGCACTTCCACTGCCAAACCAGTGAGGCTTGGCCTTGGTGCAGGGACAGCAGAACCTGCCTGTGATTTAGAGAAATTACTCTGTGTGTGAGAAGTCAGGGAGGTTTCTCAGTGATTTATGTATTGATGTCTATGTCTATAAGGCAGATAAAATTTTGAATTAGCCATTGAACGTGAAAAGTCAAAGTAGCAGGAATGGCTTTTAGTGGAATACTGCTGGCTTTGCAGCACAGAATTAGAACAAAAAGATGTAGGCAGTTAAGCCTTGCTACGTGTAGAAATAAGGCAGAGGAGCATTTCAGCATTGTCTCTTCCTCCAGGGTTTTTTTAATTCTCTTCGGACTGAGCTGACTGACTACCCTGAGATCAGCATTATCAACATATGCCCAGGGCCAGTGCAGTCCAAGATTATCCAGAATGTCTTTACGGAGAATCTCGGAAAGGTAAGGACTCAATTCTGCTGTGATAAATTCAACTCCTGCTGCAGGCCCGGTGATCCTACCATGGTTTTCTTTTCTCCATTTCCTCCTAACAAACACTATAACCTCATGTTCTTACCAAGCAATGCTTCCATTGGTGCAGAACTATGTATAGTCTTGTAATTCTTGGTGGTATAAACTCCATATCAAATCAAAACAAACTCTGAGGGGTTTTATGCTTTCTCTCTTTCAATATGTACAATCCACATCCAGTAGAATCAAGTTCTGCAAGGATTTTTGGCTTGAAAAAAGCTTCTGAGAGAGCAAAGATGCTCTCTTTGAGCAATCCAGAAAGCTTGCAAACCAAATTCCTCAGATTTCAGCATGGCGAGAGACCTAGGAGGAAGACAGAATTAATTGCTCTTCATCTGGGAGAGATAAGAACAGATCGACAGAGCAGTCTGTTATTGCTGGCACGAAACGTGTATAAATTCACCGGGCTGTGGCATGTGGGCACGTGGCGATACACGTGGGTGAGATTTCAAGTGGGACATCTCTGCCACAGAAGCAGCCTGCTGCTTTTGTCCCGTTTGAGATGGGTGCCCACAGAGCAGCAGCGTTTAAGTTGATGGGGAATGTGGCCCTACTTACTCACTTGGGTAGTGAGTGACTTGTAGCGTAGAATGGGGTGGGCGGCTGGGAACAGGAAAGTTTCCATTTCTGAGCCCTCGGCTGCAGAATGGGGAACTTGTCCTGATGCATCGTTCTCCCAATAAAGCTGAAGCAGGACACAGTTTGGACATCCATTTTTTTTTAACCTTTGACCCATCAGGCAAGGCCTTACTTGAAAGGATGCTTTATTTAAGCGTGGGCATGGTGGAGAAACTGGGAGGATGTGTCTGTCACACAAAGCCTGACCCTTTCTCGCCCACAAACACAAGTCCAGTTCTAATCCCTCCGTGCTCTCCCTCCCGCTCTCCCCTCCAGCCCATAGAGAGCAGTGGTGATCAGTCCCACAAGATGCCAACCGACCGCTGTGTCCGGCTCACGCTGGTGAGCACAGCCAACGACCTGAAGGAGGCTTGGATCAGCGACCACCCCTACCTGGCCGTGTGCTACCTCTGGCAGTACGCGCCCACCTGGGCCTGGTGGCTGATGAACAGAATGGGCAAGAGGAGGATACAGAACTTTAAAAGCGGAGTGGTAGGTGTATTCCTCTCTCCTCTGCTTGCTTCCTCTTGTTTTTTCCTCTGCTGACAGACTCTTTAGCCATGGGATTGTTGGGATTGCATTTTGGATCCCTTTCCTTTTTCCCTCCCACTTCCCTGGCAGCCGATGCCAGGCCAGACTCCATCACTGTGTGCCTGGCAGTCAGTACGTCTGGTGGTGCCAAAGGCCTTGCTCCACTCTTCATCTCGTGGCTGCGGGTTCAGCCCTCGGCGTTAACGCAGCGCTGAGCTGGGAGGCACAAGTGTAAATTATTGAATGCAGTAAGGACTGCTGAAGATCTCTCCCTTGGTTGTGTCTAGTGTTTATATCTGGCACATACTGAGCCCCCTCACAGGTGTGTCAAGCAATGCTACTGTCTGTCGGGGCTCTTCACTCGACTTCGCATCCCTGAAGATGCGCAGCATTCAGTTCTTGCACTACTGCTGGGTATTTTTCTGACTGTTTTAATTGTTGAACTTGGTAGAAAAAACCCACGGGTCAAGGTACTCAAAAAGCAGGAACTGCAAAAATCAGGCTGGCATGTGCAACTGAAAGCTTCCTGCTTCCACACTGCGACTGCCCACTGTCACAAGCTGGGTCAAGCAACGTAACACTGTGCACAAAGGACCGAAATTGGGGTGGGGAAAATAGTGATTTAATGTCCTCTCGCTCCAGGACGCTGATGCCTCTTACTCAAGAAAGAAGAAGTAAGGACACGTGTACAAAATCCTGCTTGTGCTAAGGCTGAGAAACACTTTTCGTACTGCATGATTGCAAACAGAGGCTTTTTTATCTGTTGTGCCTTTGCCATCATGTAGCTTGACAAGTCTGTCAAGCTGAGTAAAGAATAAAAATCTCTTTCTAAACGTGCCTGCTTTGTGTCAGACTCCCTGAGGCTGAATTTTTAGGCTTACAAGTGCTGAGACTGAATTGGCCAGGCAGGATTATTTTGTTTTTCTGCTGCCCTGACATTGGCAAACACTTGGTGAGCAGGCTAAAAATTACATATCCACAGGATCCCATTTCCCTCTATTTCATTCCTAATGGACCTTGAGCAAAATAAACCCTCAAATCATGGAGAGAGGAACAGGGGAAGGTTCTGCAGCAGAACAGCCTCAAGCTACAAGAGGGCATGGTATGAATGAGAAATCCCTTTCTCCGTGGACTGTTTACAGCCCAGACACCAGTGCTCCTGTTTGTGCTGAGGGCAGACAGTGCCTTATAGGCACTTTAAGCATAAACCAGGTGCTGAGTTCCCAGCTCGGTTGGAAGGAGGCCCTTCCCTACAGAACCAGTCTCAACGGTTCTGGTGTTCTTGGTGCTGGGGAGCAACTATGATTATATTTCTGAAAATGTTACCATCATCTCACTGACACCCAATTCAGCCATTAGTAAGAAGGACCTCTGCAGTGGTAACACATCAGCACTTAAAAGCTTGGTGACGTTGCTGTTGACGAAGTCCTCAGTAATGTTTGGATGTACCTGAGGCCACACATTATCCAGGTAAGAAAAATATTTATATTGCTGAGAGACAATAACAATGTGCTTGAAGTGATTGAAACTTCCCAACCATAGCAAAGGACAAGCCAAGGGGGATGTTTTAAATGTGACATTTAACAAGGATAGAAAGAAAAAAGACTGCTCACATGAAGAGTGTCTCATCTTCCACTGGAAGAATGGAAGGGTTGTTTAACTCGCTGACACACCAGTTCCCCTACTGTGGTTTGTGAAAAGTGTTCAAGAAGCAGCAGTCAGGCTGCCTGACAAAATGCAGCAACTCTTAGTACAGCACACGTGCAGATGACGTTCTCAGGGTGCCTTAGCTTCCATCGTCTAATCCAGAGGAGATGGGGCAGCTCTGTACAGAGCAGGAGGCTTGCTCTCCGTGTCCACACAGGTTTCTCTGCTTGTTCTCTAGCAAAAGAGGTGCAAGCCTTGTGCCCAAAGAGGAGGTCCCTGCTCTTGCACGTGCTATGGACAGTGGCTGCCAGATGTGTGAGCGCAGGCCCACCTTCATGGGCCAGGCTACGGCCACCACCAACAGGGGAAAGGATAGGATGGAAAAACAGCAGCAGAGCAGGCAGGGACCAGAGGGCAAGGACATTGTTACCTCTTTCAGAGGGGAAGCTGGGGATCAAGGAAAATGCAGGAAGCAGGAAGTTTCCAAACAGTACAAAGCATTTGTGGTTGGGAAACTTAACTTTCCTAATACTTTGTTTCATTAAATTGCTTTATGGTACCTGAAAGGGACAGAGACAGTCTCTGAGACTGCACGTTCTTCGTAAAGGCTCAAAAAAGTAAAAGAAGGTGAAAATCCTGTAGTAAGCAAAAAACGGTTGTTACAAACATACTTCAACACTGATCTGGTTAAATAACCATTCTCCAAAGCCATGAAGAAGGTGCCTTATGCTTACCTTTCAATGATGAACACAGCAAGCTGTTGCTGTTGATAGGAATTCAGTGAAGCTGATGCACGCACCTGGTTAGAAAACACAGTTCTCAGTGGTGACACAGGAGAGGGCTGGGCAGCCTCTCATAAGCTCAGTCCTAGCTACTCTGTTCAGTAGCAGTATTCCATTGGCAATGGAACCAGGTGCTCTAAATTCCTGATAGATCAGAGAAAAGCTCCAAAAGGACCAGGACACAGCTCAAAAGCATGGAAACACCACACACGTAACAGGGACACACGGCTGCACAGATTCGTAAAACAGGACGCAAGGCTGTAACTCGTGTTTCTGCCAAAAAGAGAATCTGAGGAGGGTCACAGGAAATCATAATGGGAATGGGGGACAGGCTGTTACAAAACACACCGGACTGTGTGAACTGGCTGGGGGTATTAACGAGCGAGGGGCGTTAGGACACGCTGCCTGCGACAGCAGAGGACAGGATGTTACAGCACTCGGAGCTCAGCTCCACGTTCCTGTGCACAGACAGGAATTCTGCACCTACCGAATGCTGTTCCTCCATCTGGTACCAATTGATGTCTCTGCTGGAGCACCAGGGCCAGCTTCCAGCTGGGTACCAGACAGAGCAAACCAGAGGAAAGCAGGAGAAAAGGATCACAGTGCTCTCCAGTTTTTTCTCCACTTGTTTATTCATTTTGCAGAAGACGATGAACGGGGGCAGAAATCCCAGCCATCTCCAAGTAAAAGATTGCTGATGCAAAGAAAAGGTAATTCAATTTTCTGTGACCATAACGAAGGCAAGCAGCAAGAGGCTTACAAGGAGACAGGGAGGTTTAATTAGGTTTAGGAAAAAACCAAACTTTCCAGCTGCTGTAAGAACCGCGGAGAACTAGAGCAAGCTTCTTGATGAGCTTGTGATACTCCTGGTCTTGAAAGCTTTAAGATCAGATGAAACATTTGCCAGAAGCGGTTCCTTTTGAGAGGGAGCCCAAATAGGTGTTCTCTGAAAGGCCTTCCAGATCTTACTAACTTATTCTGTACTTCCAGATACAGTTCTTAGGCAAGAAAGGTGATTTCTGGTTCTCAGCACTCTGTTATTTATGCTTCCACCCATCAGTCACCTGCTAAAAGCTGCTTCCATTCATGTAGTGTGTGAATTTCATCCCCTACGTTACTGTTACATCCTGCAGTTTGATGGGTGTTTCCTCACCACTTCTAAATTCCACTACAAGGCCTGCATTTATGGTCACTGATCAAAAAAAAGGGCTCGTAGCCAGGGACACTGTATAAGGGCTGTGACTCACTTTTCTCTGACACAAAAAGGTCTTAGAGGTGAGGAGTAAAAGTAATAAACCACTCCAAATTATACAGCTCTGTGTGTTCTGAACCTGTACAGATTCAGTTCCAGAGCAGATCCAATTTAAATCGATTCTAAAGGTTAAGGACAATTGCCTGCGCTTGGCAGATGCCAGCAGTAAAGGCAGGGTAACTGGGGCCAGTAAGTGAATTACCAACTGCAGCAGATGGAGACATCCTTCTGCTGATGAAGAAGAAGCCGTGGGAACGGTGACCAAGCTTTGAGTACACGGTAGCAGTGTAGAAACACCAAAATAATATTGTGCTTAGACTTTTAAATCTTTGTGTAAGCGAAGGTCACAAGAGAAAGATATGCGCGGTGTGGAAAGATGCAGAGGCCCTGTAAAGGGGTATATAAATCTTGCTTAGATTGTAATAAAGGCCTTCAGTATTCACTGTACTGGAGTCTGTCCCTTAATCCAGCACAGGTAACTGTTGATCCAGGGGTGGTAACAAAGAAGATAAGCCAGCCCCTGGAGAGGTAACCCAGGCCTGTTCTCAGAGAGTTTTGCAATATTACCAACCAACCGCCACGTTCTGTTCTAACCTCTGGTAAGACCAAAATACTTCTTGCACAGACAGCTGGATTCCCTCCCATCCCATCACAAAGTTCTTGCTGTAGTTGTTGAAGAGTGGTTAGTAACGTGGACATCGGTTGCAAAAACCAGCATATTTTATATATATATTAAATACATGGATATGGGAAGAAGGAAATCAAATGCATCCGTTTGGATTTAGATTCCTTCTCTCCCCTCATCACGCATTCACTTTCCTCCGTGTGTCACAGGGGTTATTGATATGCTGGAATGCACTGTGTTACAGGTTTTTTTAGTACAAGACCAGTACTTTGTTAGACTTCGTCCCTTATTATTTTGAGAGAGCACAGCTGATAAGTTGCTGTGACTAAGGAAGATCAGCTACCGTCAGATATTGTAACAAGTGCTAAAATTGAACTCAGTCCAACATAAAATGGCCAGAATAAAACCCAAACCATACAGATAGTCATATGTACAGTTTGGTTGCCGACCCTGGGGCTGGCAGTACTGCAGAGAGCTGTAACCTGGCTGTCAGTGCAGGTCACCTGTCCGACTAGTGAGAAGGAAAGGGAAATATATATAAAAAGCACACCAAAAGTAACAATCGGAGTTATGCTGCTCTTCTTGAAACTGGAGAAGAGAAATTTGGCATCTCCTGGCTCGACAGCCACACAGGCAATAGTGTCTCACATGTTCGAGCAGCAAGAAGATAAACCTTCCCGGCTGCTGAAGGTTCTGGCTGGCACCATTTCTCTCCTAGCTCTGTACAGTGGCTTGGCACTGCCGGCCGACGCCATTTTGAGACTGAAATCTTATCTGTAGGGTATAAAGGTAGCATTTGAGTCCCAACACGTGGATGGAAAATACAAAGCCATAATAAACCAAAACAAAACGTGCTACCGACATTCTAGAACAGAGGCAGATGGAGAAGTTCAGATGAATAAACAGGGTAGCCAAGGGGTGGGTCTGCAGCTTGCACGGTGAGGTTCCCCAGCAGAACAGGGTGTGCCTGGATGCTGTAGCGCTCTTCATCGTCATTGGTAGCGGTACAGCAGCTCCCAGGACAGATTTGCCCACTGACCTCGGACAGCTTCGTCGTTAAGTTTTCCCACTTGTACTAACAATTCCTGAAGAGCGAGGACTCGCCCGGTGTAAATGCCCTTTAAGAACAAACAGATCAAGATGTTCAGACATTCTGAGAATGTAATGGTTTCCGATTGGAAGGGGGAAGGTTTAGATTAGACACTAGGAAGAAATTCTTCACAATGAGGGTGGTGAGACACTGGACTGATGACAGGTTGCCAAGGGAAGTTGTGGACGGCCCCTCCCTGGAGGTGTTCAAGGTCAGGTTGGACGGGGTCTTGATCAGCCTGGTCTGGTGGCAGGAGTCCCTGCCCATGGCAGGGGGGTTGGACTGGATGACCTTCAAGGTCCTCTCCAACCCAAACCATTCTATGATTCTATGATTTTGGTTACAAAGCACTAAAGGAAGCTTGGGGGCTACACACTATCAATATCATTCCTTTAAAAATGGCAAAGTGACTAAACCAGCCTCCTCAGTTCAATTCTTCCACCTGGAAAGACAGTCTGTAAATACTGCTGCATCTGAAGAACACCAGTGTGATTTCCAACAACAGTGATGTCAGCTCCTGTCTAGTAAAATAAAACTCTGGATGAACAGCCCTGATGTGGAAACCAGCAGTGAAAAAGAAACCCACCTTGCTTACTGGTGATTTTTATCCTTACCATGTTTGGGTTGTGCCCCAGTGAAAAGAGGTATGGCTTTTCCTGAAGAACGGCCTGCTGCCACTCGAGAGCCGACACCAGGCCAATGTACCAATCGCTGTCGTACCCTTCCAGGTAGTTCACCAGCTCTCTGAAGTTCTCAACTGGACCCAGGCTTGCTCTATCAACCCTAAGTTTAAAAGTGTATCTGGAAGGCACAAAGAGCCACGCAGTGAGTACCGCAGCGAAAGACAAGAGGAAGAAAGCCTCTTCAGGCTGCAAATGACAGACTGGCACCATCAAACGTTATCAAGCACCAGCAGCTTTCTAAGTTATTGCTCATCAGCTGCGTCACTAGAAGTTAGCATGGGTGGGCTTTTAGCTCACCCAGATGGGAAACACATCAGCTTGAACATCTTTCATTCACCTTAAACACCGCTACCACTGCCTGATAATGGAAAGTGCCAAACTCCACCACAATTCGCTTAGATTATGGGGACAATGAGAATGGGTTTTTCCCCACTTAACACAGCAGATTTCCAGCTCTGGAAGCAGCTGCTCTGGGGAATGGAAGAAGGAAGGAATCTCCATATCGAAGTCCTCACTGCTTGGAGTTACAGGCAACGTTTGTGTAGCTACAAATACAATTAAACGATTCGGTTTTGACATAAACTACTCTTAGTGAAGTGATACTTTCAAAGCACAGCACTCCCTATACCATTTTTGTCACTGAGAGAGTGTTTTTCTTTTACCTGAATGCTTTTAATGCAAGCTGGAATAGCTCGGGTTTGCTGGTCAGCCAGTCCAAACCCACAGACCACGGAATTCCACCAGTGTACGCTCTGAACACGTGGCTCTGGGCAGGCACAGCGTTATCCAGTCCAAACAGACCAAAATAACATGACAATGCTCCATGCACATACAAGTCTTTCAAAGCTTTATCTTTCATAAGATCTTCAAGTAAATTGGAAGGCTTTTCTTCCAGATGAAAAAAGTCCAGCTGACTCAAAATGTAATGGTACCATCCTTCTGGAAACCTCTGCCTCATTTCATGGGCTTTGGAAGCAGGAACCGGGGTGTTTGCCATTCTCCAGGGATGCTCCATAGCTCTGAGTAACAGCAGCTGAATTCAACCTGTACATAGCAAGCTCTTTTCTTGCAATAATTTTTCTCTGAGAAAATAAAGATATGTTTGATTGTCAGTATTTCCACAACTGGACCTGCAAATCCAACCAGAGATAACAAGAACAGCAAAGCACTCACTGCAATATTAGACACAAGCCAATGTCTTAAAAACCACAAAGCTTTGCCTCACACAGATCTTTTTTTAGCCAGTTTATTGAAGATGCTGTGTCACAGGCTAGATGATAAAACATTTCACATCTGCTAAGCATGTCAGCTGCAAGACTGGCTAACACAGCAATAACATCTTAAAACTGACTGTAACACCAGGTAAATTAGTTACAGTGTTGAAAGGTTATACAGCAAAATGCCTGCATGATTTCAAAACATTAATGCCAATCCTCAGTACACAGCCACAGTAAGTGAAGCCTTTCTCTAGCACCAATATCCACATCAGTCTGTCCTGAAAACAGCACAAGTAATGCGATCCAGGGACAGACCTAGACAAGAGAAAAACAAAGTAAAAACTATGGTTCTACACTGTATTATATTGATGAAAACCTTTCCTACTGCCAGCAGAGGAATTCAGCTGCAAACACAAAATATTTCTGCATCAGAACCAGTTAAAACTGGCTAACTCGTACCCCAGAACCTTCTAGGAATGAGTTGCAAAGCCTGATGTATTTGCTGCAGAGTGAGAAGTTTTGTTATGGGAGAAATGGAAATCTAACTCAATAGCCATGACCAGTTCCTAAATTGACTTGTCTGTATTCCTGAATGATCAGAAAATGTCCCTTAGGATGCAAAATCTAGAGTGTAAACTATTTTGCTCAGGTGTCAGCTTACCACTGACATAATACACACTCATTTCACAGGTACATAAGTAGAGGCGGAGAGACAGAGCTACACTTTGAAGGGCACCTGCTCGTCTTTACACACCTGTGGCTCAGTATCGTCCACACTGAACACTGACAGTAGATACAGTGGAAATCACCTGTAGTCTTTCTGAAGCACCTCTGGGCCGTGTGTGTGTGTAATAAATTTGATCCCACTCTCTTAAGTTTGACATCACCCAAAATACAGCCACACAAAATAAAATATGAAAACCAAGTCCTGAACAACTTCAGGTCACACATCAAATTAATTAGCGCTCAAAAATCCCAGAAACTGGCTCACATCTTAAAAAGCAGACGACCTGTTCAAATGAAAAGTCCATAGCATCTGATGGTTATACCTTATTTCTTTGAAGTTACAGCCAACTGCCAAGTTCTCCAATGGTGCTGTCCACAAGCATGACATTTGCTGCCAGTTTATAACCTGCTTTCGCTCTCACTCCAGTCTAAGTGATCACTCACTGGCACAGAGAATTTTAGTTTCAGAATGTTGTAAGATGAAAGCAGTGAAACCAACCATTAAGCGGTAGTGAAATTTTAAGTAACCTTTTCTATCCCACTGAGCTCATGAAGTGCATTTTCTTGCTAACATTTTGCAAAGATTTTAATTCTTCTCTTGCTAAAGCTACTAAAACTCCTTTACATCAAAAATATGGTTTTAAATTAAAACAGAGGCACGCAAAGTGGTGCCTCTTCATTTTGAGCTCATCTGAGAACACCACATTTTTTCGTGCTTGAAGACACTCATTCAGATTTTCCCATTAAAGAGGAGACTTATTTCCCCCCCAAGGCCGGCAGTTTTAATTATTTAATCTGAGCCATACGTGCCACCACAGCTATGATGGCAATAGGGAAATACATACATATAAAAAATATAGTATGTGTAGATATAAAATAGATACAACAGATAGACACAAATATATATTATAGAAGATAAATATATCTATTACTTATCTAGAACACACATAGGCTGATGCAGTTGACAAATTGAAGTGGCTCTTCTTTAGGGAAAAAACCTTCCTAGTCTAATTTTTTTTAATAGCTCTCTCTACACCAGTACTAAAAGTGCAGCAAAATAAAGCAGAACAAAGCACTTGCACCAGTCTTCAGAAAAGTATGATTAAGGTTAACTGCCACTGTCTGTAAATATTAGTCCATTTTTTCTAGTCATAAGCCATTTTCAGAGAGGCTTATGTAAACCTTTGCCTCTTGTCTAAGCTCAACGATCTTTTGATTGTTATAAAAGACTGTTTCTCAAGAAAACGAGCTTACAATTTCAACAGTTATTCCCTCTCCAGCTGGGAAAAAGACTCAGCATTTCTTCACCTTTGTTTATATAACTCTGTGAAATACCCATCATGATGTCTCTCATAGGCTTTAAAATCACAATCCTACCCTAAATGCAGAAGATAGGACATTAGGTCTTACCAACTGGTTCTGTTTTTTAGGCTACATCATGTATTTTACAAACATCCATTCCATATTCATCATTCCTACTTAACACAGCCAAATTAGCAAAGTCATCTTCTGGATCCTGAGTTATAGGATCGAGGCAGAGAAAGACATGCTCACGCAGCGGCAAGGAGCAGTCTGACACACCTCCTTATCTCCACTGACTGTACAGAGAAACCCCCAATTTACTGTCTCCTACTAGGTGGGATGAATGCACAGCATCCTTTTTTGTTCAGTACAAAAAGATTAAGGGTTGATACTGTTCCTGAGTCTCTCCTTAAAGATAACAAGCCAGAATTATTTCCTTACAAGACTGTAACAAGTAGAGATCTTTGAGAAGGACAGAAGTAATCACTTTTTCCTCAGCTGAACAATTTCGAAACATAAGTTTTAACCTGTGCTGTGAAATGTAGCTTAAAGCACGTCCTACGTTTCTCCTCCAGCAAAGCCACGCTTCCCAAAGTGTTTACCTGCACTCCTCCACAGCACTGCTAGCCCACCTACCTAGGCTACCGGCTGCTAGTGCAGACTGCACCTCCACCGCCAAACTCGGAACCACCTGCTGGTAGTACACGGTATCGGAGCAAACGCACGCCGCAGTGTCCACAGGTCCTGGCCAGCTTCAGACAGGCCTGGGAAAGCCAATCGAAAACACTGGTAACGTGAAGAGCGGCAGCAAAGGAGAAGAAAGGAGCGCAGAGATGGCAACGAAGGTCAGCAGGATTGGGAAGAAAACCAGATTGAGTGTGATTAAGGTGGCGGCAGATTTCCGACGTTGCTTTTTCTCTGTCCACGACATCAAAAGAATAGCCATGGCAAACTGCAACTTTGAGACAAACTGAAGCAGTCGATCCCGTAGGATACCAACCTGCGAGATACATACAACAAGCACATGTTGATTTGTATTCTGTATCATACTCAGCACTGCCAAAGCTGCCTGATTGACAATAACATTAAGAAAATGAAGAGTGATTATCCTTGACTGGTGCTACAGCGTACACCTTGGCACACAGGCTTTTAGCCTCTATTTGCAAGGTTCTGGACTCTGTCATTCCCTAAGACAGGAAGGCAAGGAAACAAAGACGTTAAGAGCTATCTACTTAAATATGCATTATGACAATTACTGGCAAGAGTCTGATTCCTGTATCAAGGCTCCTGTTCACCAGAGGCCTGGATTCAATACCAGCATTTGTGCTATAGACACAACCACTATGTCCACCAGGGCATTTTCGGGATGCTGCCAGACCTAAAACAGAGATCTGTCAGACATCCATTTACAAATGTATTTATTGATCTCCGCTTTCATGACCTGGGATATTTCTTCCAAGTCACCTTCATACTTAAATCACACAGAGGATGATTTATTAAACTAACATATTTAAAATTCAAATTACCATCCTAAATATCCTTGTGAATCCAATGCAAACAGACACAGAAGGAAGATTTTGTAGCGCACAGTCTAGTGGCAGGAATGCAATCATAGCAAATGGAGACACTGTAATTGAAATAAAAGAAATATTGAATTCCTTTAGGAAACACAATTCAAGTCTACAGAAGTAAACAATCTCATTGAATCATAGAAGGGGTTGGGTTGGAAGGGACCTTAAAGCCCATCCAGTTTTAACCTCCCATGGACACCTCAAGTTGCTCAAGACCCCCTCCAACCCGTCCTTGAACACCTCCAGGCACAGGGCATCCACAGCTTCTCTGGGCAAATTGGGCCAGTGCCTCACCAGCCTCTTTGGGAGGGTGAGCATCAGTTCCCTCAACTGATGTTATTTTATAAAATTAAATAATTCAGATCAAATTTTGGTTCCCCCAAACAGATTCACCTACCAGAAAGGAGACTGTTCCCTTTACCAGCAAGTTGTAAGAACCAAATATTTAGTCAGCTTGAAGACTCTCAATTCATTTTTGTGGCACAGAACCTTTGAAAAAAACTCTACCGGAGCCATTTTTTTCCAAAAGTCAACACTGATGTTCTAACTAAAATCCTTTAAAAGGCCTTTCTTTCTGAGCTGGACTTCTAAAAGCTCAGCTTTTTAAATTTACCCTTAAACAAAAAACAACTAAAATCACTAATTGCTTTCAAATGCTCTGAACCAGTAATTTTGATCTCAATACACAATTCAGAAAAATAACAAATATTCCCAGCTGCTTGGTTTTTCTTTAGTACATCCATAGGATCTTGCACACGGAGCACATCTAGCGTTGTTTCAGTCTTCCTACAATCATCATCTAACACCCAACAGACAGCGCGTATTCCTACCTAGCGTTAGTAAAATCCTCCTGACAACACCAACTTTCATCAGCCTTCTTTGCTTCTCCATGAACACAGGCACAGTCCTCACATCCTTTGGATAAAAGGCGTTTTGGAAGACTCCAAACAAGTACACTCTCTGAATCTCTCCAAGAATCCACACCATTATAAGTAAGAGGAGCAGAACGTAACTCGCTATGGCCTGAGGACTGGCTTTGGAAAACGATGAAAAGCCTGCAAATCGGTGCAGCAGGCTCGCTTCTAGGAGAGCAAATGTCAATACAGTCAGATAAAACATAAATTCCCTCCACCCAAATTGCATTCTAAGACCTCATTGCTGGAGGCTAAATGGCTGATTATGGTGTGTTTGAAGGCAAAACCAATCTCGCTTAGGTTAAAACTCAGTATGAACCCAAATCCAGTCATGAAGAGGAGCACACTGAGAGTGCTGGGAATGAAATACGATGCTATTGCTGTTCCAGCAGAAATGAGAAACATTACTAACAACCTGTGAAGGAGAAAATAAAAAAGAATTGCTTGAAAAGAAAAAGGTTATGAACAATATTGATATATTAAAATTACATAAACAACATTTACTTTGTGATACTTGACATAGGTGAACCTCCTAGTCCAAACTCCAACAGTTGTTCCATTGCCCACAGAAAAAGTGCGTCAAGCGGGGGCAGGATTCCCATTGCCCATCAGAATGGCAGAAAAAGAAATAGGACGTGCAAAATTTGGTTTGTCTGTTCTAGAGTGGGTGTGCTGAGGACAAACCTGGATAAAAGAAGAAATGTATTTGACTTCTGCGAAGGAGAAGATAACCCATGTGTACAAACGTTTTCTTTAAACACTACAACAAACCCATAAGTATAAACACTGCATATCCTAACCACAAAATCTCAAATGGTATCTTTTAAAAGGAAAAATAAGGACATAAATTTATGCTTGGCACAGTAATACAGTAATTAATAACATCAGAACACAGGATAATTTTTCATTCAAAAGACTTGAAGACTTATGATTACACAGATTTGTCAAGTGATGCAAGTATGCTAATCATTTTGATACCATTGTGATACTAAAATCAAGAAATACTTGTGCAAAAAGCAAGGTCCAGACCTCAACTCTGTAACACAAAAATCCTAAGAATGTTTTCAAAATTACAAAAGCAAAACTTTAGGCAAGTCCAAGACATAAGCGTTAACGCTGAAGGAACCGGCAGGTTGTGCGTTCACCGAGACATAAACTCTTTTTAGGAATACAAAATGTTATTTTCTACATAGAAGTATTACAATTTTCCTGTAAAAATGCAAGGATCAGTATTAGAAATTTGCATAAAATCGAAGCCATACATAACTCACCAGCTAGCTAAGGAACTGACAGGTGGACTGCTAAGTTATTGGGTTTCTCTCTACATCCTACTAAAAGAATTTTGTCAGGAATTTAAAGAACACCTGAATTTTCTCCTCAGGAAATTAGAAGAGTTTGGTATCCAAGACCACGTGTAAAATTCTCATAGCATAACTGAAGAGGCAACTAGGGTAAATTATTATTAACAAAAAAAATAATTATTATCATTAACAAAGACATCTCCAAGTGCAAAACTGGAAAAATCAAACATACTTTTTAAAACGCATTTGAAGTACCCCAACCATAAAACATTGATGAGACAAAGTGATATAAACATCACCCAACAGGGAGAAAGAATGCAGAAAGTAAATGTAAAAGCACCTTAAGATATTCTACAAATACTTTAGCTAAGACGCTCATCTCAAAAGTGGAAACATAAATCTCATATTTGTAGACTGACTCAGTTCTTTTTCACTATAAAAGCACTTTAAAATCCAAGTTCAAAATCCATATAACAAAGATATAGTGACATTCACACTTGCTGATCTATTCACTAAAACCAAATTCATGGTCCTTTTTAAACTAATTCAAAACCCCAGGAAATCACTTTG
The DNA here is from genome assembly GCA_033558185.1 of Dromococcyx pavoninus. Lineage (NCBI taxonomy): Eukaryota > Metazoa > Chordata > Aves > Cuculiformes > Neomorphidae > Dromococcyx > Dromococcyx pavoninus. The sequence continues at coordinate 810,990 of JAUMJL010000707.1, read as the reverse complement.
TAGAGTTTAAATAAGAAAATCTTCCAGGATGAAATCTGGATCTAAACCCAGTGCTCCTGAAGCGTGCAGTGTTTAGATTGATGATAAGTCAAGAACACGTTTTTTGAAAACACATCTTTTAAAAGGATGTTGATGCAAGTACTTTTGTACAAAAATACTGACATTGACACAATAGGAGGCGATTTTAGCTGTCTTACTTAGAAACTGCTCTAACTGCTCCTCCTAATTTACATGGAATGCTATAAAAATTTAAGAACTACCTTTTATGTAGAGCCTCAATTTTTACCATATGCTCTTCTACCTTCTTGCTTTGGATTCCCTACAGTTGATTAGAATCTCAAATTTTCCTCAGAAGAATCATTTCATCTTTGGCATTAAAAACATATAGAATAGCCATTACTTTAACCAGCGAAATGCTCTATTACGTTTAGCTTTGTGCAAGATCGACTGCAATAAAGACAAAAATGTAGAAAGGTCTCATCAGAGCAGTGATCTGGTAAGTATGCAGTGCTTGGGAAGCAGCTGTTTCGGTTGCTGTATTTATGATTAACAAGTACTCTCCTATACCTACGGTTACCTATCCAAACACAAAGATCATAACAGTTCCTCCAGTGTTGCTATACAGCAAGGTTATTCTGTTTGGCAGCAAATACCAAGTTCCCAACCCACACAATACGCCTGCCAGAGGGGAATGAAATACAGAGTTGATTATATAATTCTTGCCAGGAATCATAAATTTTACTGTCTCTGAACCTATGCAGCTGGAAAATTCAAACTCATATTCATCTGTGAGGGTATTCTCAATTTGCATTCTTTCTACTGTCACTGTCTTCTCCTTGGCACCCAGATTTGCCATCTGAAGAGTAAGCGCGATAACAAACATCAGTCCTCCTGAAAGTGCTGCATAGAGTAGTCTTTCATAATTCCCAACGGGTACAAAAGCGTTCCTACTCCTCCCAAAATCCATGGTGTCAAGAAAAGAATAATCTGATTCACGTATATGTAAGGAGGGGCACAACAGCCTAATTTAAGCCGGGGACCTCCCAGCAGAGTCTGTGGAAAGTGCTTCAGGAAGAACTCCTTTTTGTAATCATTCAGGAGGGGTACATCTGGACCCATTCTTATTACTCAGGAATGATGGATGAATATCATTTTTCCTGTAAGAGAACAAAAAGAAAAAGAGGGAAACATTATGGAATCTGGAACTCAGAATTTAACCAGGGACCTCTTTTGCCCAATTTTCATTTCCTAAGTTATACTGGCATTTGGACACGTTAGTGTTAGTAGCCATCATCCTGAAGCACCCACAGAATCTGCTAGAATACAACTACTGAACAAACACCTGCAATGGAAAAAGCCTATTTCAAAATAAAGAATAAATTCATTGTCTGAAGCTTTGGGCAATAAATAAAACATGAAAACTGTTCTTGAGAGATGATAAAAACAACTCATCACCATACTAGAACTAAATTTCTAGTAAATTTCTACTAAAATGCTTTTCATGTGGTCTGATTCCAATCACATCTTGCCACAGACCTTGAATTCCAATTAGTCCTGTAAGGATCTCCGTATACAAACAAAAGAGCCAGGGATTTCAGTGAACAGCATGTAAGTGCAAAGATACAGTCACAACCGAGGTCCCAGTAAAAATCAAAGCCTTGTGAAATAAACTAACTGTGACAAAAAAAATTAGTACAAGCATTAAAAATGCTTTTCCACATCAGCATTTTTACACAGCCCAGTTGCAGAACAGGATCTCGCTGTAATAAGCACTACACAAGACTTACAATAAACAGTTCACTTTATACTTCCTAAAACACATAAAAAATAAACACAATACTTGTCAGTTGTAGCAGAATCAGCATGTATTCCTCTGTGTGTCAGTGGAGAGAGCTGAAAAAAGGAAAAAAGATACCTGTAAACATTTACAATGAATCGTCAAATAGCTATCAGATACGAAGACTCATTCAGAGGATCAGGCACTGCAGAAATAATGAATGATATTCATACAATATTCAAGCACAATTTTATGCTCCTAGTCACTAAAGCAGGAACCCATGAATGACAGGCAGAAATACTCAATTGGCTGAATAAAACAGCTTAAAAATGCTGTGCTGAAGCACTTCATTAACAATAACTCTAAATACTGGTGTGCATTAGCAGATGTAACGCAAGAACTGAAGTTCTTCTACTGGACCTGTATAATCTGATGAGTACCTGATGACTTGTTGCTGATATGTTAAAAATGAAACACTCCATGCCACGGACTTCCCAAACTACTGTGGTCCCTTTTCTCTACAATACCAAATGCTTTTAGGCACTTCTGAGAACAATATACTCCTTACATTTAAACAGATATCAATCACTTGACTGTAGGTAGGTACTGGTCATTGAGAGAGTAAGTAAGAAATAATGCAAAGAAGAGAGATTAAAGGCCATTCACATGCATGATCACCACTGGAAATTTGCATTCAGACTCCACTAAGTCACTACACTCCACAGCAAAAAGCAGGACCTCCCAAGGATCTCCAGCTGCTCTTCATGTACACTGTGGAATTATCATTTTTTGTTTTTAAGTAAAAATTCCAAATTGGAATCCCAAATCAGAATTTTTACACAGAGTATTGAACATCAAATACTGAAAGCAGTGGTTTTTTGGTCATATTATTTGAAGCCACTGAAAGTTTCTTAAGGAACAGAGAAGGCAGAAGTCAGTCTTAATGGAAACAACTCATGTTGACAAGGGAGAAGGGAATTTATTGCAGTCAGCTCAGGAATTTGAAAATGTTAACAGGGACACACCCAACTGAAAACAAATTTCAAATGCAATTAAAAAAATAATCACAATTCAGCCAATATTTAGAAAAATAAACACTGTTTAGAGCGCATTACAGTAAGTTGCTGTTAAAGTTACAGGCAGGAGAAGATTTATATGCATGCAAATAGCAGCAGCTGAGTTTTAAAATAAATGTAGAACCAAAACGTGCACAGTCCTCCTTCAGAAAGCAGTTTTCTGGCAGCTGTGGTTTTCTAAGAGGGGCTATTTTTGTTTCAAGTTCCAGACTGCGTTTGTGCTTTTCAGTTTATATTGCTGACAAAACATTAACAAAACATTCCCCTTACAGCTTCTCTGTAAACAACAGACACCTTTGTGTGAGACACAAAACTGTACGCACAAAAAATGTCATTCTACTTGGCTGTATGCCAAAATGAGCCATAAAGAGATGTGGATTTATTTATAAATGGTAATCCCAAGACTCCAGCTCACAAACTATGGGCACTACAACACAACTATCCTCCCAGCTTCCCAAAAGTCAGGTACACATTGGGGCTTATTTCCATGCAGAGCCCTAGCAACAGGACTCCAGTGAGGGTTTACAGGACCTGGCTTCAATACACATTCCTAACACAGGCCTGGGCTGACTGTGACAGCTTGCCTGGTTACCCAAACAATCCACACCACAACAGTTTCTTCTCAGCAGCAGGGATAAATGCGACTTATGTACTACCCTAACAAGGATGGAAAAAAAAAGGCTTTTAAACCACAGACTCATTTTAGAAAATCCTTCCCCTGCAATATCCTGTGTTTTTATTACAAAAGAAAACCTGGTCCTGGAGGTGTTAAAGACCAAGCTGAATAAGGCCATGAACAACGTGACAGAGTGGAAGGTGTCCCATGGCAGGAGGGATTGGAAGTGGATTGGCTTTAAGGTCCCTTCCAACACAAACAATTCTTTGATTCTATGATTCTATTAAACTAAGCAAGTCTTGCTCAAATCCAGGCAGAAATTCATAGGAGGGCATAGGATTCCATGATCCTAAAATAGTCCTAAAAGTTTCCTTAATTTTGAAAGTTAATGGCCTTTCGCTGTGTGTGTTTTGTCTAAAGGAACATCATCCTTCACATCCACTGATGGCGGATCAGCTTGGTGTGGTCTGTTGTCGCGTCAAGCATATTCCAGGAGAACACTCATACAGCTCACAGCCATCCCAGCTCCTGAAGCATATAAGGCTTAAAAACACTCACCTCGGTGGTCTTCCAGGTCTGTTCCTGCGAGACTAAGGACTGGTTCCAGACCACCACTAGCACAGGCCGGGTGAAGGCCAGGGTGGGTGGCACGGGGGAGCTGGGGATGAATCCATATGCACCCCATTCCCATCCATGTGCCCAGACACCCACATCTCTACCCTACGGATAAAGCTTCAGCTGTGTTGCAGGAGAGCTCCCAACCCCTGGAGCCAGATGGAGCAGACCAGAGGCCTCTTCCCAGTACCAGCACTGCCATCCCCCAGGGAGAGTGGGGATGCAGCATCTTCGGCTGCCACCCTCCAATTATGGGAAGAGCATTCCAGAACCACCTTCGAGAAGGGCTCCAGACCCCTCTGTCCAGAGGCACCTCTGTACCTGCCAGATGGGCTCCCATGGAAGCCACCACGCTTCCTACTCAGCCACCTCTCCCTCGGATCACAGAATCATAGAATGGTTCGGGTCGGAAGGGATCACGAAGGTCCTTTAGTCCAAGCCCTTGCAGTGAGCAGGGATATCCTCAACACGATGGGGCTGCTCACAGCCCCCTCCAACCCGACCTGGAATGTTTCCAGGGACGGGGCATCCCAATCTGCAGAAATGGAAGCCAAACCGCAAACCAAGTGACCACAAATAAATCCCGGGGAAAACGCAAGCAGGCCGGGAGCGGAACCCCTGCCGCGGGAAGCAGCCGCGGCGAGGCGGGCACCTACCTGTTCCCGGGCTCGGAGCCGCTCAGGGGCTGCCGGGGCGTGGGAGAGCGGGGACGGCGCTGAGCGGCGGCGGGAGGATGGAGGAGGGCGGACGATGGAGGACGGGGGACGATGGAGGAGGGGGGACGATGGAAGGGGGCGGAGGATGAAGGGGGCGAAGGATGGAGGAGGGGGAGGATCTAGGGGGAGGGAGGGAGGAGGGAGGAAGACGAAGAGGAGGGAGGAGCACGAAGAGGAGGGAGGAGTGTGGCCGCTCCCGGCGCTGCGGCTGCTGCTGCTGAGGAGGGCGGGGAGAGTGAAAGAGGGCGGAGGCCGTGGCCAAAGTCGGGGCCCTTTCCCTCAGTCCGCTCCGCTCCCCTCCCCGCCGCCGCCATTTTGCCGGCGGGCAATGGCAGCGGGGGGGCTCTTCACGGGTGCGGGGACGGGGGGCGTTGGGCCCCACGGCTGCAAGAGACTGGTTGCCTTTTCGGTGGTTCGGGCCCCAGGCCTGAGGTGGGCTGCTCGCCTTCTTAGTGGGGTGGGCGCCAGGACTGCGAGGGGCTGCTCCCCTTTTTGGTGGGGTGGGCGCGAGGGCTGTGAGGGTCTGGGCGCCTTCGCACTCCCCTGCCACTGCCCACGCTCCCCTCCCTCAGCAGTGCGGGATTTACAGCCGTGCTTCCCACGCAGAACCATCTTCCTGTGGTAAAATGAGGCGTGAGGCAGCTCTTCGGCTCCCGTCAGCTTTTAGAAGTGAGGAAGAAGGGTGAAGAAAACCCCTCTGCATGGAGGAGGTGTGTGTGCAGGCAGGGGCTGCCTGGCGTGGAACTGCAATCTTCCCCCGATCGAGAACAGTGCAAACCCAACCAAATTAACCTCTTTCTTTAATATGACAACTTTTAACAGTAACAGTCAATACACAGCATTATGTTGAAACTTTTGGCGCAAATACTGAATCCACAGCATTTTGACGTATTAGGAAGAAATACTTTCCTGTGAGGGTGATGAGGCATTGGCACGGATTTCCCGGAGAAGTCATGGATGCTCCGTCCCTGGAGGGGACTGGGTTGGATGAGACTTTGAGCGCCCTGATTGAGTGGAAGGTGTCCCTGCCCATGGCAGGGGGGATGGAATTGTATGATCTTTTAAGGTCCCTTCCAACCCAAACCATTCCATGATTCCATGATCCTAAAATAGTCCTAAAAGTTTCCTTAATTTTGAAAGTTAATGGCCTTTCGCTGTGTGTGTACCTCACTCGAGAACACTGGCTCCAGCCTCAGGTGGAGATAAATACATTCTCTGCTTTCTTTTAGATTAAATAAACTTCAACATTCACTGGCAAATTGAAATGTAAATCCAAATACTGCAGTGCTAGTTACCACTTCAAACGACACCCATTAAACACTGATAACATTTAATAGAGTGAGCATGCTTAATATAATTTACATCTAATAGTGGTAAAATATGTAACTCGCTGTATTCGTTAGAGCAGCAGACGTGCATATATCTACCTTGATATGTATGTTATAACAATCACCATATGAATTCTTAAATTAGTTATGTCCATTTTGATCCAGATCCTTGGTGGAATTTAACATGCAGGTATATGCTTCAAATTTTAGATTCACTAAAAGTATTACTGTAATCATTTTAATTTTTATCAGAAGGAACTGTTTTGTAGGTTTGTTCATCTTTGTTCTTCAGAGATGATAAAAAGGTAATTAGATTGGGCTCTCCAGTGTAAAAACCTTGGAAATGCGCCCAAAGAAAAATGCTCATTTACCTTCATTGAGTTTCTTTTGAATGAAGTTCAAGGGCACAAGTGATACTGAATGTCCAGCCTGCTGCAAGACAAATAGAAGTACCTCAAACAAACTGTTTTTTTCTCCAGGATCCTTGACTTAAGATTTATGCAGCCTGTCCTTCAAATATATCATTTGCTAACCTGTTAAAATTAGGTATTTAAATGTCTCATAGTTACTCCGATGTAAATAATCATTTGTACAATTCGCTAAAAGCTCATAGCAGGTACTTACTTTTTGGTTGGCATACCAATTTATTTCTCTTAAGAGTTCTAAGAATTTTCTTGGTCATATAAAATAAAAAAAAAACATGCTAACAGAGTGAACTGTTTGGGTAAACTCTGCCAGCCTCCGGCTGTCTTTTGCAGATTATCACACAATATCCCACTAAAATTAATAGGACTCCTCATCTGCTTAAAATTAAGGGACTCATAACCTATTTGCAGACTGGGATTTTGACTGGCTTCTTTTTAGTTTGTGGAAGGACTATTGGTCCAGACTCCCCACATAATCATTTTGCATGTTTCCATATGTTTAATGTTTACTTTGTTTGGAACGATGCATGCAGGAGCAAGTATTTTTCTTACTGACATTTCTCCTTGTGAAAGATAAAGTAAAAAAGTGATTTTTGTTTTGGATTGCATCTTCTTACACAGCAATAAGAGTAGGGAAACAGATTTTATTGCATTTACTGACTATTAAGGAAGACATAGCCTGTGGGAAATTATTCTTTTAAGAGAATTAATGCTAGGTAAAAAAACTGATTACTTTCAAATCAGATCATGGAAGTGATTTATTTGTGTTTACTCTCTTTTTCCTGATGCCCTGGATGTTTTACTCAATCTTTTTATTCTGCATCCCATCGCAGACCGATCGTTTTAATCTGTGGGGCTTTCTGTAAAGCTGCATATACTGTGTGTATGTTATCCATGACCACTTTTCTGTGGCTCCCTTGGAAGTAACACCTTTCAACAATATGCCCTTAGGCTGACAGAAAAACATGACATGCTACGGAGCTTGCGTCTTTCTTTATGACTTTATCCTTTAAAATAAACTTTATAAAAAACACCTGATTCTTACAGTGAAAGACATCTATTGTTTCTGGAAGGCAAAGGTTCTTGATGACATTGCTGAGCTACCATTAAGAGTTCAAGGGTAACAGTCATCCATGTAATGAGTCTTATCAACTGAAGTATCAACTCCCATGCAGCTACCCTTGCTGTATGGGAGCTAAGCGTGTGCTTCAAGTTATTTCAGAATTAATATCTCGCTGTTTTTTATGACGTTAAAGCAATATGAAAGTATTTTAGTTTTGTGTATTATATGGTTTGGTTTTTATGAGAACTGTATTCTTTCAATGTTGCTCCCAGTGAAGGATAAAGCAGTCTGAGTTTGCAGATTTCCTTTTAGTTTGTGTAGGATATTCTTAAAATTGGGAGCTGTGAGCTGAATTCTTTTTGTTGTTTAACAAAACAAGGTTTTCCTTTTTTCTTTCTCCTTACATTTAATGCTGAAAACATCTTGATTATGGAAGCAATCTAGTTAAATATTTTATGTTTTGGGAAATATTCGCTTGCCTTGGAAGTCTCTTTCAATTGTTGTGATTTGAGAATCTGTCACTGATCTGAGGAGAAAGGGATGGAGAAAGAATTACAAATGGCAAATTTGTGTACAACTAGGATTGCAAGTGACAGCCCAGGATTGATTGTGGAATATTCTGCATCTTTAGTTTGATAGGGTGCAACAGTCCTGTGGCCATGCAAACTTCACAGTTGTCGTTCATACCACAGTCTGTGGCCATGCAGATGTTGGGGTTATAAATAGGGACAAATTCTGTGCAAGGCATTCCGCTCCAGTGACACAACCTCTTCCTGCCAGAGCTTAAGGACAAATTGTAGCTCCTGTAGCAGTATTAAAGTTTGTATCATCTACATGCAAGGCAGTGGATCCTGTGTCCTTCAGTGCTTCACCCAATTACGAGTGGTCATATCTTTTAGAGATTGGGTTTGGATCTCCGCCATCAGGCATCCAACTTTGCAATGACTTAAAAAAATATTCTTGACCAAAAAAATAAATGCAGAGATCTAAGTGAGACCTCTGGGCTTTGTGCAAGATTGGGAACAGAGTGAGGTTGGTGTCTCTGGATGACAGTTTGGTGTTTGCTAAGTGGAGGGCTGCTGATGGTAGCTATTGGGAAATATCACCCCAGGAGCAGGTCTGAGCTGCTATCTTAGTGCATCTGATTTGTGGTTGTGCCTCAATCCATGCTGAGCAGTGGAGCTCCCAGCAGGGCTGGTTCCTGCTTAAGAAGGACTAAGAGACAGTGGTATGGTGCCAGGAACTGCCCCCCAAAGAGAAAGCAGGCCAAGGACCTTTTTAACCTGAAAGGGTCCAGCTCACTGTGACGCTCCATAAAATATGTCTTAACCATGGGGCTACAGACAAGGCTGTGGAAGAGCCATTATCTCCCATTCTAGTAAAATCAGATGAGAGAAGGGATTTAAACCCATCACCCAAGGAAGAGCGTTTCCCTTGTGTGCCTGACTTAAAGTATTAGTTAGTCCTTACCTGCTGTGTCTAATTATATCTTCAAAAAAGCAGACCAGTAATGATATATCTCAAGATGAAGATTTTCATGTGAAATTTCCCCAGTATTGAGGAGATCAGCTGTGGTGTCTTGGTGTACACCAGAATCATCACTTGCTTCTGCAGCATTACAGGACATTAGGTCCTGCTGATGCATCTCCAGCACGGAGGAGAGATTCACTGCCAGCCATCATGATGCTTCACAGGAGTAGAGCTGCTGGCCCTTCAGAGTTCTTTCGGGTGGCAATATTGAATAGGATACTGAGACAGTAGAGGGACATTTTGGGTCAACTGGCTGCTCTTGAGAAGAGCTCATGAGCATGCCTCTGTTTAAGCCTGTCCAGGTCTGTCCTAAGTAGTAAATTAATATTTACCGAGGCACAGATGGTAAAATACAGTTCTGTGCTGGTACTCGACACACTGCAATACTGTTAATTAAGCCTTGTTAGTTTGATGTCCAGTTTTTCTGACATTGATCGAATCTTGCAGAAATTTAGAACTCTGCCTTTTTTCTTTGTAAGTGCAAGTACATTTTAAAAGGATTTTAATAATTTCTTTGTTTCCAGCTTCTATAATGAGGTTGGACAGATTCTCACAGTTTCTGTTGCTAATATGATTCCTGGCAAATAGAGCAGAAGGTTCAGGAGAACAAAAGAAATGATCTAATTTTAGTAATGGTGCAGACTGAGTCTGTCATTTTCCTCTCTTTTATCCTCCTACCCATTCTGAATGTCAGAACCTCTCCCAGCACTGCCTCTTTTCAGTTTGAATTGAATTCTTGTTCTTCATCAAGGACTGGGCACAAGGAGTTTTTAGATGCTTCTCTGAACAGAAGCTGAATTTTGTGAGAGGCTTTATCAGTGAAATTGTGACTTGTCACAGGTAATTTGCTAAGAATGAACAACTTCCAGTGAAGCAAATGAGAAAACCTTATATCTGGAATTTCACTTCATACGTATGTCAGATTTCTATTATCCATTTTAAATTTTAAATTGAATTTTGAGTCCATTACAGTGTAAAGACAGTGAAAATTAATTTACTTTCTGAAAGACAAAGAGGGTTGTGTTTAGTGTAGTAGGTCTGCTCAGCTTGCAAGGTGCTCAGACCTCATCCAGTAAGTCCTTTGGCCTGTGTGCAATTGCAGTATGAGCATTTCTGTAGAAGCCTTAATTTAAACCGTATTCTTTCAAAGGCAGTGCAAATAATAACATGTTTTAAATTAAATTTAAGTTTGCTAGGTTTGCCTCTTGGTAGACTGTTCTAATAAAGGACATTTATGCTTGCCTTAGTCATCCTTTATTCTTGTCCTCCCGTTCTGGATGTGAAAAATAAACAGGCTGTGTTTGCGATTTGGAGGATGGCAATTGCAAACATCTAATGGGCAGAAAGGGATAAGAAAGGAAAGAGTAAAGGATAGCATGGTCTGAAGTAAAAACTGCTCAATCAGTAACAAAATGCAGAGGATGTCCTTTCTTGGATGTTAGTGTATTGAGTGTATAACAAAGGCACTGGTATGGTTAGAAACAGGCTATAGTTCAGCATTTAGAGACATAATATATTAGAAAACAAAAAATAAAGGCAGCCTAAAGATTAATTTTGTTCCTGAACAGGTCTACTTAAATAACCATTACAAATGTGCATTCATTTTTCAAACTAAGTCATTCCTTAGTATCTCTCTCCAGTTTGTTTCATTTCATGTCATCTGTATAGAAGGGGCAGGCAAGCATTGCCATTAAATCTATAAAACACACGATCATATTCGTGTTAAAATAACTTCCTGTGGACTGATGTAGCAGACCACACTATTAGGCCTAAACTTCGGCTTTGAAATGGACTCGATGTACTATAGAATAGTATTTTCATCTGTTAATGCTTAGTAAAAAATTAGGCAGATCTCCTCCCCTAACTTACGTGATGGACTTAAAAACTAGTCTGAATGATTTTGAGATGGGAGGAGTGTTGCTTCTCAGGTTTTCGGTCTTTAGGGATTATATTTACATCCCTTTTTCTGAAATCATTAGGCCCGAAAAAATGAAAGCTTAAGTTTATTCCAGGAACTGGAGATTAAAAAAGCCCTCTGCCAAACAGGCAAGGTTTGCAATGAAATCTCCCTTATCTTGACCAAGCAGTTCATCATTTAGCCAGGAAGTGGAAAGGAAGGACCATTATCTCTCACTTCCTGTTTTCTACACATGGAGAGGTTTGGATAGTTCCACAGCTGAATGCAGTGCTCAGGCTGGGATGTTGTCCTGTACCAGCCAGTGGGGCTAGACGGGGCAGGTGGAATGCTGGTGGGGATTGGTCACAGAGCAGTGTAGCTGTCCCCCAAGACACAGTCCTCCATGCCTGTGGCACCACACAGTGTTAACCAGAGTCAGCCAACCCCTTCGTCCTCTCCCTCTCCTGCCACAGTAAATCTGCCCATGACTGTCAGCCCACCCCTTCCCAACAGCGTTCAGTCTTGCTTATCCTTCACGTCTTACTGCTCTGGCCATTACTTCCATTCCGTCTACAACCATGGAATTGAACAATATTTCTGGTTAAATGAATGTTCAGGAAATGCCTCTCGTCCAGGGGCTGAGCAGAGGAGTTGAAATGGGCAGGAGGACCTAGGGATTGCTGACAGTTTTCCCCAAAGTACAAGAAGGTTAGGTTTCCCAACCTTCTCTGTTGTGTGCACTGTAATCATCTGCATAGTACTTCCCTATATCTGGCACGTTTGCCACAGGATGATGTTCTGGCTGGGTTAAGACATCCGTAGCCCTTTTGGTGCAGCAGAGCCTGCAGCATGGGCTCAGTCACCGTGTCAGCCTGCTCTTCTTTTTGCTATCACATGCAGCTCTTATCAGGGTGCTAATACTGTGGCTAACAATAACTGTATTCTTGAGGCACATTAAGAAGTCTGGCATACAGCCCACAGCTAGAGCTCAGCTTCTGCAACAATAATGTTTATGTTGGCAGGCCTTCGAACAGAAACCCTGTTCACTCCAGCTGGCGGGTGTGATTCTAGCAATTAATTCAGGTTTTCCAGTGGTGACGGTTTTTCAATACAGCTTGTTGCTCTTCCCGTTGCAAAAACTTGGAAAAAAACTGGCTAGATGGCCACAGAATCACAGAAGTCTTGAGGATGGAAGGGACCTGCCCCTCTACTCTCCTCTGGTGAGACTGCACCTGGAATATTGCTTCCTGCTCTGGAGCCCTCAGCACAGGAGAGATATGGACCTGCAGGTCCATAGGAGGCCACCAAAATCATCAGAGTGCTGGAACAACACCTCTTTGAAGAGAGGCTGAGAGAGTTGGAGTTGTTCAGCTTGGAGGAGAGAAGACTCCAAGGAGACATTGTTGCAGCCTTCCAGTGCTTAAAGGGGGCTTATAAGAAAGATGAGGAAAAACTTTTTTAGCGAAGCCTGTAGCAATAAGACAAGGGGGCATGGTTTTAAACTAAAAGAGGAGAGGCTTAGACTAGATATTAGGAAGAAATTTTTTTTCGCTGAGAGTGGTGAAACATTTGCACAGGTTGCCCAGAGAGGTGGTGGATGCCCCATCCCTGGAAACATTTAAGGCCAGGCTGGATGCGGCTCTGAGCAACCTGATTGAGTTGAAGATGTCCCTGCTAACTGGAGGGGGATTGGACTGGATGACCTACATAGTCCCTTCCAATCCAAACCATTCAAAGATTCTATGGCTCTGCGACCTTTGGAAGTCACCTAGTCCGAGTTCCACTCAGAGAAGGATCAATGACAGCAGGTTGCTCAGGGCTGCATCCAGTTGGGTTTGGAAAATCTCCAAGGATGGAGACTCCACACCTTCTCTGCAACTTCTTCCATTGTTTCACCTCCCTCCCACTAAAAACCTTCTATGTTTAAGAGGAGTTTCAATGCATGTTGCTTGTCTCTTGTCTCTCACTGAGTACCACTGAAAAGGGTTAGGTTCTGCCTTTTTACTCCTTCATACCAGGTGTTTATGTACATTTGTAAGATTCTCTAGAGCTTCTTCAGGTTAAACAGCCCTTGCTCCTTCAGCCTCTCTTTATATGACAGATTCTTAAGTCCCTCAGCCATAACTGTGGCTCTTCACTGGACTCATTCCAGTATGTGCATATCTATTTTGTACTGGAGAGGCCAGGGCTGGACTCAGCACTGCAGATGGAGCCTCACTACTGCTGAAGAGAGAAGAATCACCTCCCTTAACTGCTGGAGATATTTTTCTTGATGCAGCCCTGGAGGGTTTTGGCCTTTGCTGCAAGGTCACCTTGGTGGCTTATGGTTAGCTTGTTGCCCACCAGGATCCCCAGGGCCTTTATTGCAAAGCTGCTTTCCAACTGGTTACCTTCAGCCTGTATTTGGGATATTCATCTCTGGGTGCAAGACTTTGTAAATCTCTTTGTTGAACATCATGAGATTGCTGTATGCCTAAATAGTTATAAAGATCCATTTGGGAAGGAGCTGGACGGAGGGGGATCTAAGTATCTTAGGTTTCCACAAGATCCATGCATTGTTAGTTATCTAAGTTTTTAACTCATGACCCGGCATCTGTAAGATCAAGTCATCATCCTGAGCTCTGGAGGCTGTCACAAATCTGAAATGAGGACAAAAGCAATCCATACAATGATTAGCTTTGTAAGTTTATACCAAAAGAAGAACTGAAGGGATTTCGTTCTCCATGTTGTAATCTGAGTCCTGGGATTTTGTATTTATAGTATTTCTGTTTTAACAACAGGAATTCTGCCCCAGAATAAATGTGTGCAAATGGAATCCTCTTAGTTATAAATATAAACTACTTATTTTCTGTATACTTATATAACTGGAATTCATAGTTTCCACTGTATATTATGTTTTGTCTACAAGGTTGTTCTTTCCAACAAGAAGTCCTCGCTGCCTCTGCCCTCAGCTCACCTGTGGTGAGGAATTAGAGTGTCCGTGTTGTTTCCCATGTATACAAAACACAGCAAAATGCTGGCTGTGAAATCTCACTGACTGGAATTGGCATCAGATTGTCAACTGTCCTGAATATGTCAAAATTTTTCTTTGCCTTTATCATATTACCTGTTATTTTGAGGGTAGAAGGGACCTAGAGCTTCATGAAGCAGTCCGGTAAATCTCTTGGTTTCTTCCTTTCCCTTTCCCAGTCATCGATTCACAATGTGGGTTTACACTCAGCTGTGAAGGTTGGTTACTGTGGGCCCTGCCTTGAATCCAGACTTTCCGGTCTGTAATGGATGGCTCAGACAGTGCATTAAGGACATCAGGAACATAATCCTGGTTTCTGGGGAGTCTGTTGGAGGCAGCCTGTATTTTCATCTCATTTGGAGGTCAGGAGTACCCAGGCCTGTTCTTTCACCCATGCTTAAAAATTTAAGCACATTCAAATCCTTCTAGCTACCTTTCCTTACCCAAACTCACTGAGTAACTTTTAAGAAAATAGCGTAGTTTGCATACTCCTCAAATGTACTTCTTTGGTTTGAAATTTCCTTGACGTCCTTCATGCTTTATGCTGCACATTTATCAACAGCATCAAAAATGAAATTGTCAAGAAGGCGTGCATACGGAATAACAACATTGCAAAGTGAATGTAGCAAAGAAAGGAAGTAGAATCGTAGAATCATAGAATGCTAGAGTGGTTTGGGTTGGAAAGACCTTAAAGCCTATCCAGTTCCAATCCCGCTGCCATGGGTGGGGTACCTCCTAGTGAATGAGGTTGCTCAAAGCCTCATTCAGCTTGGCCTTGAACACCTACAGGGATGGGGCATCCATGACTTCTCTGGACAATTTGTTCCTGTGCCTCACCACCCTCACAGGAGAAAAATTCTTGCTAAAATTCATTTTGAATATTTACAATTAATCTGCTCACTCCTAACTTCACTGTTGGAGCATGTCAGGGCATAGGGTCTTCATGGGGTGGTAGCAGGAATCTCTCTGCGTTCAGGGAGATCCTGGCTGCAGATATTAACCACTCAGCTCCAGTTCTTGCAAAACTGGAGGCCAATGCCTTGTGTGGGGCTGCCTCGCTGTCTGCGTGCCTTGCAAATACAGTGTCCTGCACATCCCCACAGGGATGCTTCGAATCAGAGGGTTGAAGAATGGCCTTGTGTTCAAGTCACTGGACTGAGTTGCTTCCAGGCTAAAAAAGTAGAGATTGTTTTTCTGCAGACGATTGTGTTTTCATCTGACCTTCAGTAAATTTGCTAACTTCAGCTTTCCCCCTGCAACTTGGATACTGTCAGGCTAAGCTGGTTGGATAACATGTGGTAGGAGGGAAAACATTATTATTTTAAATAATTCCAAGTCCTGCTTTATGGACAGAGCTTGTCTCTTGTGAGTTGGTCTGAGTTGTTACAGAAAACGGCAGCAGTCGTACTAACAATGGGCTCCAGTTTGTTTAACAAGTCCTGATAACGTTTAAGACTATTTTCCCCTTTTAAAATTTCCAGTTTGAAGTCAGATAATTCATGACACTACTTTTCTCATTTTGCAGTTAACATGTTGACCCAACATCCTGGCAGCAGCATTGGGAAGCCCTGGTGGTGAATCCATGTCCTCAGATTTGTGAAGGAAGCACTCATGAATATGTCCCTGGTATTAAGAAGGAAGCAGAGGTTTTAATGAAGCGGAGTCCATTCTTTGGAGGGGTGGAGGAAGGTAAAGGAAGCTCCTGTTGCTTATGTGATTATTGCTAATTACTGTGATTGAACATCCTCATGACAGGAATATTTGGTGCCTGAGATAAAGCGTGTTTGCTTCCATTCCTTTTTTCAGCTGTCTTGTGGTGCCCTCTTGAGGTAGGAGAGCAGCCCCTATTATTCGCTGTTTTACAGCAGCTGGAACACGAACTGGAAATACAGACCCTGGCAAGGAAGAAATTGCTGTTTGCTTTGACAAACAAATTAAATTTGCTGTCAGTGGTTTTTGGATTCCCATTCTCCACTAGAAAGGACACAAAAAGCACGAGGGATGCTTCTTTGCAGTGCCCTGAGGCCACAAAGGTGAATTTGCCCAGAGGGCGAGCCAGCAGATCATTGTAAGGTGTTTCCACGTGGGAAGGGAATGCGTTTCTCACAATATGCTCTTGTGCCCTTAAAGTTTAGCACAAAATGCATTGGGAAGTGCTGACATGTTTGGATACTAAAGAGGATTAGGAAGCCTTGAGAAGGCCAACCTCTGGGCTGAAGTCAAATAGAGGGTATTTTGCTTGTGGAGAAGGTGGTGAGTGAGGTGCCTGTCCCTCCTGGCTGGAGGAAGCCAGATGCTTTGGATGTGGTGACCTGAAGGACTGCAAACCATAGGTTTCTCTTTAAAAGTGACTGTTAGGTGCTTGGTCTTGAAATATCTCTTGCCAGGTGATATCAGACTGTCCTTTCAAAACGCCTCATCTTAAATCCAACAAGGAGCAAGGATTTGCAATACAGTGGGTCCTCAAGAGTCAGGGAATTAATTGCATTTGTTTTGGACTGGGATAGGGTTGATGCTGAGTGAGGGGGCAAAGACAGCCTGTTTGAGATGGGCACGCTGTGGGTGCACACTGATTTATTGGCAGCCTTCCTCGCTGCTGAGAAGGATACATTTAACCTCACTGTGCAGCCTCTGCTGTCACCTTTTCATAGGATCCAACTGATTCGCTCCAGGATGTTTCTGTCTGCTCCCATTCGATGCTAATGTGGTGGTTTCAGGACAATAGGCACAGGAGGCGATTGCAGGCTGTATCTTGTTAAAGTCTGAGTCCTTTCAGACCTGCTATACTTCCAGGTGCCCCAATAGCTGCAGTCACTATGATGTTTGCTGTATGCATCTGACCAGCACTCTGTTCCTTTGTTTGTGATGTGCCCTCCAGACTGGATGAGCACAGAGACTTCATGCACAGACCCAGGAGCAGCAGAGACTCTGGTGCCCATGGAGGTGTTACACCCAGAGGCTCTGCAGCCATGGGGCCTCCAGCATGCTGGGGTGATGAATGCAGCTCTTCCTGGCTGTCTTAGCAAGCAGTGTGACACCATTTCTCCTCCTGATGGCACAACAGCTGTGATTTTCTGAGGCACCTGAACCAGTAGGCAACTGGGGAACAAGATTTCTCAATGAAGGGGTTTCTTTCTCTGATTTTCCTCTGCTGCATTACAGAGTGCAGACTTCATGAACAGCCACTCCTCCATCCCATCTTTTATGTGCAGCTTTAGAGTTCGGAGGGCTTTTCATTGGATAAATTTAAAAAATAGTTCTTTTTTAACATCTCTGCTTCTCATAGATAACTTTTGATGGGGACAGTTGGAAATAAGCGTGAACAAATGCTGAACAACACAGTGAATCTGAAGGCATAAATCCCCTCCGCAGAGCTGTAAATTGAAGACTCAAAGCTCCTGTTGTGTTGAAAAGAGGGACTCTTGGGCCCAATGAGGGGTAAGATGTTAATAAAACCTTTGTTCAGTCTTACAATAGAGAACAGCAAAGTGTAGTTTGGGTTTTCTTCCAAGTTAACCTTGACTTATTCCCGTTGTCACAAGTACTGCTAAGAAACCCCTTAGCATGTTATTAAAAATAAATACTGAAAAAAAGGTTAATACTTTAATTTTCAATGCTGTTTTTGAAGTAAAAGCTTTCATTTTATAAAAATCCTTCGTTCCCTTTCCCTGTTGCTAGACCAGAGGCTTCGGAGAAAATTCACATTTTATGTGGCATTAACTTTCTTTTTGTGGGGAAAAAACAAAGTTAGCTTAAATGGTCTGGAACTGTCATTGTCTTTAATATCACTGAAGTGTTGTTTTCTTTATGATCAAAGTGCAGGTGTTCTGAGTCCCCTTGAATACATGCAGACCTGGTTTATTTGATTGTTTCCTTCCTTGTGGTCTGTTGGGCTCTGCCCATCCATGGTCTCTTGCTCTATTGTTTTTAGTTCCTTGGAGCAGGAACCATGTGCAGCACATTCAGATCCATGACCAGACAGAATTTCTATGATAATAACCACAAAAAGCCACGGAAAAATAAAACCACATTCAATCAGCATTTCAAAATTTTATTTCTTCAGTGAGGGAAGGCAAAAGACAAACAGCTTTTGTCTACAGTCCTGCCTTTCATTTGCAATGAAA
Organism: Dromococcyx pavoninus; assembly: GCA_033558185.1. Taxonomy (NCBI): domain Eukaryota; kingdom Metazoa; phylum Chordata; class Aves; order Cuculiformes; family Neomorphidae; genus Dromococcyx; species Dromococcyx pavoninus. The sequence goes on along the minus strand of JAUMJL010000707.1, from coordinate 792,813 downwards.
GGGAATCAGAGGGTACTCAAGACATGGTCTTGGAATCCCTTTGGATGAGTTTTTAGGAGATGTTGTATTACATGCGTCTCCACAAGAAGCCAATAGTAGAGTGGCAAGTAGTATTCGTCTGACAACAAGGGAAGAAAGGAAGGAGAGAGGTGGTGGGTGTACCTGGATACTCTAGTCAGGTCAGGATAGCTTGAGCATGAGGGCTATGGAGGTCCAGTGGTGTCTTGTTTAAAAGCAGGCTGTCAGAATACTCTGGAGAGATAGTCACGTTTCTTCCAGCCCTTATACCCTTCTCTTCTCTGCTCTATGCCGCCCACTCATCTAAGAAAAGGTGGCATATTTATTCTGGTAGAATTAACTAATCAAAAGACACTGTTGGTGATTTCAATTATAAATGTTTCCTCCCATTCTTAAAATGTTTTCACTTATTTTCTTGGCAGGACCTCGAGGATCTCTCCTGAGAGTTCCTTTCATATGGATGTGCGCAGAATGAATAGTTTATCCCCGGCTCCCACAGACTTTCATGAATAATTTGATGTAAAAACCTAAGTTGGACTTCTGTCTCAGATAACCTGGGAGAACCAGCTGCTGATATTCCAGCCACAGACCCAAACAGTCTTTCTAGTTTGAGAGGCCAAAGTGGCCTCTCTGGCTTCCTCTGCAATCTTTTTTGGAAATTTTGAATACTTCCTCCTTTAGCTACCCGGCTGCTTTGGGTTCCCAGAAATAAAGGAGAGGCTCTAGGGCTTCCAGCAGAATGAAAATTATTTACTTAAACAAAGAAGATTTGATGGGACTGTGATGTTTACTGTTTCTAGTTCCTCTCTCCAGGCATACGCCAGAAAACACTGTGGTCCCTCGTGAAGGTGAGCAGCTTGTTTTGTGGGGTGCATTCATCTGCCCAGGCAAACAGCATTGCTTCTCCGAGTAATGTCACACATGCGTCTAAAAAATGATTGTAAGAGACTGAAAGGAGTTGGGAGCAGTTAAATAATAGCACTCCTTCATCTCTCACAGAGCAGCGCCAACAAAATAATGAAGCCATGTGAATAAAGAACCAACATAATAATCAAGCTCTAACCATTTTTGGAAAATTAGCACTTCTTCCATAACAGTAGCGGCTGCTGGGAAAATGGTACAAAATATTAACTGTCAGGTTAAGCACACCTTAATCAACATGTGCTGAGTCCCACTGATGTGTTCTCAAACCTGTTACTTAAGTACTTGTTAAGGCCAATTAAATAAACAAAATTTTAGAGCCTAATAGCATAAACCACATAAATAACACAAAAGAGCCATAATGGGTGGGTGCGTGTTTAGCCCTTCTTGATTTAAAACAGTGAAGTGAACAATGTTGGAGCCCTTGAAGGTGATTTTGAAGACTGGGAAGTGACTGTGCTACACAAACAGCAATCAGAGACAATTAAGAGAACTGGGACAAGTGCCTCATTCTCTCCACAGACCGCATGGGAAATTGCGCTTTACATTTCAGTCGCCTTGCATTTCAAATAAGGCCCCCAGCTATGTCATTTTTCAACTCCAACTCAAATCAAAAGATATTGCTTAAAATCTTCCTATTACTCCAGAAGTGAAAGGAATGATTGTCTATGCTGATGAGCCTGGAAGATTGTCTTGCAAAGAATTTGACAGTTGTCTCCCGGTCCCATTATAACATTATTACTGCCCCTGAAGAAGGCTGACAGGGCCTGAATGCCAGTGTAAGAACAAGGGTGGTTTAGGATGGCTCTCTGCTGCTGCCAATTTCATGTTGTTTCTCTGCACAGTAGAGGAACTGTGTGCTATGCTTTGTGTGTGTTTTCCTTCAGAGCTTAATCTGATGAAGAATCTTAGCCAGACTGTATAGTAACAAAAGAGCAGAAAATACAAGCAAGTTTAAAAAATCCATTAAAATGGAAAGAATGAACATAGGGAAATCTGAAAGTAATTATCCGTGTCCAATTATAACCCTGTCCCTATGCAGAATTCACATCCTATGACTAATACAGGTTTCGAGAACTTTCTGGTGAGCATGGAAAGGTTTCAGTATGTGCTTCAGGAATATTCTGATGTGCCGAAAAGGTCTCACTTTTGCAGCCTTCTTTGCAAAGGCAGGAGTACATTGAGCTTCCAGAGCTCTTGTAGCTGTTCTGCTTTGTCATAATATACCATGGGGCCAAGAAATGAGCACCTTAGTTTTTAAATGTGTTTAAATACTGATTTCTTTGACTGAGTTTCCCTTAGTGAAAATGATTGTCTGCATGTTATTAGTGTAATAAAGTAACCAGCCCTGATTTCTCTGCTCACCACGAGGAGAACTGTAAGATGGAGCAGCCAGGTTGCATGCATAGAAGTGATGTGAGCTTTGCCTTATGGCAATTTTGTCAAGGAAGTATCAATGTCAATCTCATCTTACTGTTTTCTTTGCATAAGGCGCTTTTTTCATTTAAATATTTTTTTAAATGAAAAAGGCTCTAAATGTAAATATTCAATTATAATTCTAATTAATGGAAAGTTAATATAAGAGCTCTCCACTCAGAAACAATCAACTCTCCATAAACCAGGTCATCTTAGAAACCAAGAACCTAAATCAATTATTTCCAGATTAAAGATTTAAACTTTTACTTTTCACTATGTAACAGTTGTCTGAGAGGTAAATTATTGTTACAAGTACAACCTAGTACTGGCTCTCCTCAATCCAGTACATAAGCTACCCAGATCTCTGCAAAAATAAACAAACAAACAAACAAACAATGTTTTGTTGATTTGTGAGGGTGCAGAGCAAATATGCCCAAAAAATGAAGAGGAATTTGTAAAGGCTGCTTCTGAGCCAGTGACTGTAGAAATCATCTACAGATTTTGATGACCCCAACAAGAAACCATTCCCAGTGTGATGTCAGAAAGCAAGTCCAGCAAAATCATTCACATGTGGAATTACACAAAAAGACATAAAACTACACAAAAGACTGACAAACCACATTCACTGCTCTCAGAACTTGATGCTGGTACCCAGAATCAAGATGGGTAATGAAATCCATCCACTAGCAGTGGAATATCTTCAGTGGGATATCTCAACTAATGATGGCAAGATTGGGTACCAACCTGCTTGTTTTAAAACAACTTTAACAAAAATACATTAGGGGCAAATTCTGGTCACAGTTCAACCAGTGGGAGTTCCATGTCCTAGTTTGAATATTATACATGGATATATGTTTTCCTACATTTTCATGTACCTCAAATATGTAACTCCTAACTGGAACACATTTATGTAGATAAAAATGATGTCTATAAAAATGCAATGTTTATTATTTTATATTCACTCTATGGCTCTGCATTAATATCTTTCTGTTGTTTTCTGAAACAGAGACAAATGGCCAACGGGGGCGAGATACCAACCTGAGACAGCAGTTCCAGCAAGAAAAGCAATGCTGTCACTCTAAAGGGACTTCTGGCAGAAGAAGTGATGCTTGCAGTTACTGAGACTGTCAGTCCGAATCCGTGTTGTGTTGGTATCCCGGATAAAGATCAGGACAACTTAAGCGCTGGCGACACGCCACACAGACAGATGGACAGATTGGTGAGCAACACAAAGGCCGTGCAGGAGCATCAAGTGTGGATTCTGGAGGCAGTGTTCCCAGCTGGGAGACTGCAAACAGCTGGCCAGCCTGGATTTTTTATAAACAATTTGTGTTTTAGGAAATGCTGCAGTTTGTTTGGGTTTAGATGATGTAACATACTGAACAAACCAGGGGTTCTTGTTATTTAATGTTGGTAAAGATGGCTTGAGCTGCACAAAAAGAAGGAAGTGAAGAAGGGACTTTCCCTCCAAGCTCTGGAGAGAGCGAGGATGAGGAATGGTAATGGAATTCCTCTAGTAGCACAGAACAGATCCCACATGCTGCTGAGTGGAGCAGCAGAGAGAGTGCCGTAGCTGCTCATTGGAGATGGGGAGAAATCTTGCCTTGGATTCAGAAGCTGAAATTCATCACAAACTGACACTTCAGCCTTCCTCTCCAAAGAGGATCAGTGTCGGGGTAGGGGCTCTATGGGACAACTCCTTTCTGGGACAAGGGTTGCATTTACTAGATGGGATAAACTTGCACTTTTATAACAAGCTGGAAAACTGAAACCCAAAGGAGAAAATATGATGCCAATGCATTTTGGTTTTGAATAAAATAGTTTAGAAGAGTTTATCCAAATTTAAATATTAAGCTTTAAGCAGTTTATTTCCTGGCACACCAAACTTTAAATGTTTAAATTAAATGATTTAACTCTAAGTGAAAATGGGGTTACTGTGTAGAAATTTGAATTATTTGTCCTCACCTGCATTAGCATCCTTTCGACTTACAATATTTCATGCCTTCTGTTTGCAAAATGGATAGAATTTTCCCAGGCAGATACTCTATCCGGACTGTGCTATATTCTGTCTTCTAATAATCAGCCCGAGATGCATTTCAAACACCACGCCTACTCCATTTTCTGTCATTCATTCATTATTTCTTTCAAAATTCTGGGTTGCCCCATGTATTTGGCCAGTGTTGGGTGGCCAGGTCGAGAGTCATCCCAGGTTACTCTTGTTTGTGTTGCTCATGTTGTGAACTCATATTTAACCTGGGAAGAACGGGATTAAAAGGCCAACACAGAAAAGAAAAAGAGAGAATGCATCCAGTGCATTCAATGTCATGGCCAGTCACAAACTGGGTTGGAAAGGGGGCAGGATGAGTGAAGGGACTGATAAAGGGCAAGTGGTTTAGTTTTGCTAAACCTTTGTGGAAGAAGGAATACCTTTCCATTAACACACTTCCCCAAGGCCTGTGTAATTCTATCAAAGACAACCAGTTAATTTGCATTGAGAAGGGCACACAGCTGTACTTTTTGGGCTATGGCAGATTATGCCTACAAGCCTAATAACATATGCCTACAGTGCATTAAATAAAAGAAATACATTGAAGGAACATAGGCAGGTGTCAGCAAAACAATGGAGTTGTTATATTTTAGGGTGAAATCCTAATCTGAGGGCTTCAGCAGTATATCTAAACCAGAGGACTCATGAACACATCTAGTGCCATCTCAGGACAAGACTTTGGGATATTCCTCTATTGTTTGTGGTCTCTACAGTTCCCACATAAAGGTACGATGCATGAAGGCTGAACTGGGGCTGTGCTGTATTCAGGAGGGCTCTGATTTTGATCACCCAAGGCCCAAGACCAAAGCTATCCATGTAGACATAACTAACTTGGCCCTGTCTTGGCTTGCAGAGATCAAGCACAGGACATTGTGCAGCAGAAGCAGAAAGAGAACATTGCTTTGACCCCAGCTCCAAGTCAGTGATATTACAGAGGGGTGAGTCCAGATTTAAGTCTGCCCTGGCTGTTTTAAGATCACTGATTCTCGCTAAAGAATCAAAACCACACCTGGACAAACACACATATGCACAGAATTAACACGGGACTTAGTTTGTGTTGCAAACCAAGATTCTTGTTAAGAGGAAATTTGCCATATGCTCTCCAATGCGGGACACAAAGAGGAACCATTTTCCTAACTCAAACCCCAGTTTTGCTGCAGGATTGGCTTGCCCGTTGCCATCGGCTGCCCTGTTTAGTTCCAAGTATCAAGATTTGTTACGGGGCCTATACACCAAGGTTACTTGGAAAAGGTTTTGGAAACTCTTTTTCTCTCAGACTGCTGAGCTTTTATTTTGAGGAGAAAGTAACACAAATAATAAAAAGCGGAGGAGGTGCCAGTGGGCTTATGTAAAGAAGACTTGGAGTTTTATATCTCTTCCTTCTTTTTTTTTTTTTTTAAACCATCCAATTATGTCCCACATAGCAGCAACTGGGCTAACAACAGCCATATGATGGGATAGCTGTAATCCGGTTGTGGGTCTAGCTCCATGAGACAGACTCCAAGTAGATGAGTTTTAAATCTCCTTAGAATTAAGAAGGGTTTGGCAACCAAATTAATTGTTTTGGAAAAATCCTGCTTTATGGATCATGAAGAGGATAAAAAGGGAAAAAACATGTCATCTGTAGTGGTTAGTCAGATGTTCTTTTGGAGTTACAACGATTTCCTCTCTAATTCCTCTTCTTGTTGACATTCCCGTTAAAAGAATAATGAGTACCATGTCTATTGCCTTACTGCTGCTCATCCCTGTGTACGTTACGAAATCTTTGCATTAGGCTACCCAAATGGATTGAATCTTATTGTAAGGCAGACGTTAAAAACAATCGCACTCAACTGTAAGCATGCATAAAAGCAAAGTCTAAACTGATTCGCTGCGATACAAGCGATAACAATCACCGGTACCCTGTACAGGAGCTTGTTTCAAAGAGGTGGTGGGGCCCAGCCAGCCGAGAACAGTGTAGGTTGGCAGGACTGAATTGCTGTAGCCTTTGGATTTTTAATATTTCTGTAGTTACCCTTTTACCAGCGAGGTTGCGATGCTTCAGAAAAATATCTTATATGTAGCATTAACGCCAGGTTTAAAGCGTGAGAGACAATTAAACAATCACTGCGTAATAGTTTCACAGGTGTAATTCTATTTCATAGGTGTATAATTTATTCTTACAGACACTACGTTACTTAATTACCCAATGCTTTTAAGAAATTTTGGTAGAAATAGGTGTGCAAATAAAGGTATTATTATTTCACAGGTGGCATAAAAGCAGCTTCATTAAGGAGGCTGGTACTAATAGTCCTTTAATACAGGAATCAAGGGGATGGTTCTTCACATGGTATATTAAACAGTGAAATATGCCCATTTTGACTTGATTTCTATGCTGCTAAACTACCCCGCATTCATTTTTTTCAGCTTTAAGCCCTTCCATTCTACTATTCTCTGGCCCCAGTTACAGAATTGCAGCTTGCTTTTCACCTATCTTCTAACAGTTTAACATAGATGTCTGAGTCCAGCCCATTGTTCCAATTGTGTATAGTTTAAAAAGCTCTGCAGTATTTTACTCTTTCCATTATATCTTGGCTTCCCTGAGCGTTCTGCTCGCTTCATTTTGCTTGTACTGGCTCTGTTTTCTAAACCCATTTATGGCTTTTTTTCTGTACACACTTGTTCATTGGGGAGCTTAAATTGACTTCTCTCCATTCTGTTTCCCTAACTAAAAACACACCATTAAGGTTGATTGAAGTCTTTTGAAAACACTTCATAAAAAATGAAAGGCCATAAGAAATTAGGCTACCAGTGTTTGCAAATACCTGTTTTCAGCCACATTGATGGGAAGGAATAAGAACAGAAATTTAAAAATGCTACTGATATATATTTGTTTGTCTTATTTTTACAAGACCAGAAAAAGTGTGTGTAAAACATTTTGGGGAATAAAATACTGAGACATTAAGAAAATATGCCATGCCGTTGCATGTTTGTTGCAGAAAGCCTTTTCCCAAAAGAATCATGAGGCTTGTTTCTAAAGACAGAAAATGGCAGAATGAATGGAAGTGTCTGGATCAGTCATTTTCATTACTTTTTATTCTTAAAACAAATTTTTATTCTTAAACACTTCTTGTCAGAGAATACTGAAAACTCTTAATTCTAGGAGTTAACATTTGAACCATGGAATAATACATTTATCAGGAATAGGAGGAGTTCTTAAGAAACTGTTTTGCAAATGGGAGGAAAAGAAAGGTTAATTAAATCAGCGAAACTTTGGATCTCCTTTCAGCATGAAAACATCTGTGCAGTGGTTGGGGATATTCAGTGTGTTTTACATCACGTACCTGTACACTTAACAAAGCCTCCTCGTTTCACAAATTGCCTGACAGGAATAGAGAGAGTGGTTCTGGACAGCATGTGGATTGTCAGGGAAACTTTTATGGATATGTGGAAATGCATCTCCTGTAAAAACAAAAATATCAAGAGGAATTTGCACAAAGTTAAAAGCAAAGCAAGTGCTTTTGAATCAAAAGTGATTACATTGAAAATGGCAGCTTGCTTGTCAGAGCAGCTGAGGCAGCTCCCTCACGAAGCAAAGTACTAATTGTTCCAGCTGTTTCCAGGCTCTTCCAATACTGCTGCTCAGCTTTAAAACATAGATACTTTAGAAATGTGGAAAGCTCTACAAGAAAAATTATTTGATTCTATTTTATTTTTAGGCAATTTTTCAGACAACTGCCAAGCACATTTTATTTACAATATGTATTACTTCTATGGCTTTTTCTTTTTCAGGAATACAGATATTCCTTCTGACAGTCATCCCACTAAGTGGAGACATCTAAAATGCAGATGATTTTCTGTATAAAATCTATGTTTCAGAACTGAAGCAAAAAACCCCTGTATAGTGTGAGTTTTACAGTTTTAATAGACTTTTCCAACAAAGAAATCTTAATATGGAAAAATCCCAACAAGTTCACCCCAAGATTAAACTCCGGTTTGAGTCCAAGACCAAAAAATCTTGTAAATGAAAGCTTTTTTTGCCTTTAATATTATGATCCAGTTCAGCTTCTTGTTCCTTTTTATTTTATAGAAGCAATGGAATAAGCCCACCAGACCTCAAATGTGGCAGTAGTTGACGGTGTAAGTGAACACAAAGAGTGGTGTCCCTGTATCGCTCTCTTTAAGAATTCTCCCGTTAATGGAGGAAAAGAGCAGTGGGATCAACAAGAAAAGCAGCGGAGAACAAGGAGGTCAGGCAGCAGCGATGAGTTCTGTAGCAGGGGTACAAGGAAACCCTGTCAGTTTCCATCCCATTAAACAAGCTATGAGCTATGTGTTGGACTCTCTGGGATTACTGGCAAACCCCTGCCAAGCTGTGTGCTGGCTCTCGCTCACAGCCTCTATCAATTATTCAGTTCCTTTTATGCAAATAATGTTTCATAGATGCAATGGAGCTCCGTAATGGGCAGGAAAGTAACATCCATTTAGAAGAATTAAATGGTAAATGAAAAGCGTGACACTTTGCAGGCAAAAGCTACCAGAATGGTGCAGTACCAGCACTTTTTACATGTCTGCATGCACACACAGATGGGGAGAAGCAAAGTTTTGTTTGTTTTTTTGACAATTGACTTTATGCAAAATTAAGTAAAAAGGCAATAGACAAAGACTCCTGCATTCAGTGCTGCCCAGGGGACAGTGGCAGAAGTGAGGCCTGTGTAGCAGATCTGTCTGCTTCCGTCTCTAAGCTTTCGTTTTATGTTTTACAGGGAATGTATGCAACAAGCCTGGATGCAGATGGTGTTTAAGCTAAAGAGAGGCTTCACTGTTCTGAGTCAGGAGTCAGAGAATAACTAAGGGCACTCCTGCACCTATTTATCAGGCAAAACATCCCCTTGATTGCACTGCATAAAATTGCCTGCTGTAGTACCACTGGGTCAAATTCAGCACTGCTGTACACAGAGGCAGCTCCATTCCTGTCAGTGGAAGTAACCTTGCTGAGTGAGATCCAACAAACGTGTTGCTTTCGTCTGAGATTCTTCCCACAGCAGAGATTGGGATGCAGACAATCCTGGGTGCATCCAGCCAAAGAACTGATCGTGTCTCTATTGCAAGCCTTTAAATCCTTGTCTGGGATTTTACTTGAAGGTTTATCCCTTTTCTTGTCAGTAAACTCATTACAGTCTTCCTGCTGAACTGTCTGTGGGCTGTGTGACCACTCGTGTCTGGGGCTGCACCAGTTTGGGAGCGGTGGTACCCGCTGGGGCCTCTCCACTGCAAAGACTGTGGGGGAGCCACTTGTCAGGAACATAAATGGGTCAGTGGGGGTGAGAAATCTCCATCATCCTGTGCAGTCCAGCATCAATCACAGAATCTCATAATAACCTTGAATTTTATACCAGAAAACCACTGTATAATAAGGCAGAAGCACAGAAATATCTCTGTCCTGCTGCAGCCCCTCTGATATGCTTTGTTAGTGCTGCCCATTGTGTGCAAGGAGTGTGTATCAAAAGCAAACAAAATGTTATTAAATCTTTCAACACGTAAACGTTAAGAAACTTCTCATGGCTTGAATCTATATTTCCTGGAACTGACACACATGCTCCAGTGTTGTGGCTGTGTCTTCTAGACACGAAGACATCTCTTCTAAAAGCTCTGTAATGTGAGTGTGCTGTCTGTTTATGGTGTTTCTGCATTAACCATCGCTAATTACACTGGGTTTTGTAAAGGAAATTTTGTGCTAAACCAGGAGGAGGGAGTGAAAGTGTCTTTAAATGGAGTGCATTTAGCACCCCAAACAGAAATGTGCTTCCATTATGAAATTCTACACTTAAAACAGCACTGGCAATAGGCAGAGGTGGAATTTAAAATCCTTGAAAGAGACGGAAATTTGAACGAATATTACTCACAAGCACAGATAAATTCAGAGAATGAAAAAGAAGCAAAGTTATAGGGAGTTCACACTGTTCTAATTTCATGTTCACCACGTAGTGCTTCTCCAGCCTACAGCAATGGAAGCTTTTCACCTCCAACATGCTGGCAGAGTGGTGCTCTCCATCTCAGATGGAGGCAGCTGCCTCAGAAGCCCTGTTAGGAAACATTGGCTGCTTTACAGCACAGGGTATTTCTGCTCAGGATAATACAAGGGGGTTTTGTAGGGTTAAAAAATCACACAGAGAGCACAAAAGCGAGAAACTGTACAGAGCAGTCTCTGCAGAGAACCATCTGAGCTCGCTCTCATCCCTTTCCTCTCGCCTTATCCCCGGTCAAACCCAGTTGTTGAGTCTTGCCTTAAAATCTGGTTGTGACCTGCGGAGCTGGCACTGACCTTGTACAGAGACAGTGACACAAGGCTCTGAGTGCCACACGTGGCCGCAGCTTTTCTGCACGTGGCACTTTTCCAGCCGGTCCCTTCCTAAGGGCTCTCCCTGCTTTGCGTCTCCTGTGCCATTCTCTCCTTTGTGCTCTCCTTGGAGAGCAAACTCTTTCCCTGACAATACCAGTGTGTCCCTGACCAGGTCCCTGTGCTCTCCTGCAACCAGTAGACCTGACAGGCAGCAGCAATGGGATGCAATGGGATCCCAGCTGTCTGTACAAAAACTGAACTACTCACACCCATTTCCCAAGAAGTCAGGGCTCCAGATTAATCAAGAAGCAAAATGAATCAATCAGCCCCACTCTGAGCTCTGCAACACTGTAAGGGGACTTTCCTCGCCTTGAAATGCCCAGAGTGGGATTTAGATCTTTGATAAGGTGTGTTACAAAGCTGCCATTGCCTGGCTGGAGTGAGGGGGTCTCTGGTACACATGGGATGTCTCAGAGTCCTGCTGTGGAAAATCAGCAGTGCAACAAAGACACCTCGTGGCTGTGCTGTGAACCGCAGCGAGACAAAGAACTTTCTGGCAGGAAAGGGGATCTGGCAGCAATGGGGATGTCTGGATTCTGGTGCCAACCTGCACACTTACTGCCTGCTGTCTACCTGTAACAGTAGCTAACAGTAATGTCTCTGTCAAGTCACCTCAGAGAAACAACAAATAAAGTGCATGCAATGGGTATTTCTTAATTGTAAAAACAAAATCATGTAATTCATAGAAATTTGATGATGGCTTCCAAATTAAACACAGAAATTTAAATTATTAACTTAAAACTCTCAATAACCCTAGGAGTAATTTAATTTGAGCTGAAGTGAATGCTGTGAAAAATTTATCAAGTCTGGAAGTGAGCTCTTCAATTAGAAATAGTGCTCTGAAATCTGCTAAGAACTTTAATGTCACAGTAACAGGGTAAATTATCAACATTTACTTTTAAAATAAATATAATTTTATTAGAAACCAACAAATATGTTTACAGTTTTGTATACCAGCATATTTTTAAAACCCTATATCATCATATACATAGTATCCTGAACCCTATATTCTAAAAACTATATGGAAAGGGAGATTTATTTTCATGTGGGGCCTTACAGAAAAGCTGGGGAGGGGCTCTTTGTCAGGCAGTGCAGAGATAGGATGAGGGGGAATGGTTTTAAACTGGAAGAGGGGAGATTTAGATGAGGTATTAGGAAGAATTGTTTTCTTGTGAGGGTAGCAAGGCCCTGGCACAGGTTGCCCAGAGAAGTCGTGGCTGCCCCATCCCAGGAAGTGTTTGAGGCCAGGCTGGATGAGGCTTTGAGCAGCCTGATCCAGTGGGAGGTATCCCTGCCCATGGCAGGGGGGGTGGAATTGGACGATCTTGAAGGTACCTTCCAACCCAAAGCACTCTATGATTCTATGTTTCTATGATTTTTTTTAAATAGATGGTGTAATAAAGTCCATAATTACATTCAGATGTAGTTCCATTGCTATTCCTCACACCAATTCACACACACATATGTGAGAAGGGCTCCATAGATACAGTAATCACATCCGTTCTAGAGAAGTGGCAATTTTTGCAATCATCTAAACTGTATTTCTGGAGAGCAAAACCCAAAATCTTGCACAGTAAATTTACCAGAATCAAACCTTGTTATCTGATATATACTGATGTTTTTCTCCCTTCCTTGCCTCTGCAGGAAAATTCATTATACTGTAATTCATGACATTTTCCCAGTTTAGTAAAAAGTGAGGAGTAATTAAGTCAGATCATAAAGCCCTTGGAAAAAAGACCAACCCATCATGTTGTAAAGGTGGAGACTCTGCCCTCCGTTCTCCCAGTGCCAATCCGAAGAAACCATAATGAAGTCAGTGTTATTGCCAACTCACATTGGGCTAAAATCCAGCTAATCAACTATTGTCCAGATCTGAGTGAAAGCCAAAGGCATCTCTTTGGGTCCTACAGGATCCAGAAATTCTGCATGTGTGTAAATGGTTGCTTCCCCGAATTAAATAATTTCATTATATAATTGATGTTTCATATCCATTAGACAATCACAATCAGTATAATAAAATGAAAGTACAAATGGCCGCATTCCTCCTTTGGTCACACCTCTTAAGCCTGTGGAGCAATCCTCAGGAAGATATTTTTCCCAGAATTCCTCCTAATTTCACAGGTCTTTTGACTCTTCTGCTTGATATAGTGCAAGGAGGCTAGAAACAATCCCATGTCAAACCACAAGAGATTTTATTTTAAAAAATAGCCATACATTTAGAGAAATAATGATCATAATAATACATACTTAATGCATTAATAATGTGATATTCAGCCCTATCATGCATTCCCATAACAATAACCTTACTATGCGCCTGTCATGGATGAAACCGGGACTTTGATTAAGTAACTTGGTGATCTACTGCTAACACACACAAGCCAAGATTTCACCATGTGCATCAGTACATCCCTCTGCAGCCATTTTGAGAACACTTCTGTTTTATGAAGAAGAGATTATTTACAAAGAAGATACTGAATTCCGGTAGGATAAGATTTGTAAACATACCTGGGTGTTCAGCCCTGCGAGGCCTAAAAATCCTTCTCATTTTAATCCTACTGAGAATGGATTGTCATATTCCCCATACAAACAGTGATTCACAAAGGCAAAGGAAATATGCCATGAGTGCTTCATAAACCATCGTTGCAACTTTTAACTCCAACTTGACTTATTCTTTCTAATAGAATGGGAAAATACAAGCAAATCCACTTGTTACTTCTTGAAATAAAATGAGGTGTAACTCTGCCTTTTAAGAGCTTTTGCTTGCCTCTGCGGGTTGTTTCTCCTCCTGATCCTAATGAAGGAAAAATACAGGTGCTTTACACTTTCAAGGGGGATATGTGCATTATATATAGACTGCACTTGAATAAACTGTTGTGAGTAAATTCAAGTTACTCATCAAAACCACACACAAGTGTTATAATTATCTAGGTCACACACAACCTAGGGCAAAAATTCAGTTAACTCCAAAGGGTAACTGTCCTAAGACACGACCACCAGCCTCTCACCCTGTGGCCTCTGCTGATGATTTCCATACAACAATTCCACACGTGGTAGTAGCTCACCAGCAGAAAATTGTTTATTGAATGTCAGCTGTCCTGAGAAAGGTCACAGGAGCACGGTACCTTGAATATCAGTGGAGTGAAGGAAGGTGGCCTGACTTTGCGCTTTGAAAGAGACTTCAAAAGACTTGAAGCAACCTTAAAATCTTTTTGGACCTAGGAGACTAGGATCTTCCATCCTGCACAGACACACAGTCAAAGCTGAACTTACATTACCATACGCACTCTGACTGCTGAAGATTAAGGAAAAAATGCATGGGGTGTGGGTTCCTATGCTTTCTGGGATTGGAAGGCAACTACAAATTGAGCTCATATGATGACTGCGGTCTTCCTTCTTTGATGTATCAGTGAATCCTCCCTGAAGTTAAAAATACTGATAAAAGACATCCTGTAAACAGAAATAATGAAAAATATTGCATAACAGCATTCTTGTTTCATTTCTACTTAAGGGTTCTGTGCAGAATTTCTCATTATTAATAAAATAAAACTAAAGTAGAAATTAATAGGAAAATATCAGTAACAACTGTGAAATGTTAAGAGAAGCTAAAAATACCATCTAAGTTAAGAAATTTAGTGAGGATGACAATACAAAGAACTTTAAACACAGTAGGGTAAGAATTGGGCTGTTAAGACACCTGAATAGCCTTAACTCTGCCTGAAGAGATGCCATGGGGGGAGAGGTTAAAAAATGGACTGATTTGTCCTACAACATCACTTCATCTAATCTGGGATGATGTGACTCGTGTGGCTTGATCAGAGGCAAACATATTTTGGCTTTACTATCTGAGTGCCTTTGCACTGCTCCAATTTTAGCATGTTGGATTTAATAAGAAATAAGATTAAACTGGAAACACTCAGACACTGTGCATAGTTTTGTAATGTTACAACAAGCTGAGGGAAATTGGAAAAGATCAAAGCACACATGGTATTTGAGGAAATGGAAACGTAGCTACTGAGAGAGGATGCTGCAGCATCTCTGCCACCTGATTTAAAAATATACAGTCTCCATTTGTTGTTTTTTAATGTGTGAGGAGTGGTTGAGGGGAAGTGAGGTAGTTTAACCTGGAGAAAAGAAGGCTGAGGGGAGACATCATTGCTCTCTACAGCTCCCTGAAAGGAGTTCGTAGTGAGGTGGGTGTTGCGTCTCTTCTCCCAAATAAAAAGTTAAAGGATGAGAGGAAATGGCCTCAAACTGCACTAGGGGAGGTTTAGATTGGATATCAGATAGTAACTTTACTGAATGAGTGGTCAAGCACTGGCAGAGGCTGCCCAGGGAACTGGTGGAGTCACCATCCCTGGAGATGTTCAAAAAGCATGTAGATGGTGGCATTTTGGGCCATGGTTTAGTAGGCATGGTGGTGCTGGGGTGGCAGATGGACTTCTTGATCTTAGAGGTCTTTTCCAACCTTAATGATTCTGTGATTCTGTGATGATCTCTAACATGGGGAAGGAGCCATACGTGCTGCAAAAAACACTTTTTAAATGAAAGAGAAGTGCCTGTGAAAGCATCTTGGACAGGATGCAGCTAAGGCAGAATCCAGTCCTGTGGAGAGGCCAGCTTAGATTGGGCTGTGGGGAATTTAGCTCTGTATAAAGCAGTCATGCTGAGCAATGCCACCTCCCCTGACCACTGCTTTCTCCTCTGAAACATCTGAGATAGCGTGGGGCTGTCTGTCTTAAATAAAGTTTATTTAAAGTGTTTCCTCTCTAGAGGTTTGGTGATATTAGTCACCAAAAATACATGTTCCTTTGCAAACTACCCCTGTCATCTCTGGGCATATTTAAATACCAGTTAAAGATAGCCATGGAGAAATATCTTTGGGAACAAGCCCTAAATTAAGTCTCTTTTGTTCATTGGCAAATGTGGCCTAAACTTTTGAACATGTTTCTGGCAAGGAAAAATCGTAGCTTATGTATAAATATAATAATATATGAAGCATACCTAAGAAAAATGCTTGTTTGGGACTAATCTTCCATGAATTAATAATTATGCATATGGATTTCAGAAAGAATCACCTCATTACTTAATATTTTTAATCTAAAAACCAGACTTCAGGCAATAGAAAACAAACAAATAAACAAGAAGATTTGACTATTGCATTTTCTAGGTAAGTTGTCAACACACAAGCCAGGCAAATTGAGTGCATAAAAAGCACCTGTAGCTGTGAAACTCAAATGCTTGAAATGAAATTGTACACTTCAAGCACAAAGCTACTGTCATGCACTGAAGGTGTTTTCTCTGAGAAAGATGGCAAACAATAAATTTTCAAATGTAAACCCATTACAGGGGATGGCTGGCAGGGAGCTGATAAAAATTCAGCTTTGAAAGGATCCTTATAATATTTTAAAATATTTAGTGGTTCATAAGTCTCACGGTGACCACCACTTCTTGTAGCAACTGATTGAAGGCTGTGTGCCAGTCTGTGCCAACTGGGTACAGAACAATGAAAACGGTGATGGATTGCCTCCTGTAAATCATCTCTAATGCAGCAGTGACAATGTTAAAAGAGATTTAATCAATAGCATGAAAAAAGAAAATATTATTATATACAGTGTTCTGGTGTCTACCTAAACCAGTATTAAATAAAGTTCTAGCCTGCTTTCTGCTGGGAAAATCTCTTTTGAAGCTTAAGATCAAAAGCAGTTTTTAAGCTTAAACACCACCATGCGGTTTCAATTCTTGCTTTCTAACAGGCACTTTAAAAACACAACTAAAATGCAACTGACAAACTTGAAGAATCTTTTGTGTTGTTCCACTTGAATGATCTAATGAGAAAATGGCTCAGTTCTGTCGTAGCTAATGAGGTATAACATCTTCACTGAACCTGAATATAAAACAGAGATTTCTCTAAAGATATAGCCTCAACGTGCTTCTATTGCTTTACTCATTCTGCCATGTTTTCATTTAAGTGATGTCCAATGAATAAAAGCACAGGTCAGTTTTGAAATAAAACATTTACACATGAAATTACTCAATCCAAAAGTGCTTTGAACTCTGTATACAAGCATTGTGGCTTCAAGTGGGAAAATGTGTTTCACTAACTTACTACGGTCCCGAGTCTGCAGACAGAGATATGAGTGTAGCCAGAGAGAGATCTGTGATAACACATTTTTGACAGATGAAGGTCTGTGACAGAACCCAAGTGTTCAAGGGTTTTAACCCATTCAGCAGTGACCGACTATTGATGTGAGGACTGAGATTTGGCAAAGCAGTGGCGATAACCACAAGTATCAGTATCAAATAACAGCATTTATTCTGGTAGCACCTAGAAGGTAATATCCTGCTTTATTTATACAGTAAGATATTTATGACAATAAATTTATACAAAGGTAGAGTAAGGAAGGTGTGGAAAGTGTAAGATAACAGCAAAGGGGTAAGATTCAGTGCATCAAGTAGTGTTTGCAGCTCAGCAACAGTTTAGATGTGGTCAGGCATGGTGACAGCATCATGGCAGTAAAGAACTGAAGGAGGCAACTGGAGTAGAATAACGGTGTAGTATAGGTGTCTACTGGTAGTGCTTCTGCTCTACAAAGCAAAGAGGTTTGAGGAAAAGTTGGGCAGGGTGATGATGATGGGAGAATAATACTGATCACAGTGATGCTTCTCGTCATCCTTAGTACTTCCGTTTCAGATGCTTAAAAGAGCTGTTTCTGTGATCCAAAAATATGAAACTGAGACACGAAGAGAGAACTGGCTTGCACAGCACAGAGTGGGAACAGACTCTGGATCTCCTCATTACTCTATTGATCCTTCTGGGGAAACCAATGGTTAAAATATACACTGCAGTCTTTTGAGCTGGAAGGAAAGGACTCTGTTCATCAGACAAATCTCCAGAGAAGCTTCATGCTGCGATACAGAAAACACAGGTCTGCTGTGGGACAACAAACTCTTTCAGTGAGTGCGGGCTTAGTGATAAACAGAACCCCAGAGACAATGAACCTTCTGTTCGTGGGAGACACGTGCTGGGCCAGCCTCCTCTTTGATTCCTTGCTGTTGTTACTGTTATTCTTTTACTGAGGAAATCTAACAGTGAATCCTACTAAAAATCTCTGTTCCGGTGAATTTATACTGTAAGATGAAATGAGGCACACCCGATGAATGCGGACAGACTGACAGATGGGTGAGCACAAGAAAGTAATGAGCAATAAAATTGGTCAGTGTGACAGACAATAGTCACAGCAGATGCCCAACTGTTGTGAAGCTTTCTTTTGCTTTCACAGTCAGTGAGAATTTCAGGGCAAGGTCTGAAGGAAAACAAGGTAGCTTATCCAGGAAGACCCTTGTCAACCAAGGGAGTCGCAAAGGTGAAAGAGATGGAAAGAGGGAAGATTTAGATTAGAAGTTTAGGAAGAGACATTGTCCTGTGAGGGTGGTGAGGCACTGACACAGGTTGCCCAGGGAAGTTGTGCATGTCCCATACGTGGATGAGACTCTGAGCAACCTGATCCAGTTGGAGGAGTCCCTGCCCACGGCAGGGTGATTGGAACTGGATGGTCTGGATGGTCTTTAAGGTCCCTTCCAACCCAAACCATTCTAAGATTCTATAAAAGGTAGAAATACGGCAGTGAAAAAAGGGTGATGATGATGAGTAACAGTGGTCAACCCATGGTATGCAACTGGAGTAGGACATGAAGTCACTCAACATGAAGCATGGGGATAGGCAAGACTGAACAACGATGGATACAAGTACTTTGATGAGGAGGGGCAGTAAGAGCTAATGCAAAGCAGCAGGATTAGGGGCAAAGCAATAAATGAAGAATATTTTCTGTGTTAGAGTATTTCCAGTGGACACAGATGGGACAAGATAGTATCTTTAAAGACAAGACAATGATATGGCATTATCAAATTAGAGTCGAAAGTAATTATGACGGTAACTATCAGCATGAGAAACTGGAATCAAGTGTGTCAAAAATCCCATTAACTGACAAAAGATGGGTAGAGAAGTTATAGTGGTGAATATTATACTTTGAAATTTAAGCTCAAAACAATGGCACAACACTGCTTGCTGTGATGCTGCATTATGTCCTAACATTATGAGGTAAGAGAATTAGGTTCCTCTGAAACTTATATAAAAGACTATCAGACAGAGATACCCTGTGAAAGTGTGGGTGCTTCTGTTCCTTTTGTTCTTGTTCTGCATGGACATATTGTATGACACTGGTCGTGCATCTACTTAACCTACGTATGAGTATTTGGTTCATCAAATGTGCCCCTGTAAATTTAATTTCTCCCTGTCACCTCATTCTACCTGTTGTCTGGACTATCCAAAAGCTGTGTAAGTGCACGGGAGTATGAACCAAGGGTGAACCCTGCAGAAAAACTGAGTGGATTTGCTGCAGCATGGAACTTCAGGGTAAGTTTAAGTTACTACTTGGGGTAAATGTCACATTTCTAAACAATAAAATCTATGGTGTCACCTATATCTATAGATAGATGAGCCTGAGACTCTAACAGGTCTTTTATATTTTTTAAATGCTTGGTTTGTATTGCAATTGTCTATCACAGGCACCTCAATGAAGGTATCACAACACCCAAATAGCAGGCATTTTCCTGGCAGGATCATAGAAGGATCCTGCTATACTTTCCCTCATGTCGTATCCCTGCACTCCCTAATATAGGGCCCCTCTCCAGCTTTCCTGTAGAAGTATAAATGAATCTGAAACGAAGCATAGTTGTTCAATAAATATTTTTGTGCTGCATTTGTGGGGGAAAAAAGGGCAATGTTGATTGTATCATACAGTAATAATGAAATAATTTCCATTCCAGTATTGACTTAAAGGTTGTTAGGTAGCAGGTATTGAGTTAAAATCTGACATGTTTAAATCCGTGACTCTGGATGAGTCACATTTGAAAAAGCTGGCTGTGAAACATCATGGAATATTTATGTTGACTTGCACTAAGTATGAGAACATCAGCCCAAATGGGGTTGATAGTCTGCAAGAAAGCTGAAATTTGTCAATATTTGAAAAGGAGAAGGGAGGGAAACTAGAAAGCATTAGTGTAAAATGTCCCTTCCATCAACAAGAGTTGCCAGTTATTGAAAAATAAGTTCCAGTCCTTTTGAGCCCCCCCATCTGTAAAAACAGTGTTCATCTCTCTTGATGAAGCAGGTAAGCAAAATGAACACTGAAATTTGTCACACTGTGATGGAGGCCAAACAGCCCATATCCATGTGTGCTTCTGCCAATATCATAGAATCATAGAATTATCTGGGTTGGAAGAAACCTCCAAGATCATCAAGTCCAACCCTTAATCCAACACTATCATGATTACTAGATCATGGCAATAAGTGCCACATCCAGTCTTATTTTAAAAACCTCCAGGGATGGTGAATTCACCACCTCTCTGGGCAGGCCATTCCAATGCCTGATTACTCGTTCTGTGAAGAACTTTTTTCTGATATCCCTTCTCCCCAGAAAATCTGAAAACACACTCATGTTTTTCCTGCATTCCAGATGCTGAGCATATGCAAGGAATGAAGACAAGAAGAGCTGGATGAAGTCTTGAGAAGTATGCATACAGCAACGAGGTTTTGCAGCATTCTCTGATGCTCTGTCATGGTTAATTTTATAAAACTTGATCAATGTCTGGAGGGAACTCTGCATGGTGACGTTGCAAGACTTGTCTGATTTGATAAGACTGAATTTAACTATGGATGTTGCCTTATCTATGCAGAAATAAGTAAATGAATCCTGACAGGTCCTGGAAGTTTGAGTCCTGAAAGAGTGCATGGGTAAGAAATGCAAACTGAAAGGTAATTTGAAAATGCTCTTTAAGACATAGGGTGATCTAACGTTGATGGTAAAAGGAAGGAGAAAGAAGTAGGATCATCTCCTTCAGAGGATGATGAAAAGAATATCATGTATGAAATGAGCAAAGGTAAGCAGGTTTAATGGCAGGATGAGTGACTGCTTCGACTGCACACAATATCACAGAAGAACTTTGGATGAACATACAAAAGCCTTCTTTGCACTCATAAAAGGTGCTGTAGTCTGAACTGGCTCAGTGCAAGAGGTTGTGATGGCCATCAAAATATTACACAGTATAAGGCAACTGAATATTCATAGGTCAGGCTTAAGGGACTGAAATACTACCCCAATATATTCCTCACTCTCTGAATATATTCCTAAAATTTTGTAGTGTAGTGTTGTACAAATGTAAGTAAAGAATGAAAACCGAATATCAATGATCAATCTGGTCAGAGACACATGTCCACACTCTTCCAGATCAGACCAGCAGCCAGAGGGAGGCAGGTAGTTCCCTTACTCAAAATGAATTCCTTGGTAGGAAGGTGAAAAAACTTCTAGGTATGCCTAACCACATATGCAATGGGATCCAAAGAACAGATAATAGCAGCCTGGTATAATTAGTTCAAAGAAGAAGAGGCCTAACAATTTGTTCACAAAGAATTTGGGAAAGAAAAGCCAACTAGATGATGTCAAACGTACCATATGTGTGCAAAACAAACAAACTGGGGTTTCTTCAAGCTAGAAGGGGTTAAAAAAGGGAGATCCGAATGCCCTGACATCAAAGACACTTCCTTCTTCCTCACTTGAGTAAAGAAGAGATAAAAGTATCTTTTAAGGCTGATGGTTCTTGCTTCCTTTGGCAAATCCTTGCTGTCCACAGCCATGAGAGGCCACATTTCAGTATAGCTGCTGACTATTTGTTACCTGATTTTGGAGCTGTTGTCCGGGCAGTATTGATCCAATGTGATTGTTGTTCAGACACAATACCTGTAAAAAGGAAACACAATTAATCAAACAGAATGTCCCTCTGCTAACACATTAGCAAAACTGCCAACTACATTTTTCGGATTCAGAAATTTGATCTTTAGAAAGATCTGTCAATATAAAGTGCTTAAAAAAGTTTGGTGCAATTGATTTAGGACCAGATTACTGCAACAGTATTGTAAAATAGAAACAGTGGTTGCAATCAGCTTTGTGCTGATTGATTGCTGTTGTTACAACAATAGGGTATTAAAGGAGATTAAAGACTGTATTTTCAACCAAAGGAAATTAGCTTATTGTTCATATTATTAAGAAAACCAGAAAAGACTGTGTCATGAAACCCACCTTCACATTAGGAATGAAGATTAAATCACAGAAAGAGATGAGATTATTATGTTGCAGACATCTCTAAACTGGTCTGCCAGCACCAGCTCTACAGCTCTAAATTAAGTAGAAAAAGACAAATATGGATTTAGAATACAAGTGATATAGAAAAATAAGACAGAAATGAGATACACTGCATGAGCAGATCCATAACATGCTGGCTCTGGGGTAAGAAATGCAACATGCTCCTGTGAAAGGGGCACCCTGACAAAAAATTCACAACAAATTCACAGTTCTTTTTCCAGTAGTAAACAACTGATTTGATTGTGACACCAAAGGTAAGGGTTTTCAACAGCCTGCTCTGTTTGCTTCTATATCACATTACTGAAATTCCATACCATACCTCTTAGGCTGATAATCATTGCTTTCCAGCAGCACTGGAGCTGCAATTGCTCAGATGGAATATTCTATTCTCCACCTGCCCTGAGGCCTCCCAAAGCACCACACAGACTGTAATTGTGTGCTTCAGCTGCATCGAAGCTTGCTCTCAAGGTGCTTGTTACTGCTGAATGGTAGAAGTGGTCAGAGAGATATTCCTCAGTAATTTTAAGGAATTCATGACTGTGCTGTTGATACATGACTTCAAGATATTCAGGGCTTGCAATTGTAACGCCTCAAAAGGCACATAGTCAGTGTTGTAGTATTGTTCTACAACCTTTTACAACAAAGCCTCCAGGGAATGATATTCCTTGCAGAAAATAATGCTGACAAGAATGTTTGAGTATTTCTATCTGTCCTCAATAGCTTCAAACAACCTATTGAAAACAAGAATCAAACTAAAAGAACTTACAATTTCTTTATGAGCAAGACCTACTCAATTCCACTAGAGTATTGACACTGATATTGGTGGCATGGTGATTCTGTTACCAAAGACCTTCCAGGCTATTTAAGATCAAAAGATGAAGATTGTGTACTGTGCCATGGTAATTGACTGCACGCCATATATTAGATGGGGACTTTCACTGACAGATGCAATGGATCTGCTGGAGCACCTCTGCTATGAGGACAGGCTGAGAGATTTGGATTTGTTTGGCCTGAAGAAGAGAAGGCTCTGGGGAGACCTTATAGGAGACTTCCAGTACTCAAAGGGGCTACAGGAAAGCTGGCGAGGGGTTCTTTTTCAGGGATTGCAAGGTTAGGATGAGGGGGAACAGTTTTAAGATGAAAGAGAAGAGATTTAGATTAGATATTAGGAAGAAGTGTTTTCCTGGTGAGGAGGTGTTCAAGGCCAGGTTGGATGGGGCTTTGAGCAATCTGATCCAGTGGAATGTGTCCCTGTGCATTGCGAGGGGTTGAAACTGAATGATCTTTAAGGTCCATTCCAATGCAAACCATTCTATAATTCTGAGATTCAAAAAAGTTCAGCTTCTCCTCCAAAACCAAGGACTCTGCAACTTAAGTATGCAGATGTTGAAGCTATCTGATCACAGATGTGTTTTCTTGTCTGCATTAGTCTTAGATAGTTTTCTTCAATTTAATCCCTTCTGCCATATATGACCAGTCAGCTTTTATTCATCCTCATTCTACAACAGGACTTTAATGGAAACAGGATTTCAACCTAACACCAAGGCTGGATATTTAGTCTGGAAGAGGCTGAGTGCAAAGTCAGAGCAGAATTTATCCTAACTCTATAGTTCTTCATGCTTTTTCTATACAAACTAAGTACTATCTTCCCTATATCATAGATCAACAAAGTACTTTTCTTGCTTGAAATACTCTTGAATAGAAACAAATAAATATTGATACCAAGCATATATTTTACTGTCCAGGTCGTGAAATGACTTCCTTACACAGGATCTGGTTTTAGACACCAGGCAGCAAGCTTCCTGTAAAGACAGGGCTGTAAGTGATCCTTTCTACAACCTGTTTGATTCCTCCTTTCTGATAATGCTACAGTATTTTAGCCAATCATTGCACAACGAAACATAAGGTCACAAAGTCCCAGTCAAAAAACTCAAATTATATAGTATCCAGTTATCATATCTAGGTTGTATTTAAGACAAAGAATCACTAAAATATTCAGTGCTGTTAATTGGCTGTGGTGATGACTAAAGACCAATTCTTGGCTATATTACTTTATTTTCCCAGGTATTTATTTTATCCTTTATGAATCCTTTCTTTCTGATGTCACAAAACATTTATGCTAAAGCATTAGTTTTCTTGGCAATTTTTCTAAACACAAATGTACACAGAATGAAATGCTACGCTTATCAGCAAGCAATGTGCTTTCCTCTAGCTATTCTATATTCTAATAACAAATTGAACTGACAGAGGAGCTTTTAACCTTTCATACTGGGTAGATTAACATGATTTCAGCTGATGGGTCAGAACAGGTTAGAATGACCTTGGATCTTCCTCCACTGACTCTTGCAGCTTTTTATTAGCCCAGTTTCCTAAGAAAGCAAGGCTAATGTGATTGTGCTACCTGGATCACAGTATGACAGTATCACAGTACCACAAGGTGGGAAAGGACCTCTGAGATCAAGTCCAACCTATAACCCAACTCAACACAAACCCATCATCTAAACCATGGCACTCAGTGCCTCATCCAATCTCCCCTTAAACACCTCCAGGGTCGGCGACTCCACCCCCTCCCTGGGCAGCGCATTCCAATGGCTGATCACCCTTTCAGTGAAGAACTTTTTCCTCACATCAAGCCTAAACTTTCCCTGACGAAGCTTGAGTCCATGCCCTCTAGTTCTGTCACTGGTCACCTGAGAGAAGAGACCAACCCCTGCCCGACTACAACCTCCTTTTAGGTAGTTGTAGAGAGCAATGAGATCTCCCCTGAGCCTCCTCCTCTTTAGACTAAACAGCCCCAACTCCCTCAGTCGCTCCTCATAGGGCTTGTGCTCCAGCCCCTTCACCATCTTCATTGCCCTCCTCTGAACACATTCCAGTATCCTAACATCTTTCCCAAACTGGGGGGCCCAGAACTGTACACAATATTCAAGATGATATCCATCTTCCAGCCCTACTGTTAATTTTCAAACCTATTGGTGAGTTTCAGCCCAATCTGTCAGACAGGCACTACTTGACTTCCTCCAAATTTCATTAAAATGAGCAGATTAATGAGAGTTATCAACTGACGATCCCAGTGAGGGAAAGTCTCAGCCACAATGTCAGACACTGAGGGACACAGGAGAGACCTGTTCGCAATGCCCTGAGAACTCACACCTGATTAAGCACTGGATAACCCAAAGACAAGGCTCACTCTTAAGGCAAACCAATTTCCTTCAGTCCTGCTGCTCACCAAGACGCTGCTTAATTAGTTTATAATTTTAGGTAGTCTTTCAAGCTGAAAAATAATGTTCAAAAGGGTTACTCTCAGTGTTTGCTGGTTTGAAATTAGATCTACAAGCTCTCTTGCAATATGTTTTTCATATTGATAATACTATAACATGCATATGTATTTTTTTTTATAATCTAGGAGCTTCATTTGTGGCCTAGAAATACGACAGAAAACCCAAAGGAATCTTCACAAGACATGTGAGAAGTGTTTAAAGGATTTAGAGGTGTCACCAAAACCTCAAGACATCACTGCAGACCTATCCTATACATACAGAATATGTTAGACTGCCAAGTAGTTTAAAATATAATACAAGAAATACACAATTATTGCATAATGAATAATAATGTCTTTGTTTGTGAATGGAATATAAATACATTTTGACAGGCAAATAAGGCAGATAAGATAGATGGTAGAACATCCTCTGAGAGGCATTAAGGATTTCTGCTTTGCTCTGTACTGAACCAACTATACATGGTGGCTGGATGCCTCAAAAACTCTAGAGAGGCACAGATTTAGTGCTGTGTGACGCTCAAGAATTACCATGTTGACACACAGAGCTGACGGCAAAGAAGACAGCAAAATGAGAAGTTTAATCTGATAAAAAACTAAGAACAGCAAAGAACCAGAGACCAGAATTGGTAGCATTTATTATTTCTTTTCATACTTTAGCATGCATTGAAAAGATTCATTGAAGCTTAACTGTCAGGCCAAACAGACATGGCAGCATCTTCTTGGATGCTTCCTGGGTGCCCCAATGGAGTTCTGTTCTCTTCACTAGTTTGTTGTTCAAATTATTTAAGAGAGGTATTCTATTCAGATAGTTGCCTGTTTGCCTGACTTTGACTTGTATAAAATATTAAATTTAGTATAACGTGATCATTAAAAAAATCTTTTTCAAAGAGTCTTTCAATGCCTCAAATTTGTAAGGCTTAACTTTGCTGATTCTGATCCAGCCCTTTAAATAGTGTTCAAATGTACTGATTCAAAGGGAATAAAGAACAGAGAGAAACATTTGTTCCAGAAGCTGGCAGGGCCATAGGAATGAATGAGAGTCAGTAAAAGGACTGAGTATTGGCTTTCTCACCAAAGCTCCAGCCAACACAGCTGTGCTGCAGACAGATACACGCAATAACAGAGAGCCTAACAGTGTATAGGCACATCCCCAAGGCTGGGAGCTGTCTCTGCTCCCATCCCTTATTCAGCGTAGCTGAGACAGCAAAATTAAAGCCAGGGCTTGGTCTTTGATATCTGACACAGGCCACCAACAAATTCATTTCTTAAGGGAAGCAAAAAAGAAAGTAACTGGGCCTCAGAGATATCTCTGAGCAAAAAATGCCACTCACTTTATTCACTTGATTAGACGGTGACTACAAAAAGAACTGAAGTCTCTGTGAGAACAAAGATGCTGTAACATGATCGTAAGGCTTCTTGCATTGCAAAGACCTTAGAATTAACAATGTGCAGCTCCCTGAAAGGAGGTTGTAGTGATGTGGGTGCTGGTCTTTTCTCCCAAATAACAAGAGACAGTACAAGAGGAAATGGCCTCAAGTTGTGCCAGGGGAAGTTTAGATTGGACATTAGGAAATTTTCTTTACTGACATAGTGGTGAAGCACCAGCAGAGGCTGCCCAGTGGTAGACTCTCCATCCCTGAAGGTGTCCAAAAAGTGTGGATGTGGCACTTAGGGACATGGTTTAGTGGTGGGCTAGATCAAAAATCTACACCAGATTTTAAGCCTTTATATCTGTGGCTATGGTTAAAGTGCTTTCCGACGATGACCTGTGATGTCAAATCTGACCAAGAAAAATCCATCCTTTAAAGAACAACTGGCATAATGGCATAAAGTCATGTATTTCATGGGATCCAGCTCAGTAACTGTAATTCACCTTACATAATAACTGATAGGCAGAGCAACACAAGTTCTAGTGATGTTAAGTAAATGCAAGCAACATCAGAACCAGGCCCAAGTGGAAACATTGATTTTCAGCTATCGTGTTTGGTTCAGGTCACGGTCCAACCTGAATAACAAAGTAACAATTACAGAATAGGTTTCTTTTGCTGAAAATTTGACAGCAATGTATTCTGGCAGGACTCATTTATGGTCAAACAAGAACCACTCACAGTGCCAATGCTTGCTGTCACAATTTCTGTGTTCTAAGGCAGCCGACATTTCTAAAGTGAAGGAAACAGGGTAAATAGATTAATGGGTTTTAGCTGAGTTTGGTAACAATTTCAGAATGAGTCAAGGTATTGCGTTCCATGAAAATGCATCAGTTTTGGAGCTTTCTGCCATCAGGCTTTCTTTGCCATACAAACTCTCACAGGCTAATACAGGAGTTTAATCTAGCACTCCATGTAGAATAAGCCACTGTCAGATTGCAGCATGAAGATCGCAGCCTGTCAAAAGCCAGCTTAGATCCTGAGAGCACGAACAGCTCTCCTGCAATGCTTTCATTGCTGCACTTTCCAAAAGCACTCCATCATATTATGGTGTAATCACCAGCCAAATTATCTTTCATTTCCTCCCTTCTAATAAAGAAGAAATATACCCAGTTCCTCTACAAAGAGTCAGGTGTTTCTCCCTCATCTGAAAGTTTGGAGGGTACACCAGAGTGAACAGGTAAAATTATTACTCAATTCCCACTCTGTTCTCTTGGAAAAAATAGAGTAAAGCAGAATATATCACTGATATATTACATAGAGATTGAATCTCGTTACTTTTAACAGTCTATTTCTCAGCAGTATTCATTTTTATTTTGCATAAAGACAAAGGCTGTAGATTTTAAGGGTGCAGATTCCCTCTGTGGTGTAAGCAGATTGCCCTCTGCAATGCTCACTCAGTTGTGCTTTACAAAGTGTGGGTATGAAACCAAATGAAGTAAGCTACTTTTAGCATGGACTAATGTCTGGGTAGCAGCATGACACAGCTCTCTTTCACTCTGTGAACTAAACAAGCACAAATATGTTTTTCAAAGAGGAATCTTTGTGCTTGTTATTGCCTTTGAAAACACGCGCTCCAGCTGAGCAGAGACTGTGCTGAGGAATGAAACCTCTTGACATGACCCAAAGTCACAGATGAGTTTAGAATACAAATCTTAATTTAACCTTAACTTTATGCTAATAAAGCTCCTACAGATACAAACCATTGCCAGAAGGAGATGCATCACTTTCTAGGCATTTCCACGGCCTGAATACTGAATTAGCTTCTGGGCAGCTGACTTGATGGTGGGATTCATTGCTCAAAGCCAAAGCACAGTGGCCTAGGAAAACTTTTGCAATTATTGCTTTGCCTAATTGAGAGAGAAAAGACACTTAATGCTTCTAATTCCAGCTTGAGGGGTGTAGCCAGGATAATACAACAGCGGTGCTTTATACAATTACAAGCAGGCTATATCTTGGGCTGGCAAATACACGCTTTAATATGTATGTAATACATATTAATGAAAGTATATGGTTTACATATATAATTATTTTGGGTTTATGTTTTTTATGAAATAAATACACCTTGACAAAAAAAGATTACACTGTGAAATCTAACATTTGTAGCTGGCTAATATTTAAAGCCAGTGAAATGAGAAATACAAGTAATTTCATGAATAGTGGAACCTGTGGGACCAGATATCCTTTGGACTTGTGTCTTCCAGCCTCTTTCTTCTGTACTGCAGTAAACCCAGCCTCCCCAAGTTTCCTATGACATCCAGGTCAAGCAAAAGGAAGCATGTGCAGGGTCCAGTTTCAAGCTATACATAACCTCACAGACCTGCCAGAAGTCCATGCTGACTGTCCCGTTGTCTGATGTTCAATAAACCATAGAAAGCTGAGAAATATCCCTTTTCTTCGTGGGAAGGGGAGGGGGAAGAGAGGTGTCCTAATTTAGGTTAAGCCAGATTTCTAAAAAAAATATATATATTTAATTACCTTTAAGGCTTCCATGCCTTTTCTAAATTTGATCATTCCTAAGTCGCTGCAATGACAAAATCACAGAGTATGACTGGTATTTTTCCCTTTCATGCCCTGCCCTGGACACAGGTTGACCCAGTGTATTTGTGCCTTTCCTCGCTCATCCAAAAAATATCAGGTATATGTAATTACTTCTCATATGAGGATCATTCTCACAGATGCTTCAAACTCCTGTCTGGGAATTACTCCCAGTAACCCAAGCCCTTTTCAGATCTTCCTGATACTAAATGCCACTGGGACAGATTTGAGTGGAGTTTCAGAGCTCCTTTCAAGGCTGCGTGTGCCATCTCATGGCCATCTACAGTATTTACAAAATGCTCTTTCTGTAACACCAATTGTACAAGGAAATATTTTACAACATCTTTCCAAACTTTAAATTGTCGAACAACTTCTCAGGATCACTGCTGGTGTTACCTCTTGCCTTAGCTTATTGTTTCAGAAGCTCTATTCTGGGACATTCACATACGCTTAGACTGTTATGGAGAAGAGAAGCTTTTTTTTCTGTCAGACTGCTGCAAAGATTAAAACAAGGGCCAAGTATCTCCAACTGAGACCATGCCTTAAAACTGTAAACAAATTTAAGCAGCATAAAAATATAGACATGAATTATGATAAGGGATGGCAAGCAGGGAAAGTGAAGAATACTCAATAAGACAATAATTTATGGTGTCTTTATTCTAGCAGAATGATAGATACGGACAAGAAAATCAGATTGCTTGCTCTGTGGGACAGTCCATTTTTCTGTGTGCTTTCATAGCATTTAATACCATGGAAACAAATCATAGAATCATAGAATTACCTGAGTTGGAAGGGACCCAAATCTCAGTGAGGGCTCTGCAAACTAGCATGGTACAAACAATAAAGCGGCAAAACCGGACAACAGATACTGTACTTAAAGACACAGTCTTGTCACCCAAAAAGCTGAGCTCAGAGCAATAGAGAAAGGCAGGTGTGCAAAAGGTTGGAAAGAAGAATAGGAGAACAATGGGAACTAGAGAAGTTACGCTGAATTAATTTTCCTACTCTCTATTTTTTCCCTTCATAAGATAGAGTGAAAAATTCCTTGTCTGATATATCTCCATTGTCCGAGATAGTCAAAAGCTGCCTGGACATGGTCCTGCACAGCCTACTGTAAGTGACCCTGCTTGATCAGGTGGGCTGAGCATGGTGACCTTCAGAGGCCACTTCCAACCTCAACCATTCTGTGAATCTGTCAAAATACTTATTCCATTCCTAATTTTTACTCACTGTGAAATAATATATTCCATCTGTCTGGCTGTTTTACAGTTTGGAGATGGAAGGGGTCACTGGGATGGGACTAACAGTTTCTGGGGTTATGACTGGTCTGATAACTAGGATCCATGCTAGAGGAACTCCTATGTTCAGGGCTAGGTAAGTAAAGAGACCAAAGACTAGCCAACTGGGATGAAATTTAGGATTAAGGACGAAGAAGGCAGTGATTTAGAGTCAGGACGAGGCTTGCAAGTCATGACCTGGGATGCTGCATTACTAGAACTGAGGCAGAAAGATCTGAAACCCCATGCTGTTTTGTGCTACCACTGGCAGGAAGAACAAAATAACACCAAAATAATATTGTGTTGAAAGAAATACAAATGAAAATTTTAAAATAAATGGCTGAGGAAACCACTGAGCCAATCTGTTCCATGCGCAGCAAATACAGGTGCTGCAGTGGTTACTGTGAAGACTTCAAAACCAGTCCTGCATCAGTCCCCACAAGAGGGGAGTGGTGAGTGAGAAGAGATAATTAGCAACAAAAAAGAAAGGGCGAGGAAATGATAAGAAAATGATAAGAAAAACTGGAAAGCACTAATAATACCTTTGCCTCAGATGGCAAAAGATGTAACCAGAAGAAAAACAATCAGTATAGAGGAAGAAAACAGAAGAAAGATAAACAGAAAAAATGATGAAAGGAGGGAGATAAAAGAGATGAGCACTTTTCTGCCTCCTCTCTTTTGTGGTATCCTCTACTAAACAGCAGCATTCTTCTGTCCACAATGCAGCATACCACGTGCACTTCCAGACCTTGGAAACCATCCTCCAGTGTTTGTAAGCAGCTGCTTTTCCTTAACTCACTATTCAGGGTTGTGTACACTAGAGTTTCCATCTTTTCTTATTAAGAAATTACAAAGAGAAGCACAGGGAAAGAGTCCAGGTTTTCATTATGATGTTGCAAAAGCAGGCAAAAGACAAGAATAGACATTCTGACCATATAAAGTTTATATATTGCACAATATTTACTAAGTATAACAGAAAAATATTAACACAAATTCCGTAATACTGATGTTCACAGTAATCATGAGATAACTTTCAAGACTTTTTTTTTGCTACCTCTTACTAATTACAGGAGTAGTAATTACAGTAGTCTGCATGTTCTGTGTACATAAAAAGTATTTAAAAATCCATTTATTTGCCTCTGGAACCACGAGTCTCATCCTTGATGAAGATCCTTAGCAGGCAGGTAGCAAAATCACAAGAGAGGAAAGAGAGTAGTACAATGTACGTTGACAGCAGATCCAGAACCTCACACAAATACAGCAAAACTGTTGATAACTTATTTTCTTCTTGAAATTTTTTTTTCATAAGTATGTAATTTCTGGTGATTTACAATACTGTAGTTTGAGCATCAGCAGGTTAGTGCGAGGATTTGATTAATTATTGCTGGACTTCTCTATCAAAATGGGCATCAGACTGTGAGGTTTCAATTTAAGAACAGTGTTGGGCTGATAGTTGCTTCTCAGGGACGGTGGAGAGTTGGCTGGAGAGTAGTCAGGCAAAAAGGGACCTGGGAGTGCTGGTTGACAGGAAGCTCAACATGAGCCAGCAATGTGCCCAGGTGGCCAAGAAGGCCAATGGCATTCTGGCCTGCATCAGGAATAGTGTGGCGAGCAGGACCAGAGAAGTTATCGTCCCCCTGTACACGGTACTGGTCAGGCCTCACCTTGAATACCGTGTGCAGTTCTGGGCCCCCCAGTTTGGGAAAGATGTCAGGATGCTGGAGTGTGTCCAGAGGAGGGCAACGAAGATGGTGAAGGGGCTGGAGCACAAGCCCTATGAGGAGCAACTGAGGGAGTTGGGGCTGTTTAGTCTAAAGAAGAGGAGGCTCAGGGGAGACCTCATTGCTCTCTACAACTACCTAAAAGGTTGGTCTCTTCTCTCAGGTGACCAGTGACAGAACTAGAGGGCATGGACTCAAGCTTCGTCAGGGAAAGTTTAGACTTGATGTTAGGAAAAAGTTCTTCACTGAAAGGGTGATTGGCCATTGGAATGCGCTGCCCAGGGAGGTGGTGGAGTCACTGACCCTGGAGGTGTTTAAGGGGAGTCTGGATGAGGCACTGAGTGCCATGGTTTAGATGATGGGTTGGTGTTGGTGTTAGTGCTGGGATATAGATTGGACTTGATGATCTCAGAGGTCCTTTTGAACCTTATGATACTGTGATACATAAATTGCCTATCACCAAATGGAATGGGCTCTAACATATATGAATGGAGCTGATCTGGCTAATCCATACTAGGAGCTAATACGATGAGAGAGTTCTTCATACAACCCAGAGGATATCCTACCAGCACAACACTGAGTGCATTTGGGGAGCTTCTTGAAAAGTTTTGTTCTCTCCAGGTAATACAAATAGCTCCTAAAGCCACTAGCAGTGCCAATCTGACTTTCCCATGGGTCAAAAAAACGCTGGAAATGGGTAGTTGAATTGTCTGATACAAATTACTACCTCAAATAATTTCAGGTACAGCTGTAAGAGTGAGGGTAGTATTGTATTTCCAAGTTTATGTGAAATATAGCAAAGGGTGAAAAATCTGTTTCATTTTATATTGGAATGGATGAGAAGCTCAATAGGGGTATTTCAGCTATGGGGAAAACCAAATGTTAGCTAAAGGCTCATAGGGAAAAAATTGGAAGTCATACAAATAAATACAGAAGATCATCTCTGCCCACCTCTGAATGTTTCTCATGGCTACGCTGTTTCTAGACTAAACCACCCTCCTCAAACCCTCACACACCACCTCCCCAACACACTGAGCCATGCTATGCCATTAACTGAAATACTGCATCTCAGAATGGACACGCTTTGAACAGCAGGGAATTTGTTTTGATCTCAGCAGCTGAAATGTCCTGAGCTCAGAGGGCACCTCTTCTCCCTCAGGGAGATAAGATTTTGCTTTCAAGACTGAAAAGGTCTTCAAGCTCTCAGCTCTGATTTCCACACACTGAAATCACACCTACATTTATGTGTAGAAACTAAGCTTTCACATCTGTATAAACATAGTAAATGCACATGAAAAGCACTTTATTAACAGTACTCAAACCATAACAACACAGTCACACAAATCAAGTCAGTGAACTGCTCTGTATGCAAAGAAGGAATGGATTCAGCAGGACTTTGGTCTCACAGGTGGGTGAAACGGTGTCCCGAGGTCATTGCTCCACTGGTGACACAAGTCTACAGTTTGCTTTGGGTAGATGATTCCCAGTGCTTGTGACACTGGGATCATGTCTGCATCACAAGCTTCAACCTGATTCTTGGAAGGCAATGAAATAAATGTGATAAAATCACACAAATCTTGAAGCTGAGACTTATCCAGAAAAACCTGGGGCTTACCTGCATGGATGCAAATCCAGCTTGTGATTGTCTTGGCATACACATGTGCTCTCTTGTGATACAGATGAAATTTAGGTACATATACATCTGGGAGGAATTTGTTTTGTTTCTGCGTTGTTCGTCTACTAACAGCAAAACTCTCAACCAATTCTCATGCCTGGTATTATCTACCAAGCTATGGACCTCTGAAGTCCAAGAGCCAGTCACAGAAACACCAAGGATAGGGACTTTGGGGAATTTCAAGCCACCTCTATCTGAGTAAGGCTCCTTAATTATCCTAAACTATTTGATGCTTTGCAAAATGTTTCTTCTTATAATCATAAAATTAACTTTGTTCACAGGCCAATGCTAGAGTAAATATCTCTTAAATTTTAGAGACTTGCTCTGCTTCACTGCAAACTTCTTTTTACAGAAATATTTGAAACATCTCCTTAAATGTCAGCCTCAGAATTTGATTGTGCAATCTAAAGATGCAATTTATTTTCATTCCCATGTTACTGAATGCTCAGCCCCAGGTACTGAATTATGATTGAATTATATTATACAACAACAAGAATTAAACTTGTGTGTATAAATGTACAGAGGGGAGCATTAAGTTAATAAGATTTTCTGCTTGTTTTGCACTGAATTTTTTTTCAGTGTTATCTACATGATTTTCTTCTGTTTCTTATTCTGAAGAAAGAATCACAAGCAATACCTGTAGCCTGTTTCTTTTCATTATAACTTTCATGTAACTGTTCATTCAAGTGGAGACAAATACATTTACCTTATTTTATCCAAATGATGCATTCGAAGCTAAGCATCAAATATCAATATTTAATCATATTTGATTTATTACATTCATTTTCTCTATTTGTACTGCCGTCTCTAAAACCTGTTTAAATCCTTCTCCACTTTGCAAATGAGCAGTTCCACTATAGTAAGCACAGTCATGCATAAAGTGAGCATGGTTTCCAAGAACCTACAACAGTTTCTACAGTCAAACCTGAGAAAGAGGTGACAGGACACTGGCCATCCTGCAGCCTCGAGGCAGAAGCTCACCTTTTCCCTGTGGTACACAAGTCAGAAACTTAAAAATCTGTGGCAATTTTCTGTGTCTGACTGGGAAGACAAGAGACTTCTGTGCTTCCATCTGGCATTGTAAGATTCCTTAAAGATCATGGGGTAATCAGACACCTTAGAAAGAGAATCTTCCTAGAAATGCAGTAGGTTCCCTAGCTTTTCAGTCAATGGAAAATTTTCTTAAAAAAGAAGATATAACAGTCAAAATCATAACTAATAAAAATGTTGCTGCTTCTCAAAAAGATTCTGTTCTATAATTACTCATTGAAAAACTTTTGGTTTGGCTTCCATCCCTACAAGAGTCATTTACTAATTTCTCCTTGCAAAACCAAAAAGATCCTTGGCTTGAGAAAGCAGCATTAAAAGTAAGCAGAATGCTATTTATAAACAACCTCTAATGTAAACTCCAAGTACAGGACTACCTGCAGCTCTAACAAACATCCCTGAACGCAAAAAAAAGGCATACCTGAGGTGGACAAGCTTGGAGTACTCAAGCAGAAAACATTCCTTGAAATATTGACAGTCTAAATTTGAATCTCCCCTCAACCAAGTGTCAAGGTTATTCATACAAAGATTATGTAAGCAACTTCTAATGCTTCTTTACAAGTAAAGCTGTGTAGGAACTTAGAATAATCATTATTACTGTTGTTAAAAACCACTGGATACCTTGCTTATTCTTTTATCTTCCTTTTTTTTAAAAATCAAAGTCTTCATAAATAGGTAAAAAAAAATAAAGACAACAAAAAAAATCTGTCTTTGTGGGCTGGAAGCTTCAGCCTAGTACACCATCCAGAGAAGAGAGGGGACAGAGTGTTTCCTTTCCTGTCAGCTGTTGGCAAGTGGAGTATGTGGAGAATTGATGCTTCAAAATACTCCAGATACTTGTACTAAATTTGTTTTTTGTTAAAAAATATTGATTTGGAATTTTAAGAAACAAGTTCTAATTTGAAGTTTCTTTAAAAGTTTACCATGGATTATTTGATAAATCTTCTTGCAAGTGAATGTTTCCTACTGCTTCCAACTACATCAACAAGAATTGTACTACCAAACTAGAACTTATTTCCACTTGGAAATCTTTTAAAATTCTGCCTGGAACAACATAACAGGATAAACTAACATAATTTTGATTATTTTTTTTAAAAAAATAAATGTAGACAAATGAATGATTACAGAAAGATTTGGCTTTTAAATCTGAAAGTGATAGGCGATGCCTGGCTACAACTGCAGATACACTGACCTAATATGTGGATATACAGGTTCTATATTGATTCATAACACCAAGCTTCATCCACTTCACCCTCAGCATTGTTCTATAATCATTAAGAGAACCACCTCCTCTGGTCAGAGGAGGTCTTAGTTTATTATTTAGTACTCATAATGACGTCAGTTCAAACTGCAGCACTAATGAACTGTGCTGCAGCGTGAGGCATTGGCTTGAAATCAGTGGCAAGCAACAGCAATATATTTCACAAGTATGTTTAATTTCTCCAACACTTCCATCAGTCATTCCATCCTTGAGATGCTCAACAGTCTTTCCTTCTTTTTACTAACAGGTTTTAAAACAGTACCACTTCAGGATACTGTTTCCACACATGCAAAATCTAAATAATTCCTTTGGGGCCTTGACGTGCTACAGATTCCGTGCTACCCTTGTAGACAGGAACTGTATTCCTTGGTCATAGGCACAAAAACAAAGGGAGAACTGGCCAGATGAATAGTATGCCTTCGCTGTCCTTTCAGACAGCTTTCTACTCATCAGAAGACAGTCATGCAATTCTTCCTTCATAACAATTCTGTAGAAGGAGCTTCAGACCTGTGCTGGCATCCAGCTGGTCTGCAGCATCACTGACATCCTGCACGTGCCCTGTAATGAAGGATTCTCTGCGTGTGGACGTCACGCTGGCCATTGACTTTAGAGTGAATTTGACTCATGAATTCCTAAGCCAGAATCAAGAATGACAAGAAGCCATCAAAATCACATTGGAATTACAGGCAGGAAACAACCACCAACAAAAAAACCTACAGCACTTTGTTGGATCTCTACTGTTCAAAGGCCCAGAAAACTTTCCAAAGCACTATTCCAATATAACTACTCATTCCAGCTATTTTTGTTCAATTCTTTTCCTTTTACTGAGATCACCAGTGATGGGAATGACAGTATCTGTCTACTACAAGCTGGCCTGGATCCAATAATTGAGACCACATAAGAGCTGTCACTTTAATGTGCTCCTAGTTTGGATCTTATAAAAAAATAAATGTGAAACAGGCTTCAAGTCCTGCCATAAAACTCCAAACCACCAGCTACCATCATATCCAATTATTAATGTCTGAAAGTCTCATAATACTGTTCTTGTACAACTCACTAACCAGACTCACTCAGGTCTCTGTTCCAGAATCTTATTCTTTCATCCAGTGCATTTAGTTTTTAAGAGTACCTTTTCAAGACATCTTTACTCTGTCTTCATTATCATGAATTGAATTTTCAGTTTCCAGATTCTTACTCCTTAGAGATTTATTACTTGATGTTTTACCAAACATTTACAGCTTGGCCAATTCACGGTCTAGTTGATGAAAAAGACCCCATTAGCATTCAGAAGCAAGAGGTTACGTTAAGATATGGCAGGAAAATTATCTTATTTATGTTTCCTCAAAAGATAAGCCATCCAGATGTGTACTAAAAAGCATATCTGAAAACATCAAACCAGAAAATCATTTTTATAAATTCAAACTCTAAATTGTCAATAGAAAGAGCTGAATTACTTGGCCAAAGATACAGCTCTGCTCTGAGCAACTGCACATACTCTTCTGTTGTATTCTGGCTCATATCCCAGTCCTATTCATACCAATTAGACCATTGTTTCACCCAGGCAGGAACAATCCCTCAGTGAGATTCGTTATGATGCAAGTCTCAGCAATGAAAAGAGAGTTAGAGGCTACAGTCAAAATGGAATTGCAGCTTTTCTCCAGACACCTAAGGGCAGGGATCATTTCTCTCCCCATGTTGGATCACTGCATTGCATAGTAATTACCCTCTGCTTTGTGGAAGCAAAACTCTTTTTGCATTCTCTTTTAAGAGGCAAATGTTCAGGATCAATCAAGCCCCTATACATCTGAGATTGGCTAAAGCAAGAGCAAGAACTTCTCATTCCTTTTGAATAACAAGCAAGGATTTGCCTTTCAAGTAAAAAATGTCCATAAAACTGTTCTTACAGAAAGCAACCTGGCTTGCTCTGCCTACACACTCCAATGTGAAAATTGTTTAAAATATTCATGTAAGCACCAACTGTAGGCACTTCTGACAAAGAGATGAGGTGACTGAAGCACATGTCTGCTTCCTAAATACTACCTGATCTATGTATGGCAAGCAAAGGAGGAAGATATGACCATCAAGGCATGAACCTGCACTGGCAGTCCTTGGTCTGTGTGTACATGATCAAAATAATCTGTTGACTCTTGATCAAAGTACATCTAAGCAGTCCTATTTATGTAATCAGCAATATTTGTTCAGTTATTTGTGTACAGACACATGTGCAAAGAGCTCACTCAAAGTGCACTCGAGACCTACTGGTAATGTTTACAAACTGCTGTACAGAAAATCTGTGGCATGGGTCTCTTCATTTTAGAAGAACTGGCTGCATCAATGCAGCTATCGTCTGACCTTGATCCGTTAGGTTGCTTATACTGTTTTTAAAGAAAGGGGAACAGAGTAATCAGTTGGAAATTAGGAAAAAAAACACCTAAAAACCCCACCATACACATAAATAAACAAACAAAAACCAAATCCCCTTCCCCCAAACAAAAAAAAACCAAACAAATCCCTAGTAACGTGAGGGTTGAGTGAGAAAGCTTT
Source organism: Dromococcyx pavoninus (assembly GCA_033558185.1). Lineage (NCBI taxonomy): Eukaryota > Metazoa > Chordata > Aves > Cuculiformes > Neomorphidae > Dromococcyx > Dromococcyx pavoninus. Next base: position 754,061 of record JAUMJL010000707.1, on the reverse strand, counting down.
CTAATCTCCAACATACAGACCTTTCCAAAATGTTTACAGTATCAACTAGAATAGGCAATACCCATAATAATCTGGGAACACAGCAGAAAGGTCCTCTGCAAAGAATGAATCATAGAAATCATTGAGGTTGGAAAAGACCTCTAAGGTCATTGAGTCCAGCTGTCAGCCCAACACTACCGTGCCTACTAAACCATGTCCCAAAGTGCCACGTCTACCTGTTTTTTGAACAACTCCAGGGATGGAGATTCCACCACTGCCCTGGGCAGCCTCTTCCAATGCTTCACCACTCTTTCGGTAAAGAAATTTTTTCTAATATCCAATCTAAACTGGAGGCCATCTCCTCTAGTCCTGTCATTGTACTGGAGGACTAAAAGCATCAACTTGAAACTCAGTTTATCACATTAGGTGAGTATCTTATCTAGTCCACTGTTCTGGACTGGATCTCTAAGGCTTCCTTCTTGGTGCAGATCCATTTCAGAGCCCATTGGTCAGAGCACCTAACTAAGGCTTGAGACATCAGATTCAAATAAGTACGAACCTGGCAGACTGACACTGGAAAGGGATCCTCTGCAACATATTGTGTCCTAGAAATTTGGACGTTTATTATTCTGAAGAATAATTAACTCAAACAATGACATCATATATGTAATGTATTATTTTCTATTTCCGATCAAAATGCAGGGACAGTATTTGGAAGATCTTCTCATTACAGATAAAGAGAAAGCAAGAAAAAATTGTCTGCTTAGAAATGCAGTCATTATTTACATTTCCATTTGTAACTGAACAAACTTAATTTAGATTTAAACTAAAACCCCGTTACACTAAGGTAGTGAAAAAGAAAAATAAATACAGGGAAAATCCCACTGATGATACCTATTTTCTCTCTTCTTTGACATGAATACATCAATGGAAAGGAGTTTGGAGTGAACAAAGATGAATCCTAGGGAGTTTTGACAGAGACTTTGGGATGATTAGGGCTGTGTATATTGGATATGACTGAACCATGCAAGTTGGTAGGAATTTTTTTTTAGAATGAGAGAAAGATTAAACCATGTATATAAGTCTTTAGCAGTAATCAGAATGCTTATGCAGAAATGCTGGGCTGATATCACCTTCCTAAATTCCCAGTCAGGTTGACCTATTGCAAATTCTACAGAGTACGTAAGCCTTGTGAATGTTTTAAACAATACAGTTTTAATCTAATATAGCATTGCAAATGCTGAAGAGCCTGTAGGCTAAGAGGCAGATCATTCAAATGTAAAAACAAATTTGACTGGAGTCTAAACAATGTTGGCCTCTGTTGTAAACTATAGCTTCTTTTTGACATGGAAAGAGAGAATGCATTTTGCCAAAAGGGAATTAGCTTGGAAAGCCTCTGTAAATGATACTGCAGTGAAAATAAACCTAGTCCCCCAGCCTTAATTTCACAGCTGAGCAAGAGAAACCTCACAGATCATGCCCCATGTCACGGTTACTCATTAGCTCTTGGCTGCAGCCCATGTCTTGGCCTCTGGACATCATGAGAACTAAATCACTGATGTCAATCATTTCTCTCCATGATGACACTGCAGTTCTTTGCAGTGAGATGCCACCAGTGTCCTTGCTAGTAAATAATAATTTCTGGAAACACTCTACTGCCTTTACACTTGTATTTTGTCAGCTGTAATTTCTCAGTCTTCCTTTTCCTTCCCTATCATTGAAGCCCAGCTTCAATGTCTGTATCCTTTATTTCACAGCTTTGAAGTTTCAAAGTGATTTGATCGTATTCATCCCTATCAGCATCTCCTTCTACTATAACTATTTTTATCTTGATAGCAGTATCTCCGGCTGCATATACTCTCCTAAAGGAAAATGGAGTGAGCTGCCACAGCTCTCCCTGTTGGGGCGTGAAGATTTGGATAATCCAGAAAGCTACACTGTCTTTTGCTAGGAATGGACATTTACACATTTTTTCTTCCTTTACAAGTCAAACTGCTAATCACAGAGCTCTCACTAGTTCTGGACTAGCCTTCAACTCAAAGCTAGCATGAGGGGAAACTCATTTTTCATAGAAGCTAATTTGATTTATAACAGCATGAGAAAAGCCAGAATAAAATATCTCCTGAACAGGAGTTCATCTCTCCAAGTTATAAAAATATAAAAGATCCAAACAGTAAAATAAAAATTACATGACAAGCCTTTTATGTAATACTGAAGTGCAGACAAAAATCTGGAGTTTTAAGAAAACTAAAAAAAAAATAAATAAATCTTTTCTTTATCAAGAATCTCAGCAGTCTTAGAAAACGAGTGATTTAGTTAACCCGACCCATGTAGAAAACTTTGACCGCTCTTGAGTCTCAAATTATATTTTAGTTTTAATTCTTATAAATTGAAGTTTAAAATTTTCGTTTCTGTTGTTCAATAGTTCTAAAAGTCAGCCCTACTTATTAGACACATTTATATACCATATTATTTAAATAGCATACATTAGACAAATTAGAAGAAATCGTAAGAACGTTGGACTCACCTCTACATTCTTGACCAGGTTATTACTCACCAAATTTGATTTAGCTTTATTAGGACTTCCAGTTTTCCAATTCTGAAAATTTAATTGTAATAAAGATACTGCAAGTTTACACATTTTTGTAGACCACTTACTTTCTGCAATAGAAGAGGTATTACTTTGCAGCCCTGAACAAGAACAAAATGTCACTCTTTTTTGTCAAGATGCCATTAGATAGTTCCAAATAATTCAAGACCACACTCTCTGTGCAGAATTCTGCTGATTTAGAAAGCTTCTCAGTTAAGTCAAGAAAGAAATGGTAGTAGCAGCCACAATGGTCCATGACAAATGATTATGTGCTTTTAAATAAAGTATTCTTTTCATTAAGCTGTCTTCTTTCTAACCAGTTTCCTGGAGAAGAAAAAGATATATCTGAATATAGTTGCAAGTATAAAAAACTCTGCTACTATTTTTTTTAAGTAATCACAGAGCTGCTATAATTAATCTTTAGAATTATCAGATATTTAATAGTAATAAGAGTATGACTGTTGCAGCAGCTTTTTACTTTTCCTTTAGAAAGCACTTACACAGGATATTAACCACAGTATGCACAAACCTGGCACCCCTAATATTGTGAGAAAAGCCAACTCACAGATATAATTGTAGAGAGAACAAAGTCTTAGAAGCAAAGAAATTTATTTACAACACTGGATCCTGCCCTTCACTCAGCATTTGGTCCCATTCACATACATTTATTTAGTGTACTTATACATATTCAACTGAATTCTAGTATTTCATTTATATTTGTTATCCCCCCCCAAAAAAAAAGGAGAGGAGACCATTACCTAGACAGTTCTAATTTACACCTTTGCTAAATTCCATCCTCCACACGACCATGTAAATCCCTGTCTCCTCTTCCCTTAATTGGGTATTTGGAAACTTAGATTCTTCCTGACCGCCTACTGATTTCAACTAGCGGCACCTGGCTGAAGCAAAACTTTATTTATCTACTACAACACCAAGTGCATCCCCGCTGCTCTTGATGCCCTGCCACAGTGTTTAGTGCCACACAGCCCCTCTAGCGAGCAATTCAGTTCAGGAAAGGAAGGCTACATTTTTCCATATACAACAGCTAAGGAAATATTGCATGAGAACTGAGTAAGATTTGGGTGGATGCCTGCTCCGTAGGGGAGCTCAGGGAATCGTTCTGCCTCACCTAGAAGGGGCAGGGCTTTGCCAGCCTCCTTTCCAGCGCACTGACTACACAGAGAGCTTCCATATAATGCATTCCCACAGAGCAATGCCATGGATTTGTGCGCTGTGGCCTCGCCAGGTTCCCAGCCCAGGGCGAGGCTGAGCCCTGGGTGGGAGGGAGACCACCTCTGCCTGCCCACTGCGGGCTGGGGGCCAAGCGGAGGAGAATGCGTGTGCGGTGACCTCTGAGGGCAGGGCAGGGGCCAGGTGTGGGGGGGTTCTCCCGCTGCAGGGGCTGCTGCCTCGGGGGTTACCTCAGCGAGAAGGGTTTGCGGGGGCAGGGGGTGGGGACACGTCCCAGAGGGCTCAGGTGCAGTGGGCCAAGGGAAATCACAGAATCATAGAATGGCTTGGGTTGGAAGGGACCTTAAAGCCCACCCAGTTCCAACCCCCCTACCACGGGCAGGGACACCTCCCACTGCATCAGGTTACTCAAAGCCTCATCCAACCTGGCCTTGAACACCTCCAGGGATAGGGCAGCCACGACTTCTCTGGGCAACCTGTGCCAGTGCCTCCCCACCCTCACAGGAAAACATTTTGTTCCTAGTTACTGATCTAAATCTCCCCTCTTTCAGCTTAAAACCTTTCCCCCTCATCCTATCCCTGCACTCCCTGAAAAAGAGAACTTCCCCAGCTTTCCTGTAGCCTCCTTTAAGTATTTGAAGGATGCTCTTGGGTCAGAAGCCTTCTCCAGGCTGAATAACCTCAACTCTCTCAGCTAGTCCTCGTATGGGAGGTGCCCAGTGGAATGGGCCAGTGGAAACTGAGTTCTTGTTCTCCTCGGCCCTGCTAGACTGATGGTTTGACAGCAACACGCTGGAGGTCTTCCCCATCCCTTCTCCAGACACCTGGCCCAGAGCTGGTGATTAAGTTAAGCTACCATGACGGTTCCTCTTGCTCTGTTAGCATGTGGGGTGGTGGAGCGTAGCCAATAAGCTGGCTTATGAAATATCAGAAAAAGAGGGTTAGAGAGTTTTATTCTGGCTTGTGTTTCTCCCTTGGTCAGGGAGGGTGTCACGTCTGTGCAGCAGTTTATCTCCAGGGGCCAATATGAACTGACTGTGCCAAACGGCAGCGCAGAGGCTTTGCTTAAGTCAATTAGAAAAGCAAACGTGAGATAAAGCAAGCCATTCTTAAACCAAAAGGACCATGTTCACTGAGCCATTTGCACTGGATTAATTTTATCAATGCAAGAAAACTTATAATTAAATCACTATATTTATTTTTTTGCTTGCGGTGAGACCAGCTGAACATTTTCCAGTGGTAGGATTACTCAGCAGAAAACTGGATCCTCACTGAAACAATGTCATCAAGGATGTTTCATTTGTACGTAAGGAGGTTAAATTTATTGAATATTGCCAAATTTCTGTTGCAGTCTTTGTATTAATGTTTCTTTACGTATTTGAGGGGAGAGAGAAAATTGTTCAAGAGCTTCTGCAGTTCTATCAAGGCAAATAAATCTGTTTGTAGCTTGTTATTGCACTGCTTTTCCATGTCACCAGATGTCACTCCAAATCCACATAAGGCAGAGAGCTTCCTTTATTTCTACATTGTAAAAGGTTTTGGGGCTATCCATAGATGCTACATTTCACTTACTCAGAGACAACAATATAGATATATTATTTCTTTTAGCAGAAGAAGTCTGTAACAAGGTGAGTCTATAAGTCCAGATATGCTCTCCTGAATTAACATATCCTAACAAGTACGTACTGGAACAATTTGGAATTAAAAAGGAGATGTTAATGCTCTGAAAGCTGTGCACACTTTCTAATTCAAGGAAAAAAATGAAAACAAACATCAACTCTGAGCCAGAGAAATTTTATATAATTTTGCTTAAGGAGAGTGTGTTTTGTCCCTTTACACCAGATTCTGCAAGAAAGAGGATCTTGTTTAACAAAAGACTCTTCTTCTTTCCTTTATCATTGACAAAGAATCTTAGAAGCAACATCTCACTAAATTAATTTAGCCAGCTAGGCCACCTGTACCATTTTGTGATCTGTTTCATATTTTTAAACCAGAAATTGAATGAATAAGCATTAAAACTGGACATTTCATGCAAATTTAGATATTCATTTGTGCTATCAGTAGCAAAATGCAACTGCTTTTGTTCTGAGCATCTAACAGAATGACTCATTATTGGCAGCGAGGAATGCCAAAGGATCTAATTTGGGTATAGGGATTTCTGTTTGACCGGAAAGCATTCCTCTCTCACCTCACCAGAAGGGAATTATTGTAAAAACCAGCATCATTGTGCAACAGTTTTGGTCCTTTATAGGTGACCGAATCATCTCAGAGGGCCCTGCTCTGGCAACCTAAAATCTGTGCGCATAATGTGCCTAATCTCATCAACTGCAGCAAACATGCAGGGCTACATTACATTATTAATCATTAACTCATCTCATTAGGAGCTAGATAATGCTGCTAGATAATATTGCGTTGGTTTAGAAAGCCATTAAAATGTATATTTGCATTCAGAGTGCTTTAAAAATGTCTGGCAGTAGTTGCTAAGTTTCTCTATCAATGTAAAGGATTTTCAAACCTACCTCAGACTGAATTAATCATTTCAAGTCTGTTATCTTTCACTTTCTGCTGTGGCACATTCTCCTCTAATTCTGCTAAAGCCTTTTAGTATAATGTGAAATCTTTTCATAGCATAGTCAAAGCAACTGTTGAAGTGCTGATGGTACTTTGCTGATGGAAATTGTCCTTGTATTTTTGCTAAATACCATAGAAATTTTTGAAACTGTTGTTCGTCAGATTCTCATGGATCACTGTCCATCACAAGCATGTGTTTCTGCCTCTGTCTTCTACTGACGTTGATATTTTTATGGGCTAGTGGACCATTTGGTTTTACTGGCATTCCTAAACAGTCATCATTGTATTTGTTTGCAGAATAATCCCCATCCTTAAAAAAAATACTGTTTGTAATATGTGTACAGCTTCTACTTTGAATCACTGGAATCTTTCTGACTTCCACTCTGTCATTTACTGACCCAAGTCCTTCTGGTATCACCTCTGTGAACCAGTGTGTATTTAGATGAAAGGTCAGACTAAGTGGCAAAAAGCTGTCATGACAGACCTCATGTAAATGTTTGAGATGTTACATTTTAGAAACTAGACTCTCTATGCCTTAGCATTAATAAAATTGTAAGAACCTTAGCTATTTTTATTTAGTATAAGATAAGATATATGAGATAGGTTTTGGATTGTTTTTCCTAATAATTTTAGCAGTAAAAATTTTTTGATGCAAGGCATGACTATGCCTTTTGAAGTATTTAAAATAATAGATTTCCCATTAAGAACCTGGGAAATGTCACCTCTTCAGCTCTGTGACTGGATGTAGTTAGTTTAGCAGGATAAGCATGCATAATAGTTGGAAACATGATCTAGTTATATTGATGTCTCCACTTAGAAATGCAGAGTCCTGACTCCCACTGTGGTCAAGAAAAATATTGCTGAAACAAGACTGAGGAAGGTTTCTGGGGTTTTGCCCAGCAGTGGTGATACATTAAGTGTGTTCGTGAGAGCTGAGCTATCAGCACAAATGTGGCAAGGGGAGAAGAGCACTTGGTTGCTTTTGGCACTGCCAAATATAGATGTTATTTGGGGAGCATTCTGCCTTGTATCCTAAACTGGTTACAGGTTACTGGTTACTAGTTACTGACCTGCAGGATTGAATGCAATAAAAATGTGTTGTCTCAAGGATGTCACTACCCACAGACAGTTGTTACAGATAATCCAGACTCATAACTTTAAATGCACATGCATTGTGTTTTGTCTAAAGTAACTCCTACCTGAGCTCTGAGTGAAAAAGGCTGCTTCTCAGCAGCTCTGGCTGTATCCTCATGCCACAGAGTGTCTGATGCAGAATGGATGTCAGTGCTGCAGGGCCCTGCTCTCTCTGCAGCTCATCTGATCTAAACAGAAACATAGAGATGAATATGAATGTCTGTACTTTGTATTTTGCTTGGTTTTAGATCAGCTGAATCGCTGTATTTCTTCGTGGCTTTGATTGACAGGCTATAAAAACTGAGTGAACTCAGATGGGCACTGGATGTCTGTATGAAATTCCCTGTGGAACAGGGCAAGCTTCTTCTTGTATATCTGTTAACAACGTGTAGGAAGGGAGACTGAGTTATCTCAGATGACTGTCTTGGGAATAGCTGTTGAAAATCTCCTGGAAGGAGATAAAAATACAAACCCAAACCAATAAATCTTCATTATTGCTTCTAAAAACAATAGATAAGACATTACTTAAGGAATGTTTTATTATTGCAGTAACTTCTTCAGCCAGCTTGGAACCGGATATCATGCTAACAGACAGAAATGAGCTCAGCATTGATCTATAAATTAGCAGTTGCCTAGTGACTCATGATCCTGGCACACTTGCTTTATGCAAACAAAAAATAGCACTATGCAGTAATGGATATATACCAATTTTTTGTTAGGGTCACTGTCCCAGAGCTTACAGCAATTTTTGACATAAATTTTGACAGGGAGTGTAACTGGAAAATGGAAAATGTCAGGGACTTTATCAGAAACCACCAGCTCAGTACCCACACAGGAATGTTACTATAAGCATACTGCAAAGGAAAAATACCACACACAAAAAAGTCTGGCCCAAAATATATGAAAATAAGTAATGTGGCATAAAATAGAATTTGCAGACCATGTATTAAAAGGATCAGAAATTAGCAGATCTGAAAATGGGAAAAATAATATTCATGATTATAAATCAATTTAATGAATCTATCTAATCATTTTATTGGCCTACCAAATGGTAACATAGGCCTCTAGCAATTAAATCTGCAGGTGGCACAGGCTTGTTGAGTAGTAAATAATGAGGTTACACCTACAAAATGATCTCAACCACCTAATTAAATGGTCCAGCAATAGGCACTTCAATACAGCTAAACATAAGCCATTACACTGGAGCTGTATGGGCTACAGCTACACGGTGAGAAACTGCATCTGGAAGTGCTCTGACTCAGGGAAGGGATATAGGGTCATCACAGCAAATTGCTTCAGCCTGAGCTCCCACCGTGGTGCTCTGGTTAAATTAACCAACGTGATTTATGGGTTTATCAGGTACATGAACATAGCAAATAGGACAGAAAAGGGATTTTTTTCTTTTGTATGCAGCACTGTAAAACAGCTCCTGTAATAGTGTGTTCATTTTATGTGCCATCACCCCAGAGAAGGAGGCCAGAGGTTAGCCAGGGCCTGGAAACCAAACCTGATGTTACACTGCTCACAGGCCTTCACTGATGAAAGGAAGGTGAACTAAATAGAGGTACACAGATAGCTGTGGAAAATTACAGCTGATAGCAGAGGTTTTTTGAGTCTGACAGGGAAAGGTACAACAAAATCCAGCCATGGAAATTTTAAGTTGAACAATGTATTATAACCTGTGGGTATTGTCAGTGTTAGTGGGGCAGCATTGTGTGATGAATTCTTCTGTACTGAGGACCTGAGTTAGGTTAGAACTCAGAACCTGTGAAACTTCATCTTGGTATTTTCATGGACAATTTTGAAAAAGAAGTTATAAGATTTGATTTTTTTTTTTAATTTCATCTTTATCTTTTCTTGTAATCTGGCAATAACGTCCAAACCTGTTAAGCTCTTTGAAGTTTCCAATCTATATTTTTCAATGCTTGTGAATGGTAAAGTAAATAATGTCTCCAAGAGGGAATCAAATCCTTCATACTTTCTGAAGAGGATCTGCAGATATAAGAATGTCAGTGTGTCTCTTGTCTTAGAGGTGAGTATTTCCAATTTCAATATGAGAGCAAACCCTGATTGCACCATTATTTTGAAAACCACTACCTTTTCTGTTTCCATCCTGTTTGTGTCTCTTTTCTCCTTAGGACCTGAACAAGCTCCACTGAAACAAAAGTAAATCTTCCATGGGACATGGTGTCATTGTAGGCTCATGAAGTCACAAGGGAAGTAATTTTGGCTCTAATCTGCACTCTATATGTACTCCTATAGCTCCACTGAATCCCATGGAATGATTCTGGTTTTGTGCCTGCTGAAGGCCAGAACTGTTTTATGGCCATCTTTTTGCCTGCTACTGGCTTTATTCTACACACCAAGCACCAAACACCACCAGAGTAGGTGTAGAAGTATCATTTCAGTCGTATGAAGCATCCTTATGAATCATATTTTCTGAGAGCCTGGTTACATCGAGATCAACAGTATTACTTACAAAGTGGTGGGGAAAAGCAATCAAAAATATTCAAGAGAGTTCTTGAGCATATACTGTAGTCACACTGTAATGTCAGTTACCAGAGGAAATGTGAACCTCAAAAAGCACCATGGAATTGACATCGGAACAGTTTTTCTAATATCTGAGGCAAAGAATTGTACTTGAAAGCAACAATGAAATGCAGTGAGGAATTTTCATCTGCTTTTCTTTTCTTGCATTTTTCGATGGTGACTAGAACATCTCTGTCTCTGAGGCACTCTGGAAATTGAAAACCTGCTGAGCTGGAACAAGTGCAGCCAGATTTCCTGGGTGAAATGATACCTTAATTGGTCTGTCTGCATGGATGAAAAAGGGCCAAGCCCTATCGTCTCTGTCTGAGATATGATGAGGAAAGCATCCTAGATCTGTTATCAGCAAATCTTCCTTGAGCTATTTGTATCTTTTGATAAAGAGACCTGATAACATAATTCACAGACAAGGCTACTGTAAAACTTACGTATCAAAACATTGTTTTCAGCATGTAATGGACTTCCTTCATAGCCAGCTTAAGAAAACCTTAAAAAAATATTTTTCTTTCTCTTGTATTTCTTTTTTTTATCAAACTTTTTTTTTTTAAATCACAGAAACAAGACTAGTGAACACTTTGAGAAGGCACCACATTCACTGCTTTGCTCCAAGGCAGAACAGACTTTTCCCAAACATTCCCTATGTACTGTTTCTGTAACTTGTTTTTTAAAGCCTCTGGTCCTGGATATTCCAAAATCAAAGGCTAATGGCAAATGTTAATCAGAACAAACACACAAAGTTAGTGAGTATAAGAGAAAATAGTGGTATGCTCAATGGCTCCTTGACATTACATTTTCTTTTAGATTTTGCTGTAGGAGAGCAAGAATCTGGAAGTTTCAAAGGTTCAACTCTTACAGGAGCTTGCATCCTATCTCCTATGTACAAGTTAATATCCCTTTGTGTTGCATAATAAACGCATTTCTTGTTCAAATTGCTGATCTGAAGACTGACAGCAGGAAATAGAATGAGTATGCTTTTGGCTTTTTATTGTGATAGAGGAGAACCTCCCCAGTTTATAGTTTTGAACAGGTTAATGTATCAATAACCTCCAAAACATAAAGCTATTTTAGAAATCATCTAACAGCTAAGCATATTTATCTGTCAGTAGGTTCCCATTGTAAAAGAAGTTAGAACACAGTCTAAAGGACTCAAAATTACTAAAAATTACAATTAATAGTCTAAGTTAATATTCTTAATGGGTAAGTTAATGAATCATCCTAAAGGCTGCTAAACATTATACTTTGGGCAAAGGAAGACTGAGAAATTATCAACTTGTATTATATAAACCAGTTCTACTTTTCAAAGAAGAACTTAAGGATCTCTGTGTTATAGTTAAATTAAAATAATAATTAAAAAAGAAAGTGAAGATTTCCTGTTTGGTCTGAGAGGCACAATTGATGTATTTCTTTTAAAATGATGCAGCAAAAATACGTCTTTAATACTTTGTCTTGTATCTCTATAGGTAAAAATGTTCTAGCAGAGAAAGATTATGAGTTTCTGGTATGGAAGTGACTCTGCTCTAATATTGATTTTGCCAAAGCAAAGGAGAAGTTTGAGAAGCCCAAGTGACTGAGTCCATCTGAAAAGTAGAATTACTTCATCAATAGACTTGCCAGGCTTGTGGAGCCCCTGAGTATCCAGAGTCCTGACAATTGCCTTTAACTGCTCTAGGAGAGGGATTCTGATTTCAAAAGTGCAACTGAAAGCCTGCACTCTCATTTTTGAAGAATAATTTTAGCAATACAGTACACCAGTCTTTCTGAGCATAATATAGAAACTAGACACTAGTGCTCAGGACACTACCATTTAATTTTTGGAGTGAAGAAAGTATCTTTCACTGATGCTTCTATTGGTTCTGTGACATCTAATGTTGAAAATTTCATGTACACCATTTCCAGACCTTCATTTTACCACCTCTGTAATAATTTGTAAGAGTCACACCTGCTGTTTTAAATGCAACTGGAAAAAAGAACAACACTCCCACACCCCCAACAAAAAGCAAAACCAAAAAAAACCCCACAGAAAAATCAAAACCCACACGGAGTGATAGCATCAGATGCTTTGCTTCTTGCAATGTGACAATCCCCAGAATGTCGTTGTAGCACTGCATTATATTCGTGACCATATCTTGGGCCAGGTGTGATTTAAACTGTTTCTTTCACTAAAGGAAACTCCTTTTAAGAAGCCCACAGGAGCAGCAGTAGAAAAGACGGGTTTGCCATCTACAGAAACACACATACGTAAGCAGAAACAGCACCTTCTGGGATTGAGAGGGAGAGCAGACATAATGAAGACAGCTGATGAGACTGGTTTCTTGGTTGTGCTTCCCACGGACCAAATTAATTCCGACAGATAAGTAAAAGATGTAAAGATATGCTAATTAGCAGCTCTTTTTTATGAATCAATTCTGTACCTCAGGATCTAATTAGCTCTCTAGATAAGTCTTATGCTGGCTGTGCTTTCAGAGGCAAAGGTGGCCATGTTTCGCTGATACAGGGCTTTTGTTCATGTATTTCCAATGCCTGAAGAGAATTGCTTAAGATTTATGAGTATTTGCCTGTATAGCCCATATACACCCTCTAGGTGATGAGAGCTCTCTTTCTCTACAGCTCTGGAGAATGACACAATAGATTCTACAAAGATAGAGGAGGTAAAGGGAGCACAGAGGGTTGGAAGTCTTAGGCAAGACCATTATACCAGAGTGGTGGAGAGCAGTCATGGTTGTGAGACAGTAAACAGAGGGAAAACAGAACAAGAGGCATCTGGAGGGAACCACACTCAGGGGAGAAAAAGCCAAGAGAAATAGCCAAGATATAATTACTTTGCCTGCAGTTTATATGTTGAAGGAAGAAAACAGAAAATGTTTAATGGAAAACAAGGATGGTAGGTAAAAAGAAATCTAGAAAAAAATATAAAAAATAATTTAGCTACTTAGATTAAATTGGCTATGAGGATAAGAATATTTGCTGGGAAATATATGCAAGTAGTTGTTTGTGTAACATCTTGGGGAGAAAGATACATATGGTAAATAGTTGTGCTGGAGGAAATTGAGACCTAACACTGCTGTTTGCAGCCCAATGCACTGGATTTACAACCACGGCACCTGTACTTTTAAAAATTCAAAGTCATGCTGGCAAGGGAGTTCTTCCCAATTTTTATGCTGCAATTTGTGAGCAATTAAGATGGTTGAAAACAATTAGTAAAACTATGAAGGAGGACGAAATGCTAGACTTGTACTAAAATTTGCATCAAGTCTGACTTCCGAAAATACTCAGATATTTAAAGATAATGGGATGTTAAGGTGTTCGAAGAGTCATGCTATCAATGAATAAAGCCACAGTGTATTGTACTGTACTATAATGGTGGTAGAATATCCCTGGAGGTGTTCAAGGCCAGGTACAATGGAATTTTGAGCACCCTGATGCAGTGGGAGATGTCCCTGGCCATGGCAGGAAGATTGAAACTGTATGATCTTTAAAGTCCCTTCCAACAAAAAACATTCTATGATTCTAAGATTATGATGTGAGAGACAAATCAGAAATTGGAGATGTGCAGATGGGGAAGCAGCAAACAATGTGCAACATACTCCTAAATTCAGTTTCAGTGGCTAAAATATTCACTGCCCTCTGACTACAGTGAGGTGTGTTGTTGGCAACCAGTTGTTAAGGCAAAACCAGTCTCTTCTTCCTCTCCCTTTCTAAGACCTCAAGACTTTCAGTGACCAAAGGAGATGTCAGAGGTCCAAGTTGGGTGGAAGACAGGCAGAAAGCAACAGCTTCTTTTAGCACTAGTTTGGACACTGTCCTTAGTCTTTAGTCTTCTGGGGGTGGGGCTGCATTCAAAAGATGGTTATGTGGGTTAGATCCTGTTGCCCCTCTGCTTACTTTTTCACCAGAGTGGAGGAGGTGGGTCAAAATTCTGTTAAGACAGTTGTAAAAAATTCACACAGCCTCTCCAGCTGTTGGGACCTGCCTGCAAAGGAGCAAACCATATTCTCCAGCCTCTCCCATAGGATCCGAGTATCACTAGGAAGAATCAGTGAGAGGCTAAAATTAACTCTGTCACAGCAAAGTGCTGAAGCATAGACTTAGTGCTGTGAGGAGCAAGCTGGGCATGAGGGAGGGAAATGGGTTAAGAGGCTTAGTGAGCTGAGGGGCAGGAGACTGGGAAGTGATGCTTGAAAAGAAGGGACACAGGGAACAGTTCAAAGGATGGATTCTCCCAGTAATGTTCAGGAGAGGCCTGCTGGAGATGTGCTGCTCAACATACTCATAAATGATGTGGAAAACTGAGAACAGTGATGAGACAACAATTAGGTATGATGCAGAATTAGTCAGGTTAGCAAAACCAGACTGTTTGCAAGGAGTTGCAAAAGGGTCCTCATAAAATCTTAGCAACCTGATAGTGAAAAAGAAGATGAAACTCCATGGCGATAAGTGGAAATTGCTGCAGATGAGGAGGAATAGCCATGGCTACAGGTGGGCACCGATGAGCTCTAAATTAGCTATCACATCTCAAGAAAAAAGAGTAATTGTGGATAATTCAATGAAAACATCAGTTCCATGTTTAGGAGCAAGACAAGAAGTTAGAATCCACTGAAGAGGGAGAAAACAAAACATTACACTACAGCAGCAATTCCCCAGTGCACACACATTTTACATCATACAAGCAGTTTGGCCTCTTCCCAGTCCCTTCTTCACAAGGATTTTTATCTAGAAAATGCTCAGGGAAGAGTATTTAACCTGACCAGCAGTATGGAATAATTGACATATGAGGAGAGCCTCAACAGAAGTGCTCACCATGGAAAGCAGATGACTAAATTGCAGTCATATATATAAAAAAAATATAAAAAATGTGCTGCACAAGTGATATGAAGATGTAAATAGGGACCAGGAGCCATTATTCCTTACTATAAAAGCACATCATTAAATTATCAGGCAGGTTCAGAACAAACAAAAGGAAGTATTTCTTCAAGCAGCCTGTAATTACATTGTGTTAACATGTTGCTATGGGATCACATGGAAGCTGAAAGCATAAATGGATTATAGATGTGATTAAACAAATTTATGGATATACCTGCATCTAAGGTTGTTAAGCAGAAGGATGCAGTTTCAATACTGACTCGGGAAATCTTTCAGCAAAGATTGCAGGAACTCTGCAAGGATATATTGAGGAAGGAGGACTGAGAATTTTCAGTCTCTTTGAAAGGAAATGATTTTTGCTTCTGCTTTCCCTCTCTGCGTACACTTTCTCTAATCAGCTGCAACTGGACCCCATCAGAGACTGGATCCTGAACAATCCTTTGACTTGACACATTATGACTCTCAATAATTCTTACTTTATTTCCTTTCTCCTTTCCCTTTATCTGTCTTCAGTTTTTATAACCAAGCCATTTGATTAGATGAGACTCCCAGTAGCACAAGTCCTGGCTGACCACACTTCACTTTACAATACTTTTGACTCCCGGGGGTGTTGGACAGTTTACCCAGATCTTGTCTTAGTGCTCAGCACCTGGCAAAATGGGAATGTATCATAGTTTAGCCCTTGACCAACAGCTAAACAGTACATAGACCATCTCTTGCCCACACCCCCCCTTCACTAGGGGGATGGGGAGGAGAATCAGAAAATAGAAGAAAAACTCATGGGTTGAAATAAAGACAGTTTTAATATAACAACAGAGGAACTGATGATAATAATGATCGTGACAATGATAAAAGGAATATACAAAACAAGTAATGTACAACTCAATGCAACTTCCCACCACCTGATAACCCGACAACCTATTGTTCAGCCTGTCCTGAGCAGTGATTGCGGGTCAGTGAGCTCTGGCCCCCAGCCCCACCCCAGTTAAAATACTGACCATGGTGCTGTGTGGTATCACATATCTCTTTGGGCAGCTTGGGTCAGCTGCATGGCTCTGCTGCCTCCCAGTTTCTTGTACACTGACAAAACATGGGAAATCAAAAAAGTCCTTGATTTCTTAGCAACAACTAAAACCATCAACACATTACCAACATTCTTCTCATACTAAATCTAAAAAGCTGCAGTTGATGCAAAAAAAATTAACTCTATCCCAGCCAAACATCAACATTACCTGGCAACAACTAAACCAATATATATTATCAACATTATTCTCATACTGAATGCAAAACACAGCAGCTATTGGGAAGAAAATGAAGTCTGTCCCAGACGAAACCACGACAGGAGGGTTTTTAATTTACTCCTGGGTATGTGGGCCATATAGTTTGTTTTCCTTGGTGCATCCCTGAAAAGTTTTTGAAGATATTATTAGGCAAGTGTGGGCAGTTGTCTAAGGCACACAGCCGACTGGAGTTATAGTTCTAATTACTGGTGTTTCGCTCCTGGAACGACCATGAATAGCTCACAGTAAGTGAGTGAGTGAGTCGAGGCAGACTGAAAAAATCTGTATTGGAGCTACCCTTCACAAGTGAATATCCAGTATCTAAAAGAGCACTTAAAGGCAAAATTA
Source organism: Dromococcyx pavoninus (assembly GCA_033558185.1). Lineage (NCBI taxonomy): Eukaryota > Metazoa > Chordata > Aves > Cuculiformes > Neomorphidae > Dromococcyx > Dromococcyx pavoninus. The sequence continues at coordinate 737,561 of JAUMJL010000707.1, read as the reverse complement.
TAAAATGCGTGAATGATCCAGCTCTGGGGCAGGATGCAAGCACCAATTGAGAGGGGAAAAAAGGGCAACCAGGAAATGGAACCTGGAAATTAGTTTTTAAAAATACGCTCTCTCCCGTAAACTGATACATCTGGGAACCACTCTACCCCTCCTCCTCCTCACCAAATTCCAATTCTCAGGGGGAAGTAGAAATATTAGTGGGTACATAGAAAAGCAGAAGTTAAGTGAACAGCTACAGGAAAATGAAATGGCAGTGGTACATTGAACTGGAAATGGGGATGGTCAATTTCTATATATGCAGAGGCACTGTGTCATGAGGTCTCTTTTGATATAACCATAGTAAAAGCATCCCTGCAACACTGCAGATAGTTAATAATAAACACAGAAAAAAATACACAATGGTTAAAACCTGCATTAAATGAAAATACAGTGACTTTTGGGAAGCTATGAATACATCATCAAAGAAAACACCAGGGAGAGAAAAAGTTGTTTAAGCTAAAGTACACTGTTGGCACAAGAACAAATGACTGTAAACTGTCCATGAATAAATTTAGACTGAAAATCAGAATAATTTGTCTAGCCCTAAGAAGAGTGAATTTTTGGAACATATTTCTGGTAGAAAAAAGAGGGACAGAACACTCCACCTTATTTTAAAATGACAGTGACAGTTTATGTGATATTGTTGCCTGAAATAGAAAAGGACTGTGCCTGGCAAGCTAGGAAGTCCCTTACATTTTATATTTGAAGCAGTTCTGTATTATAAAATTACTGTAGATTTGAGAACATAAACATTTGAAGGGCAGAGAGAAAAAAGTACTTTCTTGAGAAACTTCCTGAGAGTGAAGTGGTTATGCAATATTTACTGAAAGGAACTCAGGCATGAGTCATCATTTGGGTTGTCTAAAATAAGACTGAATAAAGCAGTAATCCAGGGACTTTCCAGATGTGACCTGCAGGGGCCAGTGTAATGAACAAGGCAATCTTAACTGGTCTGTCTTCATCATGATTAATGTTACGTCACCTTGAAAATTCAAACCTTAGAGCCCACTGCCAAAGATATGATACACAGGGAGATGGATTCTTTGGTAGTTGCTCAACAAGAGGAAATGGTGACCGAAAGTCATGGCTGTTGGGCTGGGGACTCCTACCTGCTGGCCTCAGCTTGCAGGTGAGTGGTTTCCACGCTGTTGCCATGAGCAGGGTCTGCAGCCTAGAGGGAACCCGCAGGGAGGTATACATTTCCAGAGGAGCTTCAGGACCAACATTTCCAGGTACATGACTCAAAATGTCACAAAAGAGCCTCAGATTCTGAGACTTCAGGAAAGTTCACATAACTAAGGCACTAACTATAGAAGCCAATACTTAAAAGATCAGACCTCAGCTATAAGGTTGGCCAATTGGCCAGTGCAGAGTACAAAATAAGCTTTTAATTTTAGTTTTATCTTTAAAGAGCTTATTTTTGAAGTTGACGAGTTTTTTTCTTTTTACTATTAAGCTGCCATCTAATCTTGTGTTTCACTTTGGGAAAATACGATGTTGGAAACGCTCAACGATCCCCTCTCCTCTTTCTCAGGCACATGGGAGGATCTTCTGTCACCTGAACAACAAACATAGCAGTGGGTTTTCTGTTTAGAGCTGCAGATCAATGGTGAAATGGTGATGGTATGGAGAGTGGAACACGTGGATGATACAGTAGGATGAAAGAACAAGTCCAACTGTTTTTCTTCCCTTCCAAGAACACTCACTGATGCATAGCTTTAGTGCATCTTTGAAGTAATAGACTGGATCTTTCATAGTATATCACTGAGGCACCAGGCACAAGCCATGTTTTAGAGACTGCAATTGCTGCATCAATAGCTAAAGGCTTCACAGTAGTCTTTTCAGTGAATTGGAACAGGTCTTTAACAGAGGATGAAGATACCAATTCTAACTTCATTGCTTGTCTCTTTTAGTAGAAAGTAAACCCAGACATATTTGGGAAATAAAACTCTCTGAATGAGTTTTCTGAGTTTAATTCCAACTAATGTTTTGACTTTTTACACTTTAAGATTTGTTCCCATGCACATCAGTAGAAGGCAATTTCATTGTCCTCAGAGAGATCTTTTAATCTACCTCGCGACATTTGCATTCTTTGATTAAATAAATAGGCACTGGGGTCTTTATTTATTATCTGCCAACTTACACAATAGTTGTCGAGCAGTTGCCCTCTATTCTTGATATAAAATCAAATGGCTAAAAGCATTTAAATTCTGAGCTCTGTCCAAGATCAGTGGATGAATAATTAAAGTAAAGAAAGACTTCAAGTTCTTACATTTCTTTTTCATGAACTCACTTGATGTAACTTTCAATACTGAGAATACTAGAGCTGGACAAAACCCTGCTGGCAATACTTTCACCACTAAAAATACAGGTTCAGAATCATGAATTATTTCCTACTGATTCTGCTGAACTGCTTCAGCTGGGAGGTAGAAATGCAAATCCAAAATCCAAATCAGTATTTTGAGATAGTATTATTTGGAATGTATGACTTTCACAGAAGTTACCATATTAACCAACGTGATAACTCCAGCTCTGGATTCCTGAGCACAGGAAGGACATAGATCTGTTGGAGTGAGTCCAGAGGAGGCCATGAAGATGATCAGAGGGCTGGAGCACCTCCCATATGAGGACAGGCTGAGAGAGTTGGGCTTGTTCAGCCTGGAGAAGAGAAGGCTCCAGGGAGACCTCATAGCAGCCTTTCAGTACTTAAAGGGGGCTACAGGAAAGACGGGGAGGGGCTCTTTATCAGAGATTGCAGGGGTAGGACAAGGGGGGAACGATTTTAAGCTGATAGAGGAAAGATTTAGATCAGATATTAGGTAGAAATGTTTTTCTGTGAGGGTGGTGAGGCACTGGAATGGGTTACCCAGAGAAGCTGTGGATGCTCCATCCCTGGAGGTGTTGAAAGTCAGGTTGGATGAGGCTTTGAGCAACCTGATCCAGTGGGTTGGAACTGGATGATCATTTAGGTCCCTTCCGATCCAAACCACTCCACGATTCCACGAACCAAAACTACCTCAAAACTTTTTTATATAAAATAGTGAACATTTAAAGATGCAGAAAAATACCCATGTAGCCAATATTAATGAGCACAAAGGCAATTAAGGTAGTAGCTTAATACAGCTGCAAGTAGGAGATGCTAAGAAAGTTCTGAGAAGTCAGAAAAAACCCAGAATCATAAATGATTCCTCCCTGTTCCCACGAGGCAAACCTCAAACAGCCTCTTCACAGCTTTTAAGTTTTCAACTCTATATTGAATTATCACTTATTATGTGTTCATCTCATTTTGATTTCTCATCCCTGTCTGGAGAGTCAGAGATGCAAAGATTCCCTCCTTTTTCAAAAGCCTCTTCCGGAAAGAGTTCTATATATGACATGGAGGAATCAATTGTGTCTTCCAGGTTGATTTTGTCCAGAATGGTCTTTTGAAACCACTTCTACTAACAGCTGAGCAGAGACACTGGTGACCTGAAATGCTTTCTGCTAGCATCACAATCCTCCTTCCATTCCCAGTTAGCATTTCTCATGCTGTCCTGGGAGCCCAGGTATCTCTCTCTCTTTCCCCCCCCTCCCCCCCCCCCCAGCCTCTATCTCCAGTTTTGTTGATTGAGGTCCTAGAGGTCCTGCTGTCCAGGGTAAAAAAACAGATTATGGGAACATGCAGTCTTTCCACCACTTGAAGGCTGAGAGATCCTTTGGAAGGGCTGATAAGACTTCCAGGTGTAAAGCGGAGAAAAATATTCAACTGCTTCACTTGCTTGGATTTTCTCCCCAACTGCCCAAGCTGGGTGAAGGGCAAAAGATCATTTCCTCTTACAGCATCTTTCACTGGCTCTTATCTATTTCTTTTTTCTTATCTATTTCACTACCATGTTCAGCTGTAATAAGTTGATAATGGTTCAGATAAGGAAATTAGAATGAATTGGACATTGCTTTTTTTCTTCTTGGGCTCAATAGCGACAGATTCTTTATGACTTACTCTGGGAAGCCTTCCCTGTAATGCTGCTTGTGAATGACAAATCCAACTTTGTTGTCACAGAGGTGTCATAACCTGTAGTTCTATTTTCACGAACATGATGTCGATGACCAAAGTTGTATGTTGATGCACGCTGTGAACTCTCCAGGGCAGTGATTCATCAGCGTTTTAAGGAAGGTAACATTTTCTCCACAATCCAGCAGAGGGCCCTGGATGTAGTTGCATTTTCTTTTGGAAGAAGATTACTTTAATTATAGCATGGGGTTGTTCACCAGACACCAGCACATCCCTGTTTTCAGTTCAGGTTTTGATTTTTTGCAAAAATTCAGTCACATTAAGAAGAGAACATGCTATAAGTTATTTAAACAAATAATCAGACTTATTTATTTATCTGCCCACTCCACTGCAAAATGCAGTGAATAAAAATGATGTTTTTAGAGGTTATTTATATCAGGGATTAATCCTGCCTGGTTTTTCTTTTTCAGAGCTGACAGCTAGAGTGCAGGGAAAATAGGCTTGTGTTCATTGCAAACATTTAATTCACAAAATAAAGCCACAGATAAATAGAGCCAGTAAGAATTTACAGGTTGTTCACTCCAATTTGAATAACGTGACATACAGAATGCAATACAAAGTGATTTTGAAATGTAAAGCAATAATGTTTCCTTTGAAATGCTGATATCAAGTGCTAAATGATATCTCAATTAAATGCAAAACCAAATTCCAACCTTGCAAATATTATACAAAACCAGCTTCTTTGAAGTCAATGGGACTAATTAAAAATATAAAATAGAGCCTGGTTCTATAGCACTTCTGGTTAACTGGAGTTTAATTTAATGAATTTAATAAAAAATATATTAAAGGTCTCAGAACAAATCTGACTTGGTTTCACCCTGTCAAAATGCAGTCTCTGCCTGACTCAGCCATCTGTGGGTCTCTAGTACCCAAATGCCTCAGAACTGTGTCTATTCACTGCAGAGCATTCCAGTTCTTGTATCATAGATGAGGTGTGTGGGCACTTACTAGCAAAGGGTTAAATGCAGTATTATAGCCTAACTATTCAGTATTATAACACCTAACTTTTAGGCAGGTAAGCCAGCTCAAAAGGGCAGCTACACACAGCCATTATTTGCTGTCTATTTTGAGTAGCTGTGCTCAGGGCTGCCTGGATGTGAGCTGGCTAACGAACAGGCAATGGCCTCTTGCTCAGATAACTTCTCCTCATAAGAAATGTTTAAATGCATAATTAAAAATGTGGAGTCCCGAGCCTGATTTGATTTATGAATTGACCCCAGTGGCTGCTGTAAAGATGTTCTTGGTTCTCATTTCTATATAAAGCAAGAAAATTATGTCTGTGCTATAAAGAATGGAAGAAAAGACATGTATGTTGTTTATTAGGGGAATGTAAGTCCCAGCCGTCAAGGTTAAAATGAGGCAGCTATTGCAATTTTAATTTTTTATTGTATGCAGACTTATCTGGCATAGAATCATAGAAACACAGAATGGTCTGCGTTGGAGGGGACCCTAAGGATCATTCAGTTCCAACCCCCCTGCCATGGGCAGAGACACCTCCCACTGGATCAGGTTGCTCAAAGCCTCACCCTACCTGGCCTTGAACACCTCCGGGTATGGGGCATCCACGACTTCTCTGGGCAATCTGTGCCAGTGCCTCACCACCCTCACAGGAAAAAACCTCTTCCTAATATCTAGTCTAAATCTCCCCTCTCACAGCTTAAAACCGTTCTCCCCAACTCCTATGCCTGCATTCCCTGCTAAAGAGCTCCTCCCTATCTTTTTTGTAGCCCTTTTAAGTACTCAAAGGCCGCTGTGAGGTCTCCCCAGAGCCTTCTCTTCTCCAGGCTGAACAACCCCAGCTCTCTCCGCCTGTCCTCCTACAGGAGGTGCTCCAGCACTCTGTCTTCATGGCCTCTTCTGGACTTGTTCCAACAGATCCCTGTCCTTCTTGTGCTGTCCTCAGACCTCTTATATTAAAGCTGATCTCTCAGGCTACCTATTAGCACAGCATCTTTAGGTGCACCAATGCATACATATAGATAGTAGATATCCTCATAGCAACTATTTGAAGCATTGCTGATTACCTCCAGATGACAATTGCTTAGAGGTATCTCTGGGCACGAACCATTGTGTCTATTAAGAATGTGTCCCCTTTCACTGCAGTTTCATCAATATTTGTGTATTGCAGCAGTTCTGGGTCTTAGGGATGGTGATGTACCTCTTGGTAACACTAAAAGGTGTGATCTCTTGCATGTTTTAGAAGTGATTGCTGGTACTATTTCCAAAGGTTGATTCTCTGATACCCTCTGTGCCATGCTAAGTCCTAAATGAAATCATATCAGGCCATTTCTGTTTCCTCCAGCAGGCAAGCTGTAATCTTTAGCATCCATGAGTTTCCAAAGACCTGCAAACAATTCATAATCAACACTCAGAATCTGATGAATGCATCAGCATAAATCAGGACTCAGACACTAACCTCTTGCTGCGGAGCTGTGTAAGTGCACAGAGCGCTTTCTGCACAAATGCCTTCTGATATAATGCAAGGGAATGAGAATTGATAAAGGAAAAGTGTTTCTGCTTCTCTGGAAGCTGGCTGTATCTTTTGGGTACCAACTGAACTATCCTATGATGGAATCAATTCCAGTTAAACCTTTGGCTCACTTTCTTGATGTTCTCCCAAAAGCAAACCTATGGAGTTTTATTGTAGTCCTTAGTTTTTATTGTAGGTCTTTTTTGGTTTACTTCTGCTGTTCTACCAGCCCATACAGAGTTCTGGCCACTGTATGATCTATTCAGAGCTCACATAGACTGTCTTGTCTGATACTTTCTTTTCAGCTTGGTCATTAACAGTGAAATTAAATAGCACCAGACCCATTGGTGTCTGTCTGAACATTTTTCTTATTGATGACTGGCCTCTGAAAGTGCTCTGCCAGGGCTTGAAGAAGGAAGTCCTGTTCCATGCAGCTGGGAATTTCTGACCGGACAAATTCTAATGCTTCTTTTTTAATAACTCTGGGCTGAACTCCCAGGATGAGCACTGTAAAAAGGGAATAAAGATTACTGTTCTGAAGATACTCGTGATCAACACTTGCAATAGCACACAGAGATCCTGCTGCCACATGGGGGGTGTACTCGCAAGTAATATCACCAGCTAAGATCATGGATTCAGACACAGACTCCTGGTCCAGTGTCCTCCAGGACAGGGATTCGTTTCAACAGACCTATTTTAAAGGTGGGTGCAGAGCCTTTCAGACCTAGCACTTGGATGGCAATTCAGCTACCAAGTGCTGCTGAAATTAGGCCACTACTGAATGTATCTTGTCTATGCAGAGCTCCCACCTACTCACCTGTCTGCTCTGCTCAGCTCTCCTTCTCTACAAAGAGGTTGAAGCTGGGTGGAAGAGGGAGACAGGCTGTATTCATCAGAGGGCTGCTGAGTTTTCACACCTCTGACACCTGACACATGCACATCCCGTGGCTGTGCCTGCTCTTATAGTCAACGGTTTTGCTGTTAAAGCTCCTGTCACCGGATTTCCTTGCAAAACTCCCTTTTCAGAGAAATAGAGGTAATCCTCACTGCTCCTAGAGCAGCTGTTGTTGTGGAGGGGGTGAAGGACAGAGCAGTCAGTCAGGCTTACCAGGGGAAGGCACCACCTTTAATCACATTTCATTACAGCTGGAGGGCTAGAGATGAAAGCTCTTGCATGATGTGGGAATTAAAGGGCCAGGCAGGGACTTCATATACTAGCGTGGTACAGCTATAGCCAGGCAGACCTCAGAGAGATGAATTGTCTTGCTAAAGACAGTGGCTGTGAGCTCTGAAAGTGAAAGAAGGTTAAATTATGCAATATGCAGTAAAAATGCTGTTATTTAGATTCTGGTATTTTTGAAATTGCACTTACTAGAGGCCCCAGTTGAACCAACCTCCTCATATTACAGCACGTGGTAAGAGATGGCTCTCTCCAGGAGATCGTTTATAGAGCTGCAGTTTTGGACTAGAGTACCTGCCTCATCTCCACAGCTGCTCCTTACAGAAGAGAGCATGCCCTACAGAGCTGTTTGTTCTAGAAGACTGTTATTACATCCACACTCAAACTTCTGACTTTCCTAGGCTTAACTAGTTTTGCTGTTGCTTTTCTGGCACTGAGATATTTGTGCTTTGAGGAGCAAAATTTTAAGACCCACTGGCTGATGCAGAAACTTACTCTGGGTTACAAAGCAGTGCTGGGAATGGTGGGTTCCAAGGGTGCTGCGGGGGAAGCGAGGAGGTGGATGAAGCCTTGAAGCTCTGCAGGATGTTGGAGTACCTATTTCCAGACAATCCTGAAGCACTGGCAGTTGTAGTGGTGGGAGAAGTAGAAGAAAAGGACCTTGGAAAGCTGCCTGCTTATTGCCAGACCTTGTGGAGGTAGAGAGGGAGAAGGTATGAAGACCAAAGGTCTTCCAAGGGTCTCCCTTGGAAGGCCATTGTGCAGGAACTACTTGGTGGACTGAAAGATTATGGATGGCCTTTGCTGTGGGTAGAGCCATCACCACAGTCAGTTTTTCTCTCAGGCCATTTGCCTCTCTGCAGTGACAGTTTTTAGTAGATTGGCTTATCCAGGAGCAGTCGTTATTCTCACCAGGAATGCTCTGGGAGTCCCAGTTGCTCTCTGTGCCTTGAGGGACAGGCCCGTGCCTGATTTACCCCACAGCATGACTCCTGGTGTTTCTGTGCCCAAATGAGACCCGACTGCATGCTGCAGAAGGAAATTCATGAATGCTGACCAGGCCAGTGCTGTCGTATATTCCCTGAGGATTACCTCTCTGGGGAGAGAGCGAGACATGCATGGAAACCAGGTGGTCAGCAGGGCAGATGTGGTGAACCAGATCGTAGCCACTACAGTGCTGGAGTCCTTGCTATGGGGTAGGAGGAGGTTGTTTTCCCAGTTATGTCAGAAGCCTCTTTTCCTTTTTTTTTCACTTTGCTTTTTGCTATTTCCATTCATTTATTCTAAAACCTCAAGAACAAATCCTCAAGGAAGAGGAGATGGTATTTTTCTGTTGGTGAAGCAATTGATATACCCTGCCAGGTCCCATGCTCTTTGCTGGTAATGTTACATTTGAGACCAAAAAACCCCTCGAGGTTCAAAGTCACTTTGGCCCAACTGTGCACATCAGCTCCAGAGCACAAAGGGCTATAATGGCCAGAGAAGCAATTTGTGTGTGTACAATTTCAGACTTCATACATTCAGAGACTTAAAATGTCCAAAGGGAAGACTGAATTAAATACCAATGAGCAGAGATAGATGAGCCCTGTGCAAGTCGGTTTTCAGCACAAAACAATACAAACTACCATGACCTTTTGTAAATTCATTGAAAACAGAAACAAATCATTGTTGTTTTCTTGTGCCAAATATTACTTAAACTCACACCTCTCTCCCATTTGAGTAAATCTTCATCCAGCCTGATCATCCAGTGGGGATCTTCAAAAACATCTCTAGCATAAAATCTTTAGTGACTTAACCTTGTACACAACAGCCCAGGTCGTACCAAGTTCAAAGCTTTCTGTACAAGCATGCAAAGGGGATTGATCATGCTTTCTAAGTACCTGTCCGAGTGTTCCTGTAGATTACTTTTTTTCCTTCATCCTGGAAAACCAAAGCTTTGCTATCAGAAATGTGTGTGCATCACACCTGTGACAGGAGCCCAGGATTTGATCCAAGGTTTGAAACTGGACCTCTACTTTCCCACCCAACATTACGTGGTGATGAGCAGGGCTGATTGTATTGCATGAGACTGTTCCAGGTCACCTGGGGACTGTACAGGAACTGGTGAAATAAAGCCCTGGGTTGCACTACAATTGGGATCCCTGAAGCAAAATACACTCTTTTTTCCCCTTCTATTTATGTACTTGTCCCTGCTTGTCCTCGTTTCTCTTCAATAAGCAGAGCACACAGTCCATCCTCTTTCCTCTAAGTCTTTTACTATAGTAACAACTGCCTGTGTTCACACCAGCAGCCCTCAGATCACAATAAACTTTTTGGTCTGTGGAAATGAATCATTCCTAGCGTGTGCACACCCATTCTGATGATGCTGCACTATCGAAAGACCTTTGTGAACACGTATTGCTCACACAGCAAAGCTGTCAGGGGCTCAGTACTCTCACAGGCCTTCTCCTGAGCCCTCCAGTCCATTCTCAACTCACATAAATAGCATCCTAGTGGTGCCCCAGAGAGTGATGCACACCAAAACAAAACCAGAAAGTCTGAACAAGACCATGTATTAAACTATACAGGAAACCATATTTTTGAAAACGTATTGTATATGATTAACAATATTAATAGTAATTTTGAAGTCTCCAGAATCTTGATCAGACAAGATACTGAGCACAACATGGTGTATGACAAACGAGGAACCACGAAGTAGGTAAATTTACCTCCATTGCTCATAAGGTGAGCTTTAGGTGTGAGAATTGGCAGTACAAACATGGTGACTAAAATCATATGCCACTCAACTTCAGAAAGCTCCATCCTGCCTTGACATAAACAGATAAAGAAAATCCAAGGAGTCTGTGCCTATGAGGCAGGTTGAGCACACTAGAGGGGCATATTTTCCCCATTGTTCCACAAAGCTGCTAAATAATGCTTAATTAATAAATGCTTCATGTGTGAGTTATGGGAGAGTCGGTGTTCATAGCAAGGGGTGCAGCAGAGCTGCTTGTTTCAGGCAGCTTTTTCCCATAGCGGTACTGCCAATCAAAAAACTTGAAGCTAGTATCAAGGATACATTTTCTATCTGTCATCTCAGGTGTCTTTGGATTATGGATTACCTGGAAGTAACTCACAAACAGAGCTGAATTTGATGAGACTATGCTGTGTGACACTTAACCTCTGTTACTATTTTAACAAAGCAGTGGCTCAATAGGCAATTTGCTGACAGTCTTCACCCTCTGGATAGCTATATTCCACCTAAGTGGTTTGGAGAAGTTATCTTGTTCTAGCCCAGATGGTCTTGCACACACTGTTAAAGTATACGTTGCCCTGAAAGTAAAATGACCTATGTAATAGTGGTGATCTTGAAATAGGGTGCAAAGCATAGAAAGGGGAGAAGTGGGTTTGGTATAATTGTTTTACATTAACCACACTTGGGAAACTCAAAACAAGAAAGAAGTTATTGGTGGTTAGGTCAACACTGTCTCTTGAGATCTGCCTCAAGTACTAACTCACCAGCCTATATAGTGAGTTTTCAAGTGTGGCTATCAAGGCAAGCAGAGCCATTAGTCCAGGGGACTTGTGTGTACAAGTGAAGCTGATGGTGGTATGACAAGAACGGTGTTTGCAGAAGCTGTCCCACAAGACATCGGAGCTTCCAGGCAGTACACTCGCTTTGCAGCTACTTCTGAAGTGCTTTCTCAGGATGATGTAGAAAGATTTCCCTTTGTAAAGCCAACTCTTCCTGGTCTTAGCCTACAGTAAGTATTGCCACAATAGAATTGTATTGTGCAACCCCAATCAAAATAATCTCTTATTCTTTAAAGCCACCCTTGCTACTTAGAGTTTGAGACAGCACAGTTAATCTGAATTCACAGCACTTACTTCACTGCCAGTGTGATTTGGCTGACCTTGAGCATTTTGGTCACGCTGGCACCTTTGGCTGCAGTTCTCCAAAAGGACACTCCTGTCCCTGGTCCATCCCACGGTGCTGAGGACCCCGTCTTTGAGGGTCATGGGGAGCTGGAACTGGACAGCATGGACTCAATCAGCAGCAGGACGGCTCCTAGAAATAGGTTCTGGACTGAAGTGGGGATAAGGGTGGTGATTCCTTGGGAAGCTAACACAAATAGAAATGCTGGAGGCCACTTCTGAGGCTCTTCATCTTTCATTGTGGGCTTACCCTGGACTTCCCCTCCCCTCCAGAAACATTATAAGTTTTCAAACCCCAGCATAAGAATGCTGGAGCTGGTGAGGGTCTGAGGCATGCTTGGGTATGTTGTGACACAATGATCTTAGACGCAGGTTGGGGTGAAGTCTTCTGGCTGGGGCAATTAATCTCTACATTGTAGCTTGACTTGTCAGATCACAAAGAAAGATTCTTCTGCACGACAGTAATTTCCTTAGTTTGTCCTGTCAGCATCAGAGCTCTCTGCAACACAGGAATGGTCCCATAGCGTTTACCAGACTCTGTTTCCTCATCTGAAAGGATGGCAAGGATGCTGGCCCCACTGCACCTGGGAAGCATTGCTGATCCTCCCCTGTACTTCCACCTTCTCTGTATCTCACTACACCTCTTCTCTTGCTAAGAACAAGAAGAATTTCTGACAGTTCACACACTGCCATCAGCAGGCATTACTTTCCTGAGACAGGAAACAAGCAAATACAATGTCAGACAAAAAAAAAGGAAAAATAAAAAATGCAGGCAGACAGACATCTGCTGTGAGTTTATTTTGACAAGTGTCATTTAGATGCAATAAAGCTGTGATCATCATCATCAATGGAGCCAACTGGGAAAGCAAACACAGGTGCCCTGGAGCAGTGCGGCTTCTTCAGCTGGGCTGGGGGGCCGGCAGAGAGAGGGACAAATGGGGGAGTCCTTAGGATGTGCTTCACTGTGGGCTGTTGTGGAGACTGACTCTACTTGTATTGTCATCTTAAGCATCGACTGATTCTACTTGTATTGTCTTAAACATCATCTGACTCTACTTGTGTTGTTGGCTTTAACATCATTTTGAATTCCATGGCTCCTGCTGGGCTGACGATGCTGCTATAGAGGAGGGGGAGCAGGTGCAGCAGCAGGTGCTGCCCCCACACACCTGATTGCACATGTGGATCCAAAAGGTTCAGGCAGAGTTTATTCTGGCAAGGATCTGTTGAATCCACAATGATCCTGAAGCACCCAGTTCCAGGACCTTCCCAAAGGAGCCTCAGTGTATGCCCCAATTTGAGAACGTTCGCAGCAAGAGCACCCCTCATACAGATGATGGGCCTGTGAGGGGGCATGGACTTGTTCTATAAATAGAAGCCTGCCAAGAATGTAGGGCTGTCCCTACTGCTCCATGGAATTGGCCTGAAGAGCTGCAGAAGAACCGTAGGACCACCTGCTCCTGAAGACCACGTTTTCCAGAGGCCTATGGAGTGGTGACTGTTTTCATCTTCCTCCCACTACTCTTCTTCTTCTCTCTCTCTCTTTCCTTTCTTTTTTTTTTCCCTTGGCACTACGATGCATTAGACCAGATCTGAGTTGTGTTGTTTTGTCCAGCTGCCTTGAGGGTATCAGATTGGGATCTGAACAGACTGGGATCTGTTTTTGCAACTTTTGGGAAGCTGCAACTTGGAGAGCACCTGAGTATTTGATTCGATGTTTTGGCTATGCCCAAAATATTGATTTGATGTTTTGGCTGTGCCCAAAACAAATATTGATTTGATCATAGAATCATCTTATTGGAAAAGACCTCTGAGACCATCGAGTCTAACTGTAACTGTCCATTTACTAAACCATGTCTCTCAAAAACTCATCTACCCATCTTTTAAACACCTCCAGGGATGGCGACTCAACCACATCCCCGGGCAGCTGTTCCAGCGCCTGACCACCCTTCCTGTGAATTTTTTCCTAATGTTTAGTCTGAACCTCCCCTGTTGCAACTCATGGCCATTCCTCATCGTATCGCTTGCCACTTGGGAGAAGAGAGCAACACTCATCTTGCTACAACCTCCTTTCAGGTAACTGTAGATGGCGATGAGGTTTCTCCTCAGCCTCCTCTTCTCTAAGCTAAACAACCCCAATTACTTCAGCCGCTCCTCACAGGACTTGTTCTCCAGCCCCTTCACCAGCCTCCTTGCCCCTTTCTGGACACGTTCCAGAGACATTTTGGCCGTGCCCCCCAAAAATACTGATTTTGTTGTTGTTGTTGTTGTGGGTCTGCCCAAAATAAACAATGTTTGAATTTACCCTGGGATATTTGTTGGTCTCCAGTTCGCAGCGCGCAGAGATCAAACCTCTCTGGCTGAGCCGATCTGGGGTGGGACCCGGTGGTGGGAGCGGGCCCTCACAGCTGTGTTTCCCCCCCTCCCCCGAGGGGCAGGAGGAAGCGGTGTCGCTCCAGCGGCGGGCGCGGTGCTGTGATGCATCGCTCCCTGGGATCCTCTAGCGAGGAGGGGATGCAGAGGAGGGGGGTGAGCGCTGTGCGTGGGACCACGGCAGTGGAGAGGGAGGCGTGTGCCTGCCTGGAAGGGGGCATTTCTTTCTCTGTACACAGAAGCCTATGCCTACCCTGCTGAAGCAGTTAAACAGGGGAGAGCAGCAGCCAGGCTGGCAGATTCCTGCCCTGTGATATGCCAGCCACAGGGTGACGCAAGGGCTGGAAGGCTCCAACTAAACAAGCCATTTTCACCTGCGTAACAAGCGCTAGTGGAGATACAGCAACAGCAGCAGCGGCTCCGAGCCCCCGCAGCCGGCCAGACTCCAGCATCATCCAGCCCTCGGCGGCCACCGCAGCTTTTCCGGTGGCTCCCGCTGCAGCCTGAGAGCCGGAGACCAGCGGCCGCCTTCCAGGCAGCATGTCAGCCCCGCCAGACCCCCAGGACCTGCTGCTGGCGGGCACTGGGATGCACTGGGCTGCGGATGGGGCGGACCAGTATGCAGCTGGGGCTTCGCTGCGGGATGGAGATGGGGCTCAGCAGCGGGAACAGCTGGTTTTCGGCTCTGCCAGGGAACACCCGCCAGTTGCCATGGCGACTGCATCCCCAGGTAAAAGGCGAGGGGTACCGAGGGATGCTCAACAAAGGGGCCCTGGCAGCAGCATCTCCGGGTTCTTTCGTCCCTGCCCCTTCCCCGGTCCTTCTCCCGGCCAGGCTGCTCGGAAACATTCCTAACGAGTTAGTGAGCGCATGTGGGAAAACAGAAAATAACGAGCAATTGCAGCCTTTGCAAATAATCATTTTTTGCTGATGTGGGGGAGGGGGGGATGCAGGACCCAGCCAAGTTCCCTAAAGCTCTTTGCAGTTTGCTAGAGAGAGGATGTTCAGGTTTCGGTCAAATGTTGGAAGGAATTTGATTTCACCTGACTTGGTGGGGCTCTGCCCTCATTTGTCGTGCACCTGTACACATCTGGAGTGATAGATCTCAGAGGAGTTACTTCAAGATACTCCTTGTGTACCTGGAATTCCTGCATACCTACTTATGTTATTTCAGCGTGTAGCTTTTTTTTTTGCCTGTTCTGAAGTGTTTATGTATTTTCTGCATGCCTTTGTTACACATCCATTTAATCATGGACTTTTTGGTGGTTGTTTTTTCTTCCTTTTGCTTTTCGGATGTATTTGTCTGAAGGTACATTTAGGCTAGCTACGGTCTGCAGGTTCATTGATTTTCAGTTTACTTTTGGGATGTATTTGATTTCCTTTGGATTAGGGTTCCTTTCTTTAGTGGCTTAATGGCAGATGTACATACATTACCGAACCCCAGTATCCTTCTGCTTCCAGTATCTCCTGGGAGAAATGTTTGGGGAAAAGTGACTCTATTTCCTTCTTGGTGACTCTTCGCCACTTTCTCTCCCATTGCCACCCATCAGAGAACCCACATAACCCAGCCCTGGGGAGACTGGTGAATCCCATCTAGATCCCTCTTCAATGAGAGCTGGATGTTTCCATTATGCAGCCTGACAGCACTAAACTTGTCTTGAGTAAGTTGAGGGTCAGGGCTTGGGATGGGAATTGGTCTCCGTTATGCAATTGCTGCAGAAGCATTAGGAACTGCGTTTTTGGGCTGAGTCCTTTCTAATCCCCTCCAGTTAATCAGCATAAAGAGTAGCTGGCCAGAAACAACCCCAGGCTGTGTGACTACATGTTTTATTCCACTGATACCCATCTGTATGTTTTTTCAGGGTCTGAGTCCGCATCTATGCATGTGTGTGCTCTTAACATGAATGTTTCCCTGATGCTTTTCAGTCTGCTTGATGCTACTGATTTCAGTAGTAAAATGGGATCTAATGCCCGTTGGCTGATGTGGCGAATGTTTTGCTCTTTTGTAGCTTTGGGCAGGCAGCAAATCTGTTGATGTGCTTCTCATTCGCTGATCTGAGTGGTAGGTTGTGAAACGTGACTTTGTACTGGAGAGAGAGGCAGATGGCACGTAATGTAACACCCTTCTAGGTGCAGGGGGAGTGTGTGGGAAGAGGGGCAGGACTGGGGTTTCCAGGTAGGGTTGCATCAACAGGATAGCGACATGAAGAAGGCAGAAAGGATCTTGTGAGCTTTTGTTGTTCACTGGTGGATAAAAATATGGCCATGCTGAATTGTAGCATACAGAACAAAGAGGGGAGGTCTCTTAAGCAGTGTAAGTCCCTATTAAGTTGAATGACTGGGATATTGCTTATGTTTAATGAAGGCTTCTTCAGGCTTAACCTGATTTGTACATTCAGGCTTATAGAATGCAGAACTGACAGAATGAAAGAAATAAACAAAGAAAAGAAAAAAATTAAAAAGTATAAAAGAAGGCTTTGGAATCCTCTGAAAAGGGGCTTTAGACATGTTTGTTTGCAGACTGTGGCAAGGTGGAGATAAAGTGAGCAATACAGACCTTTTGGTGTTTGCTAGCTGAGGATTGACAGACTGTCAAATTAGAAATATTGTAAGTGTAGCAATGTGTTTTGAACATTCCCCATTTCCTTCTCCCTGTTTAATAAAGTAACTGTTGTGTGTCTGTGCATGTCTAGTTGACCGTGGCAGACAGAACAGCATCCCAACCAGTGCAGTCCAGCACACGCAGTCTCCTTTTCTGCTTGTGGCTGCAGCACCTGTATTTCCACATTACCTGGGCAGCTAAAGCTCTCACTCCCTCTCACTAAAGCTCCCAGGGAAAGAAAAGCATCTCCACATTCTCCTTTGTGACTAAGTATTCTTATGGTGTTGAATAAGAGGTCTTGTCATATTGCTGAATATCTAAAACTCAGGTATTTCAGAAAACCCTTTAATTCTCCTGCTCAGAGGAGGATTTCTGTGTGTTTGTAAGTTAGGAATGAGCCCAGCTGGAGATACCCAGCTCCAGCAATTTACAACACTGCCATAAACTTGCATCACTCCATATGCGATGGGGCACTTGGGGACACTTTAGACAAGGAACAACGAATTCAAACAAGACTGACCTGGATGCTATGTTTTCTAGGTAGATTCCTGATGCACCTATGTCTTCCTGCAGATCTCTCAGACCAGTCCATTTTGTGAAAAACATGGTTATGGTCTTTGAGGCAAGAGCAGGGTTTGGGGACTGAAAGATTCTCCCAACATGAGAATAACTGAAATAAATAGTGGGAATTTATCGCAAGTTGTACAGAAGTCTTCTTATACAGCCTAAAAATTTGCAAACTTTCCCTGATCTTGGCTTTTGTTTTAAGTTTGAAAACCAGCCAGGGATTGTTGAAAGGCTCAGGAATATTTTCAAGTTGGCCATGGGCCCAGCTTTGAGCCAAACTGGCTTTGTGTCAAAGCTTGTGAGTGGTTTCTGAATGATGAAAAGCAATGATTTTCACTCCCTGTTCTTCGGATCAACCAAAATTTGCGATGATGGAGACTGCAGAAAAAAAAATCCCACAAGGAGTGTAAAACCCAGAGATTTCCTAAGCAAAGCCAATGCAATAAGGAGCTGCAGATCCCGTGTCTGCTTCTCCCGCAGAGCTATAATGAAGATCAACTCCGGTAGCTTCTGGGCAGGGACGAAGCAGTTTCTCTTGCTTTCATACTTGGCCCCTGGGCTTTGCTGAAAATGCTTCTCTGCCTCAAATGGAGAGTTTCTTTTCTTCCCAAAGGTGAATTTGGTTCAGGTTGGGAGGAGCTCGCAGGCAGCTCTTGCAAGGGCTGGAGACTGAAGCAGTCCTGAAAGGCTGATGAACAGTTGCATGTTGGTGAGGAGAGCCCCATGTCACCCAACACACCATCTGGTCACAGATTCTGTTATTTATTTTTATACATCAACAGTGATTAAAATTCCCTGAAAAGAATTATTTCTAAAAATATTACACAGGCTACCAGGCATTCCCCAGGATAAATACATATGGTTTCCTTTAGAAAAATGACAGAGTGTAAGAGTGGACTGTACCTCCATGGTGCAGGGGTGTTTAGGGGGGAAGAAGAGGGGAGAAAAGGGAAGGAGCTCATTCAAATGGTGATTTCTGTGTCAAGATCTGAGAAGCCGTGTGCAGCCTCATGCACTGCTGTGTATCTGCAGGATGGGTGATTTCCAGATAGCAGTGGTAAGTGCCTACATCCCGGTAGCTGAGGTTGAGAGATCTGTCACCTGTTCATGTCAGGTTGGTTTTTGACTTCAGACTGGCCACAGCAGTCAGGACATCCCTAGTAATCCCACACCACTTCCAGCTGCCTCCAAAGACAGATCACAGGTAGGGTCCAGCTGCCCAAAGGAGAGGTGGCCAGTTCCATGGTAGATAGCATTAACTGGAATGTGTCTGTGGGGACACCATGGGATGGCAAATGGAACCCTTCTGGAACAGCAGCCAGGGGCTGTTTGGGATTCCCTGGGGTGCCTCAGTGGCATCGAAGTCCTATGATTTTTGGCACTGAACCATACCACGTGGTAAGTGCCAGCAAGGCAATGTGGGAAGGAGGGACTAGGAGTTGCTTGGATGAGGCAGACGTGTTGAGGACCAGCCTCAGCCTTCCAGGGAGCAGTGAGATACGAAACCATGGGAGAACTTTATGCTCTGATGGGAGTAGATGTAATGCACAAGACCATGAGTAGTCCTGGCTTCTGCTGCTCCAGGATGAGGACAGACTGTCTAGACTCTCTGCTTTTACTAGACATTTTTTCAGAACCTTTCTAATTTATGCAATTTGTAGAGCTTAAGTTTGAAAATGTGTGCATGTACCCACATGCTCTCACCACAGACTGACCCACCAACCCCCTGCCAGCAAGGGGCTGCAGTGAGATGCTCCCAGCATCAGCCTGTGCTCTTACTAGTAATGCTTCACCTGTAAATCTCAATTCATTTGTTCATCTCCAGTACTGAAAAGGATGAGTTACTGGTGGCTTTACACCTCAATGTGAAAGAGGTTTGTGGTGTTTTTCAGGCAACTTGAGAGCCCTGTGGTTCACTTGTGTGGAGAGAAGTGGGTATGAATGTGAGCGCCTGCACTATTTGGGTTTGGCACTGGTGCTTTTTGGAGGTGTCTGAGCACAGCCAAATGCAGCAGGTTCCCCAAGGCAACTGGCTCAGCTGCTCTTTGTGGTCTTTCCACCCCTTTCCAAGTATTGCTTTAGCAAGATTTCCCCCTCCCTAAGCATCCATAGCAATCCTTCTCAAGGCCGTGAGCACTGTAAAAGCCAAGATCCAAACCCTGACTTTTCAAATTGCTGTAGGAAGAGTCTTGATAGGATGTGTTCACTGACTGAAGCGTATGCCACAGGAGAGCCCAAGCAGCTATTTGGAAATATGTCCTCAGCTGCCAGGCAATCTTTAGATTTAGCCAACTGAGGCCAGATTTAATCTCACTTTAGAAGAATAAATATTTATGCCAATTCTATTATTGACATTTTAGTCCTTCCCGATTTAGAGAACTGAATTTATTTTTTTCTCTGTTTCCTGGATTAGTCTCTCAAAGCCTCTGACATACTAATGGGAGTGAGGGTGATGGAGATTGTTTGCTGGAGGCCTTCCCAATCCCCTATGCCTTCATGAGTTCTAGAACAGTTTGCAGAGAGGACAAAACCAGCAGATTTCTTCTTGGATCCTTCTGTTCCTGTAATTCTTATGAAGCTTGACAAAGTGGCCATTTTGTCACAGCCCACGATCAGTCACCTAAAAAAAAATCCTGTTGAAATACCATCCTTCATTCACACTTGGGTAAAGTAGGACCAATGGCTCCTGTTGGACTCCTTCAGCCAGTGCTCTGCATCTACAGTGACAAGTGTGATTGGAGGTGCATAAAATCTCCTGGTTTAAAATCTGTACAGCAATGTAATTCTCAACTCCATACAGATCCAAATGCAGCTCTTTGCCCTGTTCCCCACAGGGATGCGAATAGCTCCATCCCTGCTTTCACTTCAGTGCTAATGGATATTCTTCAGCCTTCAGGGCTGCAAATGGGTTGAAGAAGAGGTGAGGCGGATGAAAGAGCAGAGTAGTACCAGAGAGGGTGACTCACCTGCCTTATTTTAATCTTCATCACTCAGTAATGAAATGTTTTATTTACAAGCAAGGAACTGAGGAGGAGAGGTTGGGGAGGAGGAGAGCAGCTTGGTGGGAAGAGACTTTGGATGTCCCAGTTGCAGCAAGCATTGGGTTTTGTCTGGGCTGCAAATCTGCCCTGGGCTGAGTGGTTCACTCTATCTCACTGGTGCAAGGGCCCTGGGTGGCACATCTACCTCCTTTTCTCTGCAGCTCTGGAAATGCCATCCAATGACATGTCTTACGACTTACTTCCACACCGACCCAGACCACAGTGTGCAGTACATGCATACTCAGTGTATGCTCTCAGCTGCCTGGGGACAGTGACCCCAGCAAGAGCCTGAGCGCTGCCTCTGGCTTGGTTCTCCTGGAAAAGTTTGGGTGGGTCCCAGAGGTCTGTATATCATATCTTCACAGACTGAAGAATCTAGAGCAAAAGTTGTATGAGGAGCAGCTGAAGTCACTTGGTCTGCTCAGCCTGGAGGAGACTGAGAGAGGATCTCACAAGGGAAGGAGGTGAAACAGATGCTGAACTCTTCTCTCTTGTGACCTATGATAGGACTGGAGGTAATGGCAGGAAGATGTGCCAGGGGAGATTTAGACTGGATGTTAGGAAGAGGTTCTTCCCCCAGTGGGTGGTGGAGCAATGGAACAGCTCCCCAGGGAAGCAGTCACAGCACCTGCTCTGCCAGCACTGAAGAAGCATTTGGACAAGGTCCTCAGTCACATGGTGTGAATGTTGGGAGTGTAGTGTGTAGGAACAGGAGTTGGACTCAATGATCCTTTTGGGTCCCTTTCAACTCAGGTAATTCTGTGATTGTGTGACTGTGCCATGAAAAGATGCTGGCCCAGTTGTGGGGCCTGGATTGATCCATGATGCTTAGGATCTGCATTTGGCTCTGCTTTAGACCCTGAGACCTGATTTGGCCCCAAGACCTAATTATTTTGTGCACGTGCATTTCAGCTTAAAGTTCCTGAAATACCAGAAGAGTTGTACCGCATGTCCACATCGTCAGCTTGGACATTTTTTAGTGGATGACTTCTTAGGAATGTACCTCACTTTCTCTCCTGAGTAGTTGGTACCTCTGAAAAGGACCCTGTATGAACTAAGCCTTTTTTTCATTTTTAATGTAGCATTTATGTACTTATGTCTGGTTTTCGTGTTGTATTCTCTTACTGCCAGATCAAAGCTGCTTACAAAATTCTGGGGATTCTTATTTTTCTTGGGTTCATTGTTGTTTTTTAAAAAAGAAAAGAAGGCAAACTATGTTTCAAGTAATGAAGCATTATTTGTAATTAGTTTTGTAATTTAGGGAAAGTAAATATATGTGCTGTTGTAGACTTGGCATGGTTCAGCACTCGGGAACACACCCCACAAGTAGTATTCATGTTTTTTTAAGGCACTTTAGATTTATGGTCAGCCTAATCCTCTAAGAAACTCCACACCTTCAACAGTGAGGATAAATTCTTGGCACTCACCTGCAAGACAAGACTTGAAATAGAGGGGACCTTAATCACCTATTTCAGTTCTCATTATTTCAGTATTTATGATCCTAATTATAAGGAATATAAGCACATTCTTAACTGCTTTAAAAAATTAGGATAGTCTTAAGCGTATGCTTAAGAGCATGAGTTTTGCTGAATTTAGGGATAAATGAAGTAGGAAATATATCACGGATAAATTGGCTTTATTAGGCATTAGACCAGACTGCTTCAGGTCACTTGTGTGTAAAATGAAGGCACCAGCACTTACCCATCTCATTACAGCACTGTGAAAACTAACATTTAAAGACATTGAAAACTTGGAATGAAAGTCATTATAATGTTGTTATTTAATTTGATCTATTGTGTGTGTCCAGGTGAGACTAAAAATTGTTGGAAATGGCCACAGCCTTCATAAGCTTGTCTCTTTTAAATATTAAAGTGTTATAAGCATTTGCTTTATACTTTCAAACTCCTTAAAAGTGGGCTTTTCTGTCTTTAATTAAATAACAGCTGCTAAAAGAGCTCTTTGAATATTTCTTTCACTGCTGTGGTGTGACGTCTGCCCTTGATACCACCTCCAGTTATCATGAGATGTTGTATCAGAAAACGAAGCCAGCCTCTTCAGAGGTTATTTTAACACAATTGCCTTTTAACAGCTGCAGCATTCCTAGGATCTCCCTCAGGTAGCAGTGACTCCCATCCCGACAGCAGTGCTGCAGTGGGGTGTTTGCCTGGGTACAGGTGAAGATAGAGTGCGGGAGGATGCTTTCTGTGCCAAGGTGGCTCTGCAGACTCGTGGGGTTATGTCAGCTGAGACTTTACTGTGCCATTCAGGCATGAATTATATGTTACTTTTTCAGCAGTGCTGAATTTATTAACTGCAGCTAATTTATTGTTGGTAGCTATAAAGACATGGAAGAGCTTGTTAACTGAGCCAGTAAAAAGTAAATGTATGGGGCAGCCTTGTCAGGCTGGAAACCTTCCTGCTCCCAGCACCTGGGCATCTTGTTCTTCTCTTGCCTCAGAGGTTTTTTGCCTGTGCAAATACCAGTCTGTGTCTCAGCTGCACGTGGGGGTAGCCCTTTGTGAGCCCCATGGCTGAGGAGAAGGAACCTCAGCAAAGCTTCTGGCCACAGGACCAGGCAAGAGCCTGTGTCTCCCAGACACAGCCCAGGGCTGGCGGTGTTTGGTCTCCCAATCACAGTCCAGGGTGGCTGTCCCTCATCCCATCGAAGCACCCTTTGCGTATGCATTGCAAATCTGCAAATGCAGAAGTTGCAGATAGAAATGACATCCTCAGCCTTTCCAGGCCTGCGCTGCGTTTGTCACTCCACAACCAGACAGCCTAAAATTCCTGATGCTGGGCAGCCTCTGCAGCACAGCTGAGCAGAGAGAGGCTACAGACAGCATGAGACATTGGAGACTGTACTGATTTTCTTCTGCTGAGCCCGGCTACATACACACTGCTCCCAAAAGCACTTGAGAATAACGGTAAAGGAATTGGTGCAGATACAGACTGCATTTGTGGCTTGTAATCAGCAAGAGAGTCTTGCCAGTTACAGGCCTAATCCGGCCTCCTAGCTTGGATGGAGGATGTAGGGAGAATGCCTACACCCACCAAAGACATCATTTTCCATCCAAGGAGGTGAGGAGTCCCTCACCCCATATAGGTACTGACGTGCACGTAGCCAGCAGAGCAGCCCTACTTGGAAATGCTTTTAGTCTAAGGTAATTGACAGGCCAAAGGGCTCAGTCCTGAGCAGAGCCTAAAAGTTGCCACCTCTGTGAAGACGTTTGCCTGAATCTGGGTCAGCCGCATCCCCCTTCCTGCATGAGGAACAGCCACCATGACTACAGACAGGGCAGGAGGTGAAAACCTGCAGCAGGCAGAGCCAGGGAGCACAGCATCTCATCTCTGCTCTGATCTACTGAGCAGCATCCCATGTGCTCTGTGGGAGGGTGTGATGAGGTTTCACGGGTACCATCTCTCCACTGACTACTGGTGTGTGGGGAGGGTCTGAATTCCAATAATTCTTAATTAGGTCTTTCCCTCGGTGCCCTTAATTTAGAGGCAAAAGAGATGCGCTTGCTGCTCATGTGCGTAGGAAATGTTTTGTATTTCATGATATATTTTCATTCCAGCAATGAAATGCAGTGCAACATGCTGGAAATTAAACACGCACTTCAGCTGAACTGGCAGCTTAACAGCTCTGTGTGCAGGTGTAGATGTGTGATTTGCACAGTAATCATACATTATATGCAGACTGATGGTAGTGAAAAGGGAAATGCCTTTCCCTGCCCTTGGTAAAAGTTATAAAAACGAAGATCCCAGTTTTGCTCAGCATTTCTTCATCTCTAGTTAGTGCTCATCTCTATCTTAGGATGCTCCATGTTTGCCAGTTGGTTGGGGTTTTTTCAATGACCAAATATATGCTTTAAACTGCAGTATTGCTGTGTGCTGAACTTTCATTGAGACAGTCACCTTTGATGTGGGGCTGACATAAAGCTGAGGCTGATTCCTCTCTTTTTGCAGCTTCTGCAGTTCTTTAAAAAAGCCATAATGCAGCATTCGTGTTGTTGCTGTTTTCTCTACTGCTCTAGCAAAAATATTGCTGTGGCTGAACGTGGAATTAGTTTCTTAGGACCTCCTGGTTATCCTGAAAGTCTGTGTTATTCTGATTATCCTGAGAATCTGTGATTCTCGGACCGTAAGTAGTTGGTAGGAAAGGGAGTGGGCACAAAGGCAAAGCTCCACAGTGATGTGTGAGGGTCAGAAGTCCCAGAGGAGTCAACCTTCTCTCAACGTGTTTATGAAAAAAAACAGGATTCCAGATCCTCCATGCAGTAGCTCTGTTTATGACTTTCACTTATCAGAGATCCTTATATCAAAGTGACTGGTAAGTGGCATCTTGGTTACAGGCAAGTTAGGATTTTTACGTCGCTGAACAGTTTGGAGTAAATATTTAGGAGGTGGTATCTTAATTCTCTACTTTAAAAGTTTCATGTGTGTACATTGCATGCAGGGTTGAAAAGTGAGGCAGGTGAATAATTCCATGCAGAGATGTGGAGTCACTGAGTAAAAACTGGGTTGCCTTCACATGGGTGAAGCAGGAACTCTGCCACTGAAAATGCACACCCGTTTGTGCTGATGCTAAGAAAAAAAATATCAAATTTCCTGAAGTTTAATTTTTTTGAGAAACTTGCCCATTAAACAAAAATCTTTCCACAAGAGGTACATGGATTAAATTACTATTTAAAAAATTAGTGAAATCGTAGTAAGCAGTGTGTATATTTTCAAATTATTCCCAAATCAATTCATATGTATCACCTGATTTGTCTGGCAGGAGTGTTTTAGAAACCTACCTTGTCTACATTTGGGTTTATAGTGGGGCATTTATTCCAAATACACAGAAATTCCATTTTAAGCACCAGCTCTAACCTCTATTGTATTTTAGAATTGCCTTCCCATGCACATTTTTTCTATTTGGGCCTTTTTTTTTCCTACTCTGAAAAACACCACTGGAGATCACAGTGGGTCTGAGCAGCTCTTGCAGTAAAAGCCAGTTGACATTTTGGAAATTTTTTTTTCTTCAAAGTCTTTCTGCCATTAGCCTTTATGATTCAGTTGCTGTGTAGTGGAAGTTCAGGGCAGAGCTAAAGAGACAGGCTTGGGGATTTATGCTGTGTAAAATATATGCAATCTGCTCTCCCTTTGAACATGGTAAGCAGACCATGTATAATCCCTGGAATATTTGGTAGATCTGCTAGGCTATGAAGAAGGCATTTGTAATATTTGTCTACCTACATGTCTTTTTACATGGTTGTTCATCTCTAATGCCTTCCAAACTCTATTCAAAAGCAACCTGAGGAAAGATTGGACAAAGAGTGAGAAGAAAATGCATCATTCCCAATAGGAGATTTCAGAGTTTGTGCTTCTTTTTTTTCTGACTCTTTTTCTGCTGTTGCTTTTCAATGAATCGTTCTTCTAACCTACTTTAAATCGAGCATCTAGCATGCTAGATGTTTTGCAGATGAATCATACTGTGCAATGCACTTATGCATATCTGCTGTGCAAGTACGTTGTCAGCTTGTGTTTGATAACCTACCAGCAAACAGGGCTGGGGTTTCTTTCTGGAAGCTTGGGTTAGTAGCATCATCTTCCAAGTGAGAATAATGCAACCACTGTTAATAAATCAAGCAGGGTCCAAGGATGTTTCACCACTTTGGCTGCCTCCTTGATTAGCTTTATCCTCAGAGGTATAAATTAAAGAGGAAAATATATAATCTGGGAAGCTTTCCAGCATCATCTTTGAAAATGTGAGCCCAGTGCTTTGCTGAGGCTTCTTTGGTGGAGGGGTGTTAATAGCGTTGCTGAAGATGTGCTTTGCACCCGAAACAGGAGCAAGATGGACAGAATAGCTTCACTTCTTTTCCCTCTGTCATCAAGATAATTTATAATGTGATCTGCACAGGATGAATCTTGAACTCTTCCTACACAGCTCTGAACTGGTCCCAAAAGTGCCGCTTTGGTCCCTCCCTTTTCTACTCCTTATTCTTAAGTCTGACATCTGCATAAAATATGATACATGTTTTCTCATCTCAACCTGCAGTTAATTGCCAGCAGCTGTTAGCAGCAAGTGGACACACTCTGCCACTTCAGCCAGAGCCTGAGCTTCAGCAATAAGAATTTCAGGAATTTCTTCTGACTGTTCCTACAAGGTGTCATCACAGCCAGGTGGTAACTCCCAGCACCTTCCTCCCCTCCAAGGGAAGAAAAATGTGATGTGGAATGTGCTGATTTGTGAAAAGATATTTCACAGGGAGGGTATGATTTTAGCAACTTTCCAGCTGTTCTAAATAAGCAGAAAAGGGATTTTTCAATGTATCAGCAACATCTTGGAAATGGAAATGTTGCATCCTCCAGCACTTTCTTAGGAGTCAGTTTTTTCCTTTCCCCTGCCCATAACCCACTTGGGTCTTTGGTATTTAACAGAACTAGGAGTTTAGCAAGGCTGTAGTACTTTGAGCCTTGCTTTATACTGTCTGCATGTTTCTGTTTGCTTTCTCTTGGCCAGCTCTCTGCCAACATCATCCCTTGCTTTCCAGGGAATGGTGAAAAGAACAGAATGCAAGACTTAGCTGATGTTCCTCAGGTTGTATTTTGAGGAGGCATAAAGAAGTAGATACCTTTATTACTGTTTTGCTGATGGGACAACTGATGCACAGTGGAATGAAAGGTCTTACAAATAATCCCCAGCAGCTGCATTTCAACAAAGTCTGGGCCTGCTGAGGGCCAGGTGGTGCCAGGCTGCTCCAAAAGGGGCTTGGCTTAATCATCGGTTACTCAGTTTGTGGGGCTGAGTAACCAGTAAGTACTGAGACTCAGGCTGAGACTCCAAAAAGTAATTCTTCTCTCCTGAAAAATGTAGGGCAGCTATTTTTACTCAGGTGCATGAAGATAGAGGTTTTCTTTTTTCCCCTGTATTCACTGCTAAATTCATATAAAGGTTCCTTAGTTATGTTTTGCAAAAGCATTCACCCTTCCAGCTGAACAACACAGAGAGAATACCATGTGTTATTTGCTGTCTCTACTGGCATTACTGAATTTGCTGAAGCAACGTGTTTAAACATTTCTGAACATTTTTCCTGTGGAGCTTTCTCTTCCATAGAAAGATTTTCTGTTTCCCCTTGATTTGAGATGAAAAGAAATTTGAAAATAACATGAAATTTTCCCACAGGACAGAATTTCTATTGCAAAAGCTCGTTTTCCAGATAATGTCTGGAAAAACACAAACAACTGCAGTCAGTGTGCTTAATTTCAGCCCTGCATTTATGACTTATTCTTTGCCACTGCTGTCTGAAGAGCAACAACATCAACACACTTCACTCCCAGCTTGAAAATACCCATTAAATCTGAGAGCTAGTGCTTCAGCAAGTAGGATTTGTTGGCACCTATTTAATGCACTCAATAGGAGTGTGACCTTGGTTCTCTGTCACTGCTGAAAATGGAGTTGCCTATCAAATTGCTGCTGAACTATAATCATAGAATGGTTTGGGTTGGAAGGAACCTTAAAGCCCAGCCATTTCCAACCCCTCTGCTATGGACACCTCCCACCGAATCAGATTGCTCGAAGCCTCATCCAACCTGGTCTTGAACACCTTCAGGGAGGGGGTGTCCACGACTTCTCTGGGAAAGCAGGTTCTTCTCTCTGTATGGCAGATGACTTTTCCACCACCATCGTGAAGAAGGTATGAAGCCATGGTGTTCCCTCCCTTACTCACTTAAAAATGTGACTTGCCTATTAGTGTCAAGCAAGGCAAGGAAAGCCAATCAAGACAGAAAATAGGGCTTTTTCTTCTTAGGGTCTGTACAAGGCAACTGCTTTTTTAAAAGCCTTCAGCTTCTCACTTTGTATGAGCAGAAAGGAAGTCTAAAAGCCATCAGGTTCCCTTTCCTGACCCTGCACTTGGAGCTGCAATGGCAGTCGCTTCCTCAGCCTTGCTGTGCTGTGTGTTTTAATCAGCATTTTAGGGGAAAGAAAAAGGGCTGTTCCAGAAATTTTCAACCAATTTCAGACCCATTTAACTGGATGGCAGTAACTGTCAGAGCAGGTAAATTGCAAAGCTTCCCAAGAGTCCTCTGCTCCTGCCTGTGCCCACCACCAAGTGCCCCTGGCTTAGGTGGCCTGTAGAAATGAAAAACTAGATGTGAGAAAACACCATGGAACCTGCAGTGTTGCTTGCTTAGGTTTCTGGTCACAACTGCTCTGCTGTGCCCGGTACAATCCAGTCTCTGAGAAGATGGGTTAGAGGCACTGGTTTCTTACCTCGTCTTACCTCGAAAGCTGAGAGGAAAAGGGATCTTTGCTCTCAGTGCTTGGGAAACAGCCAGGAGAAATGACCTGCACTAAGAGTCAGTGTAGGTGCATGGATGAAATTGTACAAATTGGACAAGAGCTTTCAGACTGGAGAGGAGAGAAAGTCAGGATGAAGAAAAAATTAATAGCAAGAAGAAATCCAAACTACTTTTCAGAGGAGCCTGATCAGTTTGTGGAGGGAATTAGGTAATGTGGTGCTTGTAGTGGCAGGGAGTTAAGCTTAGAAACTCTGCAGGTGCCTTCCTCCTACATTCACAAGCTCTGAAGACAGACTTTCCTAGCAAAACCATCTTCCTCTCCTTTGTTTAGTTGGGACTATTAACATAATTTCTCTTAAAGAAAAGATTTTGAATGCATTTTACTTTTTAAATTATTTCTTTTACTCAACTGGAAGGACATAAAATCCCAGTTCTTCAAGGCAGAGACAAATTTGTTTCAACTTTCACCATGCGACTGCTTCTTGGAGGAGTGCTGTGGCACAGCAGAACCTGGTGTGCTGGCCTCTCTCTCCAGACCCTTGGGAACTGGCTGATCTCTCCTGGCTCCTACATCTTGCACTGGGAAGGTAAAAGGAAGGCCTTAAAAACTCAGAATGATCTTAGCCGTTTGAATAAATAGGAAGGGTTTCAGCAGGACATCTCAGCAGGAAGGGCCAACTTCATAAAAACAGGTGGGAAACCTCAGACAAGTCCATCAGAGATTGATTAGGGTGTTGAGGGTCACAAGCCAAATGCAAGACACCATAGGCTGTAAATCTTGCGTTGTTTGCTGTTGATAAACAGCAGAGGCCATGCTGAGATATGGCGTTATGAGGTTTGTGTACATGGTACAGCATATAGAATCATAGAATGGTTTGGGTTGGAAGATCATTCAGTTCCAACCCTCCTGCCATGGGCAGGGACACCTCCCACTGGATCAGGTTGCTCAAAGCGTCATCCAGCCTGGCCTTGAACACCTACAGGGACGGAGCACCCATGGCTTCTCTGGGCAACCTGTGCCAGGGCCTCATCACCCTCACAGGAAAAAATATTTGCCTAATGTCTAATCTAAATCTCCCCTCTTTCAGCATAAAATCGTTCCTCTTCATCCTATCCCTGCTGAAGAGCCCCTCCCCAGCTTTCCTGTAGGCCCCCTTTAAGTACTGGAAGGCTGACCTGGGAAGGAGTGTGGTGTCCAGTCTGGGGCACAGTGCTTCAGGAGCAGTGCAGGAAGTCTGGAGGAGAGCAACCAGGTTGGGAAATATGATCTAGGAAGGAAGACTAAAACAACCAGGGTTGTTTTAAGCTAAAGGAGAGAATTACTGGGGAACAAAACAATAGCAGTCTTAACATGACAGCTCAAGTAAAGAGCCGGAGTTATGCTGATCTCCAGGTGCATGTTGGGCAGGAGTAGATGTGGCTCCAGTTGCAACATAAGAGATTCAGGTTAGTCATTTGGAATAAATTTGAGGACGATGTAGGCAGGTACGATAGAGAAGCACAGGTTGCTGTGACAGGGTGGCTACAGCTCTGTTGCTGAAGGGCTGTATGGGACATCACCCAGATAACACAGGAAGTGGTGCTGGTGCCTGGGGCCGGTAAGGAAGCTGAGTTATGTCTTTCTGACCCTATTTTTGGAGGAGTCTGGAAGCTGGGGCAATCGATGGCAGCAGCAAATGCAATAATTTCTCATTTTCCCATCTTAGTTTGGTCTCTGTCCTGTTCAAACCAGCAGCTTCTTTTGTGCTGATATTTTTGTGTTTTGGTGGCTTTTGATGATAATTATTTATATTTCTTCTAAGAAAGATAGCTTTTTGTTTGTTTCACAGGAAAAGCCTTGCTTTTGTTGGCGACGGGATTGACTCCTGCAGAGAAAGCTAAACCTGGCTTTCAGTCGCTTACGTTGGACAAACAAAACAATCCAGCACAAAATAGTAATAACAGAGTTTTTTAATAAAAGCAGACTTGGCAGGAAGAAATTATAAAAGCTGAAGTGTTCAGGAATAGTTGATTAACAGTATAGTGTCTGCATCCAAGGAAGTAGGAAAGGGAAAAAGATACAGCAAGTACAGGCTTATTAATTTGACCTCATTAGTATTATTAAGAACATTAAGGTAAATGGAAAACGGGAAAATTCCATCATTGATTTAGATATTCAGTAAGATACTGATTGTTTTCTGACTGGGTTTCAGAGAAGTGTAAAACCCAGTACTAGATGGAAAATTGCTGGCTGACCTGGGTAAGGTAAAGGGCAATGCCACCAGGGCGAGCTGCATATTCCCTGAAAAGCAGAGAGCTTATGCTGAAAGGAGGATGCCCAGGCAGGGCAGAAGCTGCTGGTGGGGCTCCTCAGTCAGTCTTGATGCCCATCTTATTAAATATCTTTATAAAGTTTTTGGTGCTGAAAACCAGAGCAGACTATGGAATTATGCTGGGAGTTGGGATGGGAGGCAGCTGGAGCATCTTACAGGAGAGATGGGCTGAGCTGGACAGTCACGAGCACTAGAAATACACCCTGACACCCTGCAAGAGTGAAAAGAGTGGTGTTTGTTGAAGTGTACCCTCTCCAGAGGGAGGCTGTAAATCCTTTGTATAAGGGCTGGTTCAGCTTCTGCTTTGACCTTGGGATTGCCCCTGTCATTCAGTGCCAAGGTAACTGCAGTGGCTCTGTGCAGTCATCATTGGCCTCTGACAAAATGGTGAAAGCAATAAGAATAACAGAAAACCACCAAAATGTTAAATACTTGACACTTGGTGTTGACATTTTCCAACACAAAAATATGTTTGCTTGGAAACAGTTTTAATTCAACAACAACAACAACAAAAAAACCAAAGTCCGGTTTTACTGAAATTACTTTTTTCAGCCAATTCTTTTGAATAAAATTTTCCGTCCTCCTCAAAGGATGAGGAATTAATCAATGCAAGTAGTTTTGAGGAATGTAGCACCTCTTCCCAGCTGTGTTAATGTCAGTGAGCAAACAGCGCTTCCTCAGACTGACTTGTGAGCCAGATTTGGAAATGAATCCCTTCATATTTGAGCTGTATGGATTGATCATGAATATTTGAAATGTGAGCTGTACTGCTTAATTGTAGCTTCTTATCTGAGTCACATGAGTATTTAACGAGGATCCTTGACTGGAGGAATGAGCAAACATCTTTTATACGTACTTGATTGTGCCAATTTCAGTGCTTATTTTCTTTTGATGCTGACAGATACATGTTTGTCACTGGCCTTGGCAAATATTTCTTTGCTAAAAATATCATTCTTCAAGCACTGACAGAAAATGAGGTATAGATTTAGCTCATACAAAATCATTCAAATGTGTAATAGCCACTGGCAAATTATTGTATCATCCCTTCGGTATCAAAATGAAGAAAATAACACTATGATTCACTTGTGAGATACATTTGGATGGCAGCACTTTATGTATCCAGCTGTGGAAAACTTATGAGGTGAAGTCAGAACCAGCTTCAGGAAAGGCCATATTGACTGCTTTCTTAGCTCTGCTGTAAGCTGGAGGCTTGGGTTTATTTTGCCTTTCTTGTATTTTTATGTTTCTCCTGGGTGTTAGGGCACCTGTAACTCTCACCTCAGAACAGAGTGGGTATTGCAGGTCCAGTATAGCTGCTCCAGCCACACATCTTCTGCTGGTCTCTGTGTCTCATTAGTGGGGTAT
Organism: Dromococcyx pavoninus; assembly: GCA_033558185.1. Taxonomy (NCBI): domain Eukaryota; kingdom Metazoa; phylum Chordata; class Aves; order Cuculiformes; family Neomorphidae; genus Dromococcyx; species Dromococcyx pavoninus. The sequence goes on along the minus strand of JAUMJL010000707.1, from coordinate 705,360 downwards.
CACAAGGTCCACAAAAGATCATCAGTGTGAGAAGACTGGCAGTTTTACCATTTGTCATACACTGCATGTTGAAACAATTTTTCATAAAAGTTTGTTTATTACGTTTGTGAAAAAAAGCCTCTTATCTTTCCTGAAGATCTCATTATAGTATACAGCTATAGCAGAGTTCACAAAAGCCTTCTCTGAAGTACCTTTTCATTGGATTTAAAGCTATTTCATGGATATAAAACATGAGATAAGTGATCTTCCTTCTGTTCAGCAGCAAAGGATGCTGCTGATATAAAACAGAGTCAGTGAGCTGCCTGAATTGAAAAATAATCTCAATTTTTCACGCGGTAAAGGTCACTACAGCTGCAACAGTCCAGGATAGCTGACCTGTTTCATCCCTGAGGTTGCAGAGTTTTTTTACATGATACAAAGGCAAGAGTTTATCTGTTTGCATAGTGACTGTATGGGTATAACACTCATTTGCTATCCCAGCAGAGATTCCATCAAACACTGATTATTGTTTCTCAATTCAATTAAATTTTTCAAATTCATCTCAGTGGCCTGGATATTTCCAAATTCCTTGGTTTATGTAGTGGTTTAAATTATTAACAAGCTGTCCTTTCAAATGCCACTGCCAAGCCAGCCACAACCTCTTGAACCACAAATATAATAAAAGGCAAATTCTTTCCCAAAACACAATACTGTTTGTTGAATGGATTCTACTCACTGACCAAAGGAATGACAGATTAAGTAAAGAAAAAGGCAAAGAAATAACAGGCTTGGAAAGCTGAAGCTAGACATGGATAAACAAGAGGGGATTGTGAGAGTCCTTTGAGCATACATATAACACACATTTGGGAAAGAAAGAAAGAATGTTGAGGAAAACATCTGGAAGGAGCAGGGCCAGATGGTTGTTTCCTTTTTGATTGGCCTAGTATTTTTCTCAAAAAATATGAAGACCCAATTTTTGTGTTTGTCAATATTTACAGATCTCAATCTGGATGTAAGCAGGAAATAAGGTCTCAAGTAGATCTCTGTGCATGCTTAAAATAAACTTGATATTCTCTGCTTTGCTGACTCAACCTAAATGGCCTGAGATTTTGAAGTGTTGTGAACACTTAACTCCTTTTCCAGTTGCTGGAATCTGAGAATTCTATTCCATTATTATAGAAAGGATTTTGTTTAGAGGCGCAAAATCGGGGCACCCATGATCAGAAAATTTTAGCTTATATTCCCACTACAGCAAAATCTTGCTGTGCTGGTGGCTGAGTGGCATTTACTGGGGATCAGCTTTCTTATTTTCTACTTTTTGGTGGTGGTGCAGTGAAAGTTTGCTGCTTGGGAGATCTGGGACCCTCTCTGATATTGCAGAGTGGGGAGAAGCTCAAAGAAATAAAGGGGGAAAGGAAGAGGAAGAGTGTGTGAAAATTGGTCTGTGTTGAGTATTCTGTTATTTGATGTTTTCAACTGCAAATCTACACTTCAACCACTATGGTTAGTGGAGGAGAAAATAAATTTTTTAAATAGCTCCCTAGATTTTTGTAATGTGACTTTGGGGTAACACTGTTTTCCACAGTTACAAGGGAACAGATGCATTTTATATAACCTTAAATAGCTACAATTAGCAATGAATGTGTTTTCTACCAAATATTTGGGTATTCTTTCATTAATCAATGGTCTTAAACTTAGGTTTATAAGAAATGCCATTGCAGCAGTGTTGAACTGTGGGTATTTTTTTCATTTTATTGTTTGCAAATTGAGTATTCCATCCAGTTTGCAACTCAAATGCTGGGGTTTGAGAGGGACCAATAGTTACTGTCATTATCCCATGGGGCAAACCCACGAGTCTGAGGAATTTGGAAAAGTTCTTCTGCCATTTTTCACCTAGGACCTTTCTTTGGGGATCTCTGGGAGATATCCTGAGGATGCTTCAATTGAGCATCAGAAGGTGATGCTCTTACACAGCTGAACATCACCTTTGCAATACAAGATGCTACTATATTTCAGAGACTCCTGGGTGCAACATCCCCTGCTGAGAGCCCCATATTTTGGGGAGCTGGGGAGAGGATGTGGTACAGTCGTGGGTACGTGGCACCTGGGAGGGCTCTGCTGTCCTGTGCCAGCCCTGAGTCACCCTCCTCATCACACACCTAGTCCTGCCCTGTGGCACATCCCTGGTGCCATGTAGGTCACTGAGGCCACAAATCTATGTTATAGGACACTGAAAGCAAATTGCTCCCTATGCAGGGAGTGAATAGTGTTATAACTTTTTAGGGTCTTTTTTAGGATATTATTGGACTTCATTCATTCAGAATCATAGAATCACCTGGCTCGAAAAGAACCTTTGAGATCCAGTCCAACCGTACCTGTCCCCTTACTAACCGTGTCTTTTAAACACCTCCAGGGGTTGCAACTCAACCACCTCCCTTGGGCAGCTGTTCCAGTGCCTGACTACCCTTGCAGTGAAGAGATTTTTCCTGATGCCTAATATGAACCTTCCCTGGTGCAACTTACAGCCATTTCCTCTTGTCCTATCACCTGTCCCTTGGGAGAACAGACCAACACCCACCTCACTACAACCTCCTTTCAGGCAGTTGTAGACAGTGATGAGGTCTCCCTTCAGCCTCCTCTTCTCTAAGCTAAACAACCCCAGTTCCCTCAGGCGCTCCTCTTAAGGCTTGTTCTCCAGCCCCCTCACTCCATTTTGATGAATTTTAAAATTCATTAGAATTTTCATAGAATTGTAGAATCACAGAATGGTTTCGGTTGGAAGGAACCTTGAAGATCACGCTGTTCAATCCCCCTGCTATGGGCAGGAACACCTGCCAATGGATTTCTTCCTAATATCCAATTTAAATCTCCCATTTTTAAGGGTAGCCTTTTTTTCTTACCTAAAATTATTGGCTGAATTTGGCAGAAACTTCCAAACATTGTGGTCGATTAAGTCAGAGTTTTTCACCAAATGAGCTATTAAGCCCCAAAATCTCACCCATCTTCAATCCTGACAGTGCAGCAGGGAGATTCTGTATCTCATATTTGTGCTACAAACTCCATTTTCTAGCACAGTAAAGCAGAGATTTGCATTGGTGAAGTTGCTGCTGATTTCATGGAGTAATAAGCAGTCATGGAGTATTTTTTCTTGTTTTATATGAGTGGAAAGCTGGACTGAAGCTAAGGAGAAAGGTGAAGGTGCAGTGATGAGTTTTCTGTAAGGCAATTTGACCAGGAAACAGTTGAGCAGAGCCAGCCATCGTCTCAAGCACTAATGCACTCAAGACCTGTGTGCATGACTTTTTCCTGTCTTCCTCCCTCTTCCTCATCCTCAGAGATGAATAGTGGTTCCCTCTCAGAGCTTGCACTTTTTGCTGGCAGTGTTTTGTGCAGATGGGTGTTGATAATAGAATAAGGGCAAGGTAGTGAAAAAAGTGCTGCTGTTTGCTCACGTGCTGTGTTATCAGCTCACAGGTGGAAAAACTCGATTAACACTTGAGAAGTCTTGATTTCTCCAGAGGAAAAGGTGTTGGGCTGTGAACCTGCCCTCTCTGAGTGTTACTCCAGTTGCACAGCGGTAGGACTCGGCTCACACTGACTGGTTTGGACCAAGGCAAAGGGGAGGAGAGCAAGTTTTTGAGGCTGCCACATCTCTCCTGCTGTGGGCTTGCTTGTTTATTTTCTGGTTTGATTTCCATGAGCAATGTGCACCTCTCCTGCTCTTTGTTCTGCTCACTGGGGCCTCCTTACAACGTTTTAGTGAGGCAAGAAAGAAAAAAGAAGCACCACTAACTATCTCAGCTAGTGACTGCTTGCATTAGGGGAGCTTAAGTGGTCATCCTGGCCCCCAACGGTGCTGTATGTGAGAGGGTGGGATGCAGTTTGGTCTTTTCACCATCAAATACTCTGTTTGCCTTCCTCAGGCCTTGTCTAGCTCAGGAGAAATTCCCTGTGGCAAATGCTGTGCTATGAGGACAAGGTGCAGAGTGTGATGTGGGGTGGGTATTCCTAGGGAACCTGGCCCCAGCAGAAACACTGCAATGGCGATGCAAGTACTGCGGATGACGTGGAGACACAGCCAGGATCTCTAGATAGAGAGAGAGAATGTGAAGTGGTAAGAGAGATGTTACTGAGATGTAGGAGCAGTTGAGACCACGCAGTGCACTATGGATAAGCCATCTGTCTGTCCATCCCAGATTGTGCCAAGCTCTGTGGAAGTGCTGTTTCAGCCTTGAGAGATGAGCTTCTGCAGTGTTCTGCCTGTCTGGACAAAATGAGCCTCTCGGGAGGACTGAGTAGCTGAGGCTTAGAGCTGTGGTGTTGCAAAGGGTGAATGGATGTGAGGAGACAGCCAGCCTCCAGCTTGTGATGGTAACCAGTCTGCAGAAGACTTGGGAAATAAGAGGACATTAATCAGGAGATCCTGGAGGGCATTAGTGTGGAGGATTGCATGGAGATGGTAGGTAAAGAGGAGAATGAGAATGGCACAGAATGGTTTGTAGGACAGAGGGATCAAGGAATGCCAGGAACCTCTGCTGTTGGTTTATAGGAGCTCTGAGGTGTGCAGCCCTGCTGTAGAACATTGCACTCTTGAGTGCAGTTTTCCAGGAGCCAAGCTACGCTCCCGAGCCTTAATTTCCTAAGTAACCTAATACAGTCTGCACCCAACATAATCTGCTGTGCTGTTTATCTGCACAAAATAGAGTATTTTCTAATGGCAGAAACTCCAGCAATCCTTACTTGGGTGGAGTGGAAGAAAACTTTTATTCAATCCTGAACAAAATATGTATTTGAATCCTGAATAAAATATGAAACCTTTCATTAAGCCCTAAATGTGTTTTGAAAAGAGGCTTAAATAAAGCAGAAATATTTACCACAGATATTTACTGCCACTTTTTGCAAAAGACTGCATTTTTCTTGTTTCCTTTAAAAATCTCTGCTGGAGTTCCTCCAGTAAGACCAACGACATCCGTAACATCTCTGACAGATCGTGTCTTGCTGTATGTATGAAAGGTGACATATGGGGTGGCAGACACAGACCCTTATTCTGTGTGAGCCAGTAGAGCTCCACTGATGTCTCTTCTCTGGTTCTTTGAGTTCAGGCAGGCATTAAAAGCCTGTTCCAAAAGCCTTCTCTGCCCCCACCTGCCCTGGGGAAGGATAGATCCATTCCCTCACAGTTTGCACACTGTTGACTGTTCCCTACTATGTTCTCATGTCAGTTTTTCCAAGAAGATATTTAGCAGTTGCTTAGAAGGTTTTTGGTTCTCCCTTTCTGCTTTTTTGGATTGCAGGCATGGAAAACTATATACACAATATGCTAAATACTTCTATTAATTCCACAATGATTATGAGCTGCTCTGTCTCCTGACCTGTCGCAGCACCAAATTAAGCTGGGGTTGACTTTCCTCTAATCTGCAAATTGAGAAATTTCTCACCTATATCCCTTAGTTATGAAACTGGGATTATTCTAGCCAGGGTAAAATCTGAAGACCATCAGCTCTGGCTGAGCTCCTCACCAGCCAGGAGCAGGAATGCATTCCCCCCTATTTTAAAATTAGTTGGGTGTGTTGTGGGAGAGTATTCACTATCTCTTTTGAATACTATGCTTAAAGCCAGGATGTTCTTTGTGTATGTTCTGAGTATGCAAATAAAGCCCCTGGCACCACTCACTGTTACTGTAGGAGTTAATATGTGGTTTTGTATCCAGGCCATTTCCAAGGAGATGTGATGTTTGCAGGTCATTCCTAGGATCTGAGTTTGTCCTACTTGTAAGCAACCTTGCAATTCTGCTTCTGCTGGGGAGTGTGACTTCATCAGGCTCCTTTTTTCCTCTCTTTCTCTCCTCAGCATCAGCTGGAGATCCCTTCATATGCTCCTGTAACTCCCCACACAGGAAACAACTTGCAGTGCTTTCCTGCTGGCTGGTGAAGCCCCAGTGTCAGACAGCCCTCTTCTCCACCAGCTCGTCACAACCGGCCCCTTCTGACAGCGTGTCTGAGATGTCTCCCTCTTCTCCCTTTTCCATCTGTCTCTTGGGGAAAAGCACAAAGAACATCGTTATCTGCTGCGACAGGCAGGGTTATGCAGACGATAGCTCCTTTTGGAAAGTAGATGGGACAAATTGAGAGTGGACAGGAAGATGTAATAAAGAATTCTGGACCAGCCAGTGCATCGGGCAGGTGGTAGGGAGGACACGTGTCCCAGGAATGGGAAGGTAGCCACCATCCACAAACATAATAGGGGGCCTACACAAAACCTGGGGGAGGACACACTTTTTATCAGGAAGTGCAGGGATAGGATGAGGGGGAACGGTTTAAAGCTGAGGAGAGATTTAGATTAGATCTTAGGAAGAAGTTTTTCCTATGAGGATGGTGAGGCACTGGCACAGAGAAGGTGTGAATGCCCTGTCCCTGGAGGTGTTCAAGGCCAGGTTGGATGATGCTTTGAGCACCCTAATCCAGTGGGAGGTGTCTCTGCCCAAGGCAGGGGGGCTTGAACTGAATGATCGTTAAGATCTTTTCCAGTGCAAAGCATTCTATGATTGTTAGCTGATGTGAACTAGTAAAGCTCCTGTGCAGGAGGTCTAGGAACTTGGGGATGTTATTGCATACTTCTGTCTCTACTGGATGTTAAAAACGCCCTAGATCATCCTGTGCAATTCTGTTTTCCTTGTGGGAGAGGCTTCACTGAATACCTGTGCTGTTGGGTGGGGCTTCAGGATTCCTCTGCCACAGTGGACATGGCACGTGTGTCCTCTTTGACCTACCTGGGCAGACAACTGCTGCTCAATATTAAATGGGTAAACTACGGAAAATAAATGGCACTTGAGGCCTGTGAGCAAGTTTCAAAAATATTTCTGCTGCTTACTTTGATCTGCTCAAAAGAGGAATTGGCTGCTGTTCCTGTGTTTGGGAATAATCTGCGGAAAGGTGGCTCTTCCAGAACGTATTGATCACTGCAATGAGGGCTTACGCTGAAACAGAGGGCAGGACCTCACTCCAGCAGGTACAGCTGTGCTCCTGTCGAAGGGTGATTTTCCTGACCCTCTCCCCTGTCCCTGGTCATATGTGAAGCAAGGGAGATTCCAGGTTGGTACAAGGCAGTGCCAGAGCCTCATAGTGTGTACAGGGTCACTGCCCTGGCTATATCTGTGCGCATCAAAACATCCCTGTAAATACAGCAATGTCCATAATGGGGAAAGCAAAGCTCCTGAAGGTGTTTGAAAAACACATTATGTTTGCCATTGTGTTGATATTTTCCACATTTTTCATATTGTTTGCTCCCAGAAGACCAAATCTCCAGGCATTTGTTTCTCAGAAAGTGGAGATCATCTAGGGCTGTTGAAAGCAAATGGAGATACAGTGCAGGATAGGGAGAGGAAAGGGATTAGAAACCCATGTCGTGAAGAGGGACAGTCTTCCCAAAAAAAATTTCGTGTCATCAGATTGCAAATTTTCACGTGTGAAAGGAAAAAAACAAGGCTTTGACCTAATAAAACCCCTGAAGTCCGGCTTGGAATGGCATTTTTAAAATGTTCTATGTTCATAGGTGCTTATCTCCACCCCTGTTGGACAATGAGCACCTGTGTCTGACTGCTGGTTACATATCTGACTGTCTCTCCATCACTGTGATACACAAGTAGGATACTGCAACGAGCAGACCTTGAAGGTCTGTCGGTGTTCAACTCTTATGGCCCCGATCTACTGTGGAGCCAAAGGGTTGTAGCAGCCTTTAGAAACCCCTCAGCCTTCTGGTTTGTGTCTCTTTCTAAACAGCCAGGCACCTTAAGGCAGACAGAGAAACCTTGCTGGGATGCTGCTATTTTTGCAATCCTCTGGATTTGAAGCATTTGCTTTGCAGTTCACCTTTTGAAGGACAAAAATGCTGATGAGCCTGAGATAAGGCTGGCCCTTGGCCATCCTCAGGAGCTTCAGGTGTCAATTGTGAGAATCTTGCAAGAAAGAGTAACATGGTCCAGGGCTGCTGCTTTCTTTGTGAATGGATTCGATTGCCTTGCAGAAACCAGACCTGGTTTTAAGTGCCTGCCTGTGTAGATGAGCCTGCAGTGCTGGCCACTAACATTTATTCCCCGTGCATTACTCCTGCTAAGGTTAATGGGAAACTGTTCTTAATGAAATTTTTAAAATACCTTCTGAAAGGGAAATGCTATGAAACTGTTTTTCATTGTATTTTGGGCTGGTTTCCTGCCATTCAGTGTAAAGGGGTATAGGCAGGAAGGGACTTATCCCTATGGGGTTATAATCCTGCTGACTTTAAAACATGCCTAATGTAGATTTTGCCTGGGAGGGTGGTGGTGGAAGTTATATGAGGCAGAAACCCCATCAAGCACAAAATCAGAACTGCCAATCATGAAACAAAGGGAGAAATTTTATTCCACTCTTTTCAACTGAAAGATTGTATTTTCCAGCAGCGGTTCTCCCAGATCCTCTGCAACTTGTGAGTAACTGAATGGTTGTAATATAAAAGAGAAGAGTGGAAATAAGTCTCATACTTTTTGGTGTCATTTTGCCCTTATTGTGACTTTTGACCACCGTTCTTGTGATGGGAGTTTCATTGCAGCTCAATGGACTGTGCAGTGGGGCTGGGCTTTATGGTCCCAGTTCTGCCTTCCTCCTCTATGCATTTCATTGCACATTGCATCTTTGTAGCTGGCAGACCCCAACAGCTGACTTTGTGTGGGCTGGGGGTTTCCAGAGATGCCCAAGATGTTTAACCAGCAGCTTTTCTGGGTAGCTGAACATGCCAGGTTCACTTACCCTAGTGGCAAATGCCTTCAAGTGCTCACTCTGGGACTGAGAAGAGAAGGCTCAGTGTGTCAAAACTGCCCCGCCTCTAGCCCAGGTCTCAGAGGACAGAAAATGTCCTGAAGTGTCTAGAGCCAGTGAGTGGGCAGTGGCAGGCATGAAGATGAAGAGGTTTGGGCTCTCTGTGCCACACAGAGCACTTTCTGCTCTGAGAACATCCTCTGTGAGTAATTGGTAGGGAGAAATAAAGCCTCCTTTTACCCATCAGGAGAGATCAGCCCAGCAGGCTTGCCTGTTTCCCCAAGATGCAGGGATGACCCCTCTGTCTGCAGCTTGTGCAATATTTATGATGCTTATCTGGTAAACAGCATGCTTTTTACTCTTTGTTAGTTGGATAAGTGTCCCTCTGTCCCTGTGCTGTCCCAGCCTGGTCCCTCCAGAGTGCAGTGTGGCTGCCTGAAGAGAGATTATGAAGCATCATTTCCACAGCCCTGTGCATATTAAGTAGGTTGCAGAGAGCTCACATACGAATAAGTGCTGATTTGGGAACATACAGGTTAGAAACGTTGTGGCTTGATAAAACAAGTGAGGGCAAAGAAATACCAGCATTAACTGAAAATGTGCAGTGAGCCTGTTTAACAACCAGGTAAGGAGGGATCCATGGTGAAGAGTGACAGCGCTTCCCTAAGGCAGAATAAATATCCGAGAGGAGGAAAGTAACACAATGAGGACAAAATCTGATGCCTTTGCCTCCAAACCATGATCTGCAGCAGCCCCCGAAGGGCTCAGGATTGTAGTGTCCCCTGGGAGCCCAGGATACTATAGCCCCTGCTCTGCTGTCTGCCTGGTAGGGAGGAGGAGGAGGAGAGAGAGGAGGAGAAGGAGATGGGGGAAGAGGAGGAGGAGAAGGAGAGGGAGGAGGAGGAAGAAATTTCCAAGGACTTCCCTGTAATGGAGTGGGAGGTGTGGGGAGGCCCTTCTGCGAGGGGATGTCCCCAAAAGGTTCCCTTCCACCAATGCAAAGTGCCTCTTGCACTTGCCTTTACTGTGCTGCACTGAAACCTCAGTTACGTGCTAATGCTCAATCCCAGACTGCTTTCTGCATCGGCATCAGTGGGAAATTAATCTCTGCCCTGTGCCAAATGTGGAGGTGTGGGAGAGCCCCTGCCTTCACTCACTGGGCAGGGACTGAACTGCTCGTTAGGAGCCTAAGCTGAGGCTGTCAGGACCACCCTGAAGGGGTTTTGGAGACATGCTTTGTATTAATTCTGGTGCTGTTAAACCAGTGGAAGGAAATACCTGGTCCTAACACAAGACAACCGTCTGCGTCTTCATCTTGGGCTTAGGTGTCATAGAATCATAGAATGGTTTGGGTTGGAAGGGACCTTAAAGCCCATCCAGTTCCAACCCCCCTGCCGTGAGTGGGGATATCTCCCACTGGATCAGGTTGTTTAATGCCCCATCCAACCTGGCCTTGAACACCTCCAGGGATGGAGTATCCATGGCTTCTCTGCGCAAGCTGTGCCGGTCCTCACTACCCTCACAGGAAAACAGTTCTAATCTCAATCTCCCCTCTTTCAACTTAAACCCTGTCCCCCCTCGTGCTATCCCTGCACTCCCTGATAAAGATCCCCTCCTCAGCTTTCCTGTAGCCCCTTTCAGTACTGGAAGGCTCCTATAGGGTCTCCCCAGACTTCGAACAAGCCCAACTCTCTCAGCCTGTCCTTGTATAGGAGGTGTTGCCTCTCCACTTCTCCCAAGGTTCCTCTCTGTGCCGCTGTAGCGTTTTGCAGGCTGCATCAAGCATGTTTAAAGGCAGTTTTCATCGGTAGAGAAACTTTTGAGGTTATTTGGTGGCGAGCGAAGTGGCACATAGAGACCATGACCCACCATATCATACCTTTAGTGGTGCACTCTTAAGGGGAGCGGAAGGAACTGTGCTGGATTTTCACTTCTGTTTATTGCCGTTCACCCATGGAGAAGAGCAACTACAGACCACAAACCAGTTACGAACATTTTCCCATTTTTTGCAACCCCGTTCCATGACAAATATAGTCATGAAATAGATAATATTGCTGCAATAACAATTTGCAGGAATGTACTGGATTCCAAACGGGCTTGGTAATGACTTTCTCTGTCAGAGGGAAGGGCTCCTCAGCAGCAGCACATGGAGAAATGATATTGGGGAGTTTCTCTCGGGCAAACAGAGCCCTCTGAACCAGAACCCTTATGTAATTATGTACATTTTTTTTACTCCAAATCCAAAGAAACTCTCTCTTGAATAGTATGTTTCTTGCTAGTTCGTTCATCTGTGAATTTCCCTGGCAGGTAGCGTATAAATAGCTCTAAGGCACAAGCGATCCACGAGTTCTTTTCATAATACAGTATTGAGTCATTTTAAAGCCTCCTACTGTAGCTCTTCTAAAGATGAACTCATTATTTTAAGTGTAAGATTTATGCCCAAGAAAGAAAGAGAAAATCCGGCTTAAGTTGTCCTTCCAACGAAGCACCTTGTTTGAAAACCAATAAAGGATAAAATCACATGTGAGCTGGCCAGTGAAGTGAGCAGGCGACATCTGCCCATCCCTGCCCCAGGTTACGCTTTTCGTCATCGAGTGGCTATACTGCTTTTTAGAGCCAGGAATAGAAACCAGTGTTCCTGATTCCCAAGAGCCCTTTGCCATATAGGGCAGAGCAATCCAGCTGGATCCTTCCAGCCATCCTTTCTGCCTGACCCCAGACACCACTCAGCTTTCAGTAATTAGGGCAGAATTAGGGCAAGTCTCTGGGGATGGAGGCTGCTGGAGCAGGGCTTGCACAGGGGGCAGAACTCATCTATATATTGAGCTGAGCCTCCTTCCCCATCTGGAAGTTTTGTCGGAAGAGAATTAGGGTATTTGATACACTAGTCCAGGCCTGGCATCCCAGCAGGTTGTAGCAACAGCTCTGGCATATCTAGAAATACCAGATGTGTCTACAGAGTATATTCAAATAAACACCTGCTGGTAGTGCACTGGGTACCCAAAGCTTCCACTGATAGAAGCTTAAAAACTAAATCATCTTGGAAAAACAAAGAGAAATTGTTTCCCTAGCACTGGAGTGCAGTGTGAATTGCTTAATGAACAATGCAAAGTGGCTATGGTGATCACTGCACACAAGGTGAAAAACATATTTAGTAGGAGACCTCTTAAACAGACCAAAATGAAGTGACCTGTTGTGGAAACCACCCAAGACATCTCTTCCTTTATGAAAAATACCGCTACGTTTCTCGTGCACAAGTAGTTAAGGGCTGCTTCATGCATTAGTTTTTTGTTTGCATCTACTCCAGCGCACTTTTGCTTCCAGGGTTTACTTCCCCATTAGAGTCAGGCCAACATCCTTGTAGAGCTGAGATTGGATGTAAGCCTGAAGTGGGATATGTGACCAGATTAAACCTGTTTTGGGAGGTTTAATAGGATACCTGGGTGGAATTTTCCTTTCTTTTGTTATCAAATCATGCCGAGAGCAGCACTCTCCTTTGTGCTCACTTACATTGGAGTTAATACCATGTCTTCAGTCCATCATCCTACAATGTGGCATCCAAATCCTGCCCTTGGCATGAAGTACAGCAGTGGCCTGTCACTCCTGGGGGTCAAAAAGACACAGGCAAATCCTCTAAGCCATAGCTTCTCTGCAACTTCTCTTAAAGCTCAAAGTGAACATTAAAAATAACCAGGTAAAGCCTGAAACTTTTGATTCATCTTTAGCATGCGGTTCTGTTGATGTGAGCTGTGTGAGTCACACACACCCATCAGCACTCTGCAGCTTCCCAGCGAGCTTTTAGAGGCTCTGCTTGGGGTACTCCTGTCACTGCTCTTTCACTGCCACATCTACTGTGAGCCAGGGGCCACAGAGCAGCGAGACGCAAAAGCAATGTCTACAGGGACACACTTTACCTGAGGTTTGTGGGCTGGGACTGACGTCACAAGTGGGAGTAATCTGCTGAAGGTCAGATGCCCTGTGTTGTGTTACAGATGGACAATGACATGCTGCAGTCTGTTGTCTTACCAGCTTCTGACATTATGATAAAGTAAAAAACTGTTCCTTAAGAATCAAGCGAATAGATTTGAATCCATCTATATTGGAAGGGCAGTAAGCAACATGCTGCGGTGAGTCTTCTACAGAGACACCCTAATACATTAGTGCTTTGGTCCTTGGCCCTGGAGGTGACAAAACACAAACTCATAGTTACCCTCCTGGTGAGTTAAGGTATCCAGGATGGCTGAAAATATACTGGGCGCAGGCAGATGAGCACATGGTCTTCTCCTATCACTGCAGCAGCTTAATGTGAAGAGAGGAAAAAAAAAGAAAGCAAAGCTAAAGATCAGTTGCATTTTAAGGATGGAGGATTGCAGGTGGAAGGAAATGTCCCTTTGTGGATTTAAATCAGAAGAAAATGTTAGCTTATTTAATCTGACATCCTGCAGAACTCATGCTTAAAGATTTCATCTTATGGTTCTATGGAAAGGTCAAACTCCCTCTGCAAGTAATTACCTTGAAAGTAAGCGTGTTTTTCTGTGCATGTCCATGTTCAAAAGGGACAGGGAATAGAAGAAGCCTTTTCATTACTTCCCAGCTTTTGTTATATTTGAAAAAAGCAACTCCTATTTTGTAAGGTTCTTCAGCATTTTCGTATGGATTGTATTTTACACATCCTGTCTCTTCCTATAGCGGGTGTGGAAGTATCAGAGCCAAGTGAATAAACAGATAGAGAAATTAGGTGGGGTGCCCAAACCCAGGCACAGCAAGAGGGTTTGCTGTCCTGCATTGGCTGCAGGCTGCCAGACCCCATCCCTCTCTTCTGTACCATGCACAAGAGTGAAACCACACAGAGATTTCTTTAACAAGTCCTCTTCTGCTCTGTGGCTCAAAACTGGAAGCAATTTCACAGCACTTCTTTTAATCTTCTTTGACAACTTCTGTGTTTAGAAATTAAGTGGATAGGACACCGGGATAAAGCAGCACACACGAGTGTTTGCTGTTCTGATCAAGTGCTGGGTGGCTCATCCAGACCTCAGTGCACCACTATGAAAGAGATGCTTCTCTTCATTTTTATAAGGATATTTGTTATTCACAGTCTGCTGCTGGTTATCAGCTGAAGAAGACGACATCATGTGAGCTAATTGTTTAGTTCCACATTGGCTAATGAATAGTGTATGTATTCCAAATGAACAATTCACTGTAGCTCCACAGGAAAGAGAGTATTAAGTGTTCAGTGACAATTTGCAAATAATGATCATATTTATAGAGAGCAGAACTGAGAGACAATTAAAAAGGCCCAGGTTTCTAGATAATTCAGAACTAACAATAAGATAGTAAAGGAGATCCAGATTAAATATGTACTTATGCCATTTGTGAACTCAAATGAATTTCCCAGCTTTTCAAAAGTTCAAGCCTTTTGTAGGTCCTATTGAAAACAGTGGGAGGACATCTGTGAAAGATATGGCTTTTCAGTGTGTGGTTAAAAGTGATCCAGCCTTTTTTGTCTGGCACCGGTGATAAGAGTTCCTCTTAAGCAAATTTCCTGCCAACATGTTCTCAGCAAGGCAGTGCTTGATTCTTACATCCATCCCTCAGAAAACCATGGATCTCAGATGAACACACACAGAAAATGTCTGTATTATTATTATCATATCTAGCTTATAAAATCAATCAAATCAAGGCACTATTGAGACTAGTACTCTTTGAACATATAGTAAGAGAGATCCTTTCTCCAAGGAGCTCATAATCAAAACAGTGAATATTCTCACACTGACACAGCTTCTTTGTGTCCCCATTTCTCCTTCAGTTTCTGCCTCTGTCTTTTCAAACTGTAGCCATTTGGGGCAAGACCATCTTCTTTGCTCAGCTTTCAGCATGTAGGAATATTAGTCACTATCAGGACTCCTAGAGTTTATTGAAATTCAAATAATTAGTGCTAATAGTACGTGCAGTTAATGGATTGTGTGCTTGTGTGCAAGTATATGTGTTTTTATAGACCTAAGGTACCATTCCACTGGGTGTTCACCAGAGTGGTAGATTTTTAAAAGCATTTCTCTTTGGAAGCTATATCTTGAAAGTCAAAACTATTTAGAACCTATTTTGAGCACCCTACCAGTTATGTATCCTAAGAACAGTGTCGTGTGGTGAAGCTCTTATGTCCCATTGGCACTGCATAAAACAATAAACCCACCCGCAGTCCACGGTGGCTGAGCACAAGCGGGGAGCGGTTGTGTCTTCACACCTGGCCCTGCAGAAACGGTTGGTAGAGCTCCACCCCTCCTTTCAGTGAGCACAACAGAGCCTTTGAAGAGCTCTTGAAATTCTCACCTTGCTTTTTAGGAGATGGGAAAGGTTTTCCAGGCTTACTTTATCAAAGGGTATCTCATTGTAATTGTCGGTTAAACTGGCCCCTCAACACAGGGATCAAAAGACAATACCCACCCTTGATGGGAATGACAGCCACTGACTTCAAGTAGAAGGATAAATGAAATTTCTCTTTCTTTCTTTCTTTCTTTCTTTCTTTCTTTCTTTCTTTCTTTCTTTCTTTCTTTCTTTCTTTCTTTCTTTCTTTCTTTCTTTCTTTCTTTCTTTCTTTCTTTCTTTCTTTCTTTCTTTCTTTCTTTCTTTCTTTCTTTCTTTCTTTCTTTCTTTCTTTCTTTCTTTCTTTCTTTTCTTTCTTCCTTCCTTCCTTCCTTCCTTCCTTCCTTCCTTCCTTCCTTCCTTCCTTCCTTCCTTCCTTCCTTCCTTCCTTCCTTCCTTCCTTCCTTCCTTCCTTCCTTCCTTCCTTCCTTCCTTCCTTCCTTCCTTCCTTCCTTCCTTCCTTCCTTCCTTCCTTCCTTCCTTCCTTCCTTCCTTCCTTTCCTCCTTTCCTCCTTTCCTCCTTTCTTCCTTTCTTTCTTTCCTTTCTCTCTTTCTCTCTTTCTCTCTCTCTTTCTTTCTCTCTTTCTTTCTTTCTCTCTTTCTTTTCAACACCCAAGCCACAATCAATCTTTGTAGTGACAAGGTTTAGTATGCTAAATTCCGTTGGCATTGCTAACTCATTTTTTCTTTCCCTATCCTTAAAAAAAGCTCCAAGCAGATACAGCTAATGCTATGTCGAATCCCACGCACTCGTGTTGCTCCTGCAGTCTGTTGCTTTTTCACATTCACACACACATTTACATTTGCAAGCGCCACTACTGCTTTGCAGTAAACACTGCTGGTGCCTCTCCTAAGAGGATCCAGATATCTTTCTCTAGGGACAGTGCATTTATTTTTAGGTTTTTCTGCACATTGTTGCATACATGGGATGTTCTTTTGTGATCTTTGGTCTTTATCACAGACATTGAATTTCAGGGTGAGGACAGTGATGGGCAGTGAAAGATAATTGTCTTCCAAAAAAACAAGTGTTATTTTAATTCTCTGGGTTCTGTTAGGTCCCCACAGACAGGTCTGTGCTGTGAGCACTTTTCCCATACAGCAACTCTGCCTCTATCAGCCGTGTGCTCTTTGATTCCACGTGGTATATGCAGGGATTTGCTGACCTTTGGGAGCTGAATAAGAAAAGGATTTTATTGTCCACCTGTATCCAGCACTGGTGAGGCTGCGCTTCAAATCCTGTGTTTAATTTTGGGCCCTGCCCAACAAGAAAGACATTGAGGGGTTCCAGTGTGCCCAGAGAAGGACAACGGAGCTGGTGAAGGGTCTGCACCACAAGTCTTATGAGGAGCGGCTGAGGGACCTGGGGCTGTTTACTTTGGAGAAGTCTGAGAAGAGACCGTATCGCCCTCTACAGTTCCCTGAGAGGAGGTTGTAGCAAGGTGGGTTTTGGTTTCTTCGCCCAAGTAACAAGCGATAGGATGAGAGGAAATGGCCTCAAGTTGTGTCAGGGGAGGTTTAGGTGGGATGTTAGGAAAAATTTCTTTACTGCAAGGCTGGTGAAGCATTGGAAGAGGTTGCCCAGGGCAGTGGTGGAGTCACCATCTCTGAAGATGTTCAAAACATGTATAGATGTGGCATTTTGGGTTTAGTAGTCACAGTGGTGTTAGGCTGATGGTTGGGACTTCATGATCTTAGAAGTCTTTTCCGACCTTACAGATTCTATGATTCTATTTGTTCAATAACTGAAATAATAATTTAAAAAAAAAGCTTATTTTTTGTTGGCAAAGGAAGGAACAGTTTGGACGAAGGAAGGGATCAAACTCCTCCTATTGGGAGAGAAGTGATGAGTGAATCCTGATCACACTGAAGACTGGTGGAGTCCCTAGTGAGTGCATCCTGCAAAGTTTTACTGCAAGTTCAGTGAGATCTGGAAAAGGGTGCATGTCTAACTCCCTTGACCTGCAGGAATTCTTGTAGGAGGAGACCGGGAGGACTACGATGTCCACTACTGTCCCTTTATCAAGGAGAGTTAGATTGACCTGTAGTGCAGTGAGTTTTTATTTGGAAAATGTTTGTTGTCAGTACTGAAGACCAGAGTTTTCCATCCTGCCCGGGCAGTGACTCAGCTGGTCTCATGCATGTTGAAGATCAAGGGCTAAATGGAGGTTGGATTTAGCATGTCCTGCTGTATCAGCTGTCAGCTGGTACGCACAGTTTCCATAAGCTCACAATTTACCAAAACGTGTGCCTGGAGCTGGGCAGAGGATTCACATCTGATCCATCACTGAATTGTTAGTTTGCAGATGGGGATGCTGTGGCGGTAGTGTGGCTTTGGGTGAAGATTTGTAACAGGGCAAGTGCCAAAATTACTGAACTTGGAGGTGGTGTTTTCAATGCATCACTTGTGGATGCAGCTGCTGACAGCCAAGTATTGTAGCAGACATAGTGATCCCCTTCGCTAAGTCCCGTCTTCACTTGCTGAGCCAAAGCAGAGCAAATTAACCAGCCGTAAACAGCTCTGTGTTATAGTGACAGAACTAGAGGGCATGGACTCAAGCTTCGTCAGGGAAAGTTTAGGCTTGATGTGAGGAAGAAGTTCTTCACTGAAAGGGTGATCGGCCATTGGAATGTGCTGCCCAGGGAGGTGGTGGAGTCGCCGACCCTGGAGGTGTTTAAGGGGAGATTGTATGAGGCACTGAGTGCCATGGTTTAGATGATGTTTGGTGTTGGTGTTAGTGTTGGTGTTAGTGTTGGGTTATAGGTTGGACTTGATGATCTCAGAGGTCCTTTCCAACCTGGTGATACTGTGATACTGTGTGACCCCTCCTCATTGTATGTCGTACCTTAGCAACGCACTCAGTCACACTAACACCTTCCTGTCTTAAAATATGAAAGCTTTTGCCCAGTGCATTTGAAATGCTGAAGTCAGGGCTCCATCCACCACCCTAAGTTTTCTTTGAACTGTCCCATGCAGAAGAAGTTTGCTCTGTCTTCCCACACTGGAGAATCAGTGCTCCCACTCGTGCTGCATTTGGAGGGCAGGCTCTGGGCCCCAGAGGAAGGACCTGAGGGTGACAAGTAGCAAGGACAGGGCTCTGGGCTTGTCCGAGCCATATAAAGCCTTGCTGCCTCCTGCACTTACCAGGAGGAGCATCTTTAATGTCTGAAACGACTGACAACAAAACTCACTATTTGCCCCTAATAGTTACAGAGCATGGGAATTTCAAAGCTAAAATTTGGAAATGAAAAGGCATCTCAGATGTGGGTTTTTTCTTTCCTTTCTTAAGTGCTGTTGAGGATTACCACATCTGGTTACATAATAATGTCCCTCAGCCTGAGCTTTTTAGCAGTTAATTAATCAGGGATTTGAGGGAAAAGATGCCTAAACTGTTGAATATTTGCATCCTGGTCCACAGAAGTGCTCTGTTTTGTTGCAGCCATTGTTCTAAAAGCCTCAAAGAATTATTTTAAAAATTGGAAAAATCCATGACATCATTTTTGTCTTTAATTTTCTAAATCTTTATTTAGTGTTCCTGGGTAGGGAGGGTATGAGAAGCTACCACAAGGAGAACAAGAAGCTAGCAAGAAGAGCACCAGTGTGAGTGCCTACAGGTTATGCAGGGCCTCTTCCAGCCAGCCAAAGGGATTCACGTACCACTGCATTTCCCTCACTGTATTTCACAGACAAAACATTTCTGTAACCCTCAGTGTGGCTCCAAAGTTGCTCAGAGCTGAGGAGTGTGAGAGATCTGCTTCACTTGGTGCCTGAGATCAAAATCATCCAGGTTGTTAAATACCAGCCTCTGAGGCATATAATAACCTGCTCTTCGTGGGTCAGCTAGAGCTTTTTAGAGCTGCTGTTTCCTAACAAGCTTTGTAAAACCTTTGGCTGCTTCAAGATCTGCAGGTGAATTGTGCAATATAAGGGCTTGTTTATTTACTAGTGTCTCCCATCAAAACCAGCACCAAAAGGACAGGGAAAGTCACTAGGATTCCTTGGTTCAGAGGGAAAACCCAGCTGCAAACTGAAAACAGAGGATGTGCCCTGACAGCATAGGTAACTACAGATATGTCTTTCAAAGCATGGCGGCATTTTTTTCAGGCTAGAATGTAGTTTGTTGAGATGTTTCTCATCCTTTGGAAGATATCTTCCCTTCTTTCTCTATCCCTCTTCTTTTTTTTTATGCTAAAAGGGCCATAAAGAATCCTTATCCCTAACACAGATATCACCGAAGGAGCACTTCCAGCTTTATGGGCTTCCCTTCTTATTTTTGCTTTCAGACACCAGCTCACAGTAATGTGATGAGTGGGTGCTAATTATGGAGAACTGCATTTCGACAACAGAGCCTTACTGCTGGTGAATACAGAAAAATTACTCATTAGAGCAGCGTGGTATTTAGTCAGATTAGCTTCCCTAGATATTAACATTCTGGCATTAACGCCGACTGGCAGTGTAATACTTGAATAAAATGATCTCAAGATAATATATACAGAAGGACTTGTACAGTTGTTGTCCACACTGCGGCATTTCTGCTGAGGGCTCCCACATACTGCTTCTACAAAAAGGCCCATCCTTGAATTTCAGTAACTCACATATACAGTTTCTTGGTGGTGTTTTAAATAAGATCACTTCACCAGGTATGGTGCAGCATGTGTATGGTTTATGTCATTGGAATGAAACATGCCGTGCTGGTGTTTGAGCACAAAACCACCCTGGAAGCTTTAGGTGCCTTGTTTCAATGCAGGGAGACTATGAGTTGGCAGAAGATTTTAGCATGAAGGTTTCCCCATAGTTTTGTAAGCAGCAAATGCAGAGGCTGTGGTTTGGTTTCATACTGCTGCAAGCAGAGGTGCCTTTACTTGGGCACAGCTCTCTGGTCCTCTTTCTGCAGCAGCAGTGGCATCTCCAGCTTGGCTTTGCAGAGCTGCTCAGATCTCTAACGCTGTGTGGATTCACTGAGCACATGGGCTATGTTTGCATAGCTGCATGAGCTGCTGCTGCAGAAGCCATAGCCACAGGGAATTCCTCGATCCCATGTCCTACCCGCTTCCACCTCTGAGCTTACATCACAAATAGCCGCTCCAGTGGGCTAATGTAAGTGATATAAACATACACAGAAAGGACAAAACTGTTCAGTGGACAGCAGTGCTTGTCTGTCCAAGCCAGAGCTTCCTCTTCCACAGCCCTCTGGGCTGCCCTTTGACTTGAACACCAGCTTTTGCTAACTAGCTCAGCTTTATCTAATTAGCACTCAGATGGGAGTGCCTCCCTCAGCCTCCTCTGAGCTTGCAAAGACGCCAGAGCTATGGATTTATGTGGAGGAGAAGGGGGGACTTGTTCCCTGGGGTCTGCATGGTGTGTCCTTATGTCTGTGTGCAGGAAAGATGTGTGAGTGTGTCCTTGTGCTGGTGTTAACTCTGTGGGTTGATATGGAAGCTGGGCAGTACCTGCACTAAATTTAAGTCTCATCTAACCTGTTTCTTGTCTGTGAGTTCACTGTGTGTGCATTTTTTTTTTTTAAATGGTCATGGTGCCTTGCCCATAGCTTGCCTTGGGAAATAGAGTGTGTCCTACATCCACATCTATTTTAAGATTCTGCTCTGTTGCCTGCTTCCAGCTGGGGACGTGGCTGGAAGGAGCAGTGGGTTTGTGTTATAAGAGGAAACAGTGGATATTTCTAGGGAGCCTGTAACTGTGAGATCCTATATATGTTTATAACCCAGAGTATTATGCTCTTAGGGACAGTCCTCATATCACCTGACTTCAGTATTTTAACAGTTGGTGCTCTGTTTTTACTCAATTGAATAAAGTCATTTTGCAGACAATAGAGAATGAGGCACACCTAGAAATAAAATTATGTGTTTCCAGTATTTGTATTAAGTTAAGAAGAATATTCTTGTCCTTTGTGTTAGTTCTGCTGAGACTTAATTGGGTTTGGGGAGGTCAGAAGTCTATGTTATCTTAATGATAAGAACCAAAAAACCCAAGCTGTGTTTGCTTAGTGCAGAGCAGTGAAAAGGAATTGGGATTTATGCCTGTAGGTGGTTTAGGCACCCTTCATGACTTTGCCTCTCTGCAGAAGCCAGCAGAGACTGACAGAGCAGAGATGTCTGTGTGTTGTTGGTCACGTAGGTAGGTTTGTGGGTATCACGAATTCTTGTTTCAAGCCAAAGTGCACCTGCATGGTTTCCTTTTTCACAGTATTGTGCCAAGGGGAGACTAAACGAGCTCCCAGTTTGTGGTATTAGGTGATGAGGATAGGAAGGACCTGGATGTGTTAATGAGTCCAGCGGAATCCACAAAGATGATGTGAGGGCTGGAGCACCACCCATATGAGGGCCGGTTGAGACAGTTGAGCTTATTCAGCCTGGAGAAGAGAAGGCTCTGGGGAGACCATATAAACAGCTTTCCAATAATTAAAGGGGGCCTCCAGGAAAGCTGGGCAGGGGCTCTTTATCTGGGAGTGTTAGATGTTAGGGACAGTTAGATGTTAGGAAGAACTGTTTTCCTGTGAGGGTGGTGAGGCACTGGAACAGGTTGCCTGGAGAAGTCAAAGATACCCCATCCCTGGAGGTGTTGAAAGCCAACTTGGGTGGGCTTTTGAGCAACCTGATCCAGTGGGAGGTGTCCCTTTAAGGTTCCTTCCAACTGAGACTATTTTATGATTCCATGGAATACCTGCAATGCAGTCATGTTAACCTTTATTTTATCTGTTTGGGGCTTGTGCTTGGAGCTGGAGCTGCTCAAGTCCTCCTGAACTGAAGGAAGTTGTTTAATTATGATGTTGCACACCTGTGCTCAGGTCTGTGCCGAGTAAATGTTGCTGTGAGTAAGAACTTGGGTGCAGCAAATCAGTCCTGACCTTACTAACACAGTGCATGCAGGACCCAGTCCTCTACTCATGGAAACCTGTTAATGGTGGTCCAGATTAAAATAGCAGAGGATTACCTGTCTTTTCTCAAAAGAAACTGAGAAGCTCAGAACCATTGCTTGTCAGAAAAAAATGAGGATGGATTTCAACTGGGTGGAAGCAAAAACGACTTGGGAGCAGGTATGCTTGCAGATGCTTTTCTTAGCATTGTATATTTTGTGTCTGTGAGGGTCTCAGCCCACAGCTGTCCAGCTCAAACACTGGATCATTGTCATCCTGACTGTTTAGTTGTGTTCCCACGTGTGGTTTTATTTGGGTGGCCTAATCAGGGAAGTGACACAGCACTGGTGAGGCCACACCTCGAGTACTGTGTTCTGTTCTGGGCCCCTCAGTACAAGAAGGACATTGAGGGGCTGGAGTGCATCCAGCGAAGGGCGACGAGGCTGGTGAAGGGGTTGGAGAACAAGTCCTACGAGGAGAGGCTGAGGGAACTGGAGCTGTTTAGCTCGGAGAAGAGAAGGCTGAGGGGAAACCTCATCACTGTCTATAACTGCCTGAAAGGAGGTTGTAGTTATGTTGGGTGTTGGTCTCTTCTCCCAAGTGACAGGTGATAAGATGAGAAGAAATGGCCTCAAGTTGCTCCAGGGGAGGTTTAGACTAGACATTAGGAAAAATTATTTCACTGAAAGAGTGGTCAGGCATTGTAATAGGCTGCCCAGGGCTGTGGTTGAGTCGCCATCCCTGGAGGTGTTTAAAAGGCGGGTAGATGAGTTTCTGAGGAACGTGGTTTAGTAAGGGGACAGGTACAGTTGGACTTGATGATCTCATAGGTCTTTTGCAAACAGATGATTCTATGATTAGCATGGTTTTAGCTAAATCCCAGTTTAAGTAATGTTGGTCAGAACTGGTTTCAGATGAGAGTCCAGGAGTTAAGGCATTGGCCCCATCCAGATTTTATGCCCTTAGACTCAGCCACCACTCTGGGTGGACAGTATTAAGTGATGTGCTTCACAAGTGCTGCTCAGCTGCATGGCATGGTGCTTGTGTTCACAGGTGCAACCAGAAAGGTTAAAAAAAAAAAAACCCCAAACCAACAACCCACAACCAAAAAAACCCCTCCAAATCTATGGCAAAGATAAATCAAGAAATCCCAGGGCAAGTGCTGTGTGGTGTCTCTGGACTTGTTTTGGTTTTTAGTACTGTGGGCCAGGTGAGAAGAGGGACAAGAGTACATAAATGCGACCCTTCAGCTCAAAGATGAGCAGCTATTTGGTAAACCTGGCATAAGTGTAAGTTATTCCATGATGTAGTGTGGGTTTTGTCTGAAGTGCTTCTGTTTTGGTTAAACAGCTCTTTGCTTTACAAGAGCTGGATGGTCGGTGGGTCCAACTTGATTATGAAAAACTGCAGCACGAGATTGCTGCTCCAGTGCCAAGTATGAAGGTGGAAAAATGCCCCTTCCTTCTCTTGCACCTAGTTCACTTGAATGTCTTGTGACACAAACTGTTCCTCTGCCTGCAGTGATGGACAATTCTGTCTTCCCAGATTTAAGCCAAAGCACTGTAAATAGTAGAGAACTATCATGTTGGTTTCAGTGATCTTATCCTGGTGAGTAGAGAGGATAGAGGTTAGAGAGGGCTGCTATAAGTAGATTTGGGGCAGGCAAGGTGATTGGGAGGAGAGGCAACCAGTGTTTGTGTTGGCTTTGTCCTGTGCTGCATCAAGCTGGTTGTGAGTTAAAGAAAGCGAAATACCACCCCTGTGTCTTCCCAGTGCACGTCTTTCATGTGTTACCAGGTAACACTGGGTGCTCTGAATGGCCTTTCACTGTGTTTGGTGATACGTAGAATCGTTGAATGGTTTGGGTTTGAAGGAAGCTCAGTGACAACCTCCCTTTGCAGGGGCACCTTCCACTGGATCAGTGCTTTATCCTTCCTGGCCTTGAATGCTTCCAGGGATGGGGCATCCACAGCTTCCCTGACCAACCTGTGCCAGTGTCTCACCACCCTCACTGTAAAAAATCTGTTCTGAATATCTCATCTAAATCTCTCCTCTCTCAGCTTGAAACTGTTATCCCTTGTCCTATCCTTGCAAACCCTGAAGCTTACCTCTGAGATTGAAGAGGAGAACTTTCTCAGAGTTTTCCATCCACTTTCATCTAATATTCACGACACAGCGTAAAAGTTACAGTTTATGTGGTAGTAATGGGGAGTGAATTTTGTATTGATTTAAAAATTAGTAATTTTTAGTGTACTATTTTATGCATCAGAAAATGGCTTTTGCTTCTGTAAGAATGTTTTATATTATTAATGCAAGTCATTAATTTATTCTTGGCGTTGGTCTAGTAAAAGCACTTCATTCGTTGCCCTGTCCTTTGAGTTGGACAAGTGAGACCTTAATAAAATTGTGATGGGAAGCAAAGCCTTTTCAGAACAGAGCTGTGGTCCCACCCTTGTGTTCCTGAAACCTCTCTTCCTTTGAGGTCTCTTCAATCTCCAACTGTTTCAGCACAACAGTGGTGAGTCTGAAGGTGCTGGACTTGCCAGCTGGAAGCTGCAGGTCTGATGTTGGCACCCAGGCCACCCACACCGAGGTTGGGAACCCCAAATAGCTGTTGAAGCAGCTGGTTTGGGTTGAGGAAAAATGGTGGGGTGGCAATGTCCTCTTACCTGGGACATCAGTACCTCACCCTTGTGTTCAGGAGGGCTGGGTACAACCTGCACCCTGGTGGGTTAAGCACATGAGTCTGTGCGGCCAATTGGAGATGAGAAGTGCTAATGCCTCAGGCAGGCCTCCAAGGCAAAAGGACCTCATTTCAGTCCCTGTTCATATGCTGGTTTATTTATAAACTATTAAAAATGTATAAAGTGATTTTTGGAGCCAGCAGTGGAGCCTGTGTCTTTCTGGTTCCAAGTGCATGCTCTGTCTGTTTACAGGCTTCTGCTTGCTTTCCTGCCTGTCTGTTTTTGTTTGACATCCTCCCACACTGGACACTGTAGTTGTTCCATTGACATAAACATTGGACCTTTGTTAGAGTATGGTTTAGCTAAAGTGACAAGCAATGCAACATATATTTTGGGTTGGTTTTAATCTGCAAGGAAATGCATCCTGGTAAATCACCCCTTTTCCTGTGCATTCTGTTTCACATGATCCTTTCCACCTGAATTGCTGAATTCGTGCTGACTGGAGATGGCTCAGCCTCCTCTGGCAGCTTTTTGAGCAAGTGGCACTCGCTAATTTAAGGGTGCTTTTGGTTCAGCTTTTCCTTGCAAAAGAGCAACAGTTTCATTTCAGCAGTAGATACATATTCCGTCCTTCTAAAATGATTTTGCTGCTCACAGCCTGCTTGCTTATGGCATCCTGAATTTTGATTTCTTTTTCATTGGTCTGCAAATGCAGTTAAAAGGGAGATGTAAACAGAGGACCTGATGCATCAGAAGAGCATACTTGTTCTTCTCTGCAGCAAAGTAATTAATTTATACAAATATGTGATATTGTAGCAAGGTGACCTTTTTAAAAGAAAGCAAAACAAACAAAACAAAACCAACAACCCACATCATGGACATCATGATTCTTCTGAGTTATTTGCTGAGATCTGTTGCACAGATATCAAGATGTGACATCCGAGTTAGACTGATGGTGCTTTCAACTACCCTGTCACAGACCAAGAAATACAGCATCATGACAAATGGTATTGTTTTAAAGGCTTGAAGAATGCACTGCACAAAATACTGATGAATTCTGAACCTTAGAAAAGGTATTTTGTAAATTGCTCTTTTAAATTCTTTTCAGTCTGCCACAAGATCTTCAGCATCACCTACAGCTGAATGTGTAACATCTAGAGAAGTGCTGCAGATTTACCATTGGGAACAGCCACCAGCAGATCATTTTAAGCTCTTAGATATATGAGGGCGCACAAGGCAAATAAAGCATATTACCCTCGTGGTTTTATTGTTATAAATGCAATTGTAGTAAAAGTTACAGTAATTCCTGGTGTTCTGTTCCGAAGCCCCTTGAAGTTTGCATAATGGCTCCATTGAATTTTAGCAACCTTTGAATCCCATTTCCCATAGTACTGATCAAAACCAGCTGCTGTAAAGCTATCTTCAGAAATCTCTTACTGCTCCCTTCCTATTCTCCTGGCAGTTACAAACACTGACACAACCAGCATTTAGAAAGTTTTCTTAGATCTACTGATGAAAAGGACTGTATAAGAGCTAGATATTATTATTCTGCCATCACAAGTCAGGTTAGTGGGTTACAAAGTCTGTGCTACAGTGAGGGGCTTGCTGCTTTGGATATCTGCGTGAACCCATTCACCTCCACTTCTAAGCTACGGTGATGGAGATTTCTTTTAGCGGGGAATATTATAATCACTTTTCTAGCAACCTCAATAAACTTATCTCCATTGCTGCTGCTTTGTGTAAAGGCCCTGGAACAGCTGCTCAGGGAGGTGGTTGAGTTGCCATGTCTGAAGGTGTTTAAAAGACAGGTAGATGAGTTTCTGAGGGATATTGTTTAGTAAGGGGACAGGTACAGTTGGACTCGATCTCAGAGGTTCTTTTCTATCCAGATGATTCTATGAAATGAAAGAACAATGCCCTAAAAGAGGCTTTTAAATTTAGAAACTTCCCTTTATGAAGACCTACTGTCTGTTCTGGACATGGTGCTGCAATAGATATGTGCAACCCCCCAGCAGTGTTTTCTCTGTGGTTGTGAGGAGTCGTCCTGCTGAGTGAAGCCACTCGTGCACATGAATGAAGGGACCTGTGGAAGGCACCCACGTTGTGGGGTGAGCAGTGACCTGAGATGGCTGTTCGCTTCCTAGATTTCCCAGTGTGGCTTTGCCCATGTCTTTTCAATATTCACCATCACTGGAGGGATTTAAAAGACAAGGTAGACGAGGTGCTCAGGGATACGGTTTAGTAGTGGACAGGTACAATTGGACTCAATGATCTCAAAGGTCTTTTCCAACCAAGTGATTCTATGTTTTCCCAACTCTAAAACAGGAGGAATAACTACTTTCCTGGAGTGACCCTGTGCAGAGCCACTTTCTCCAGCCAGGATGCTCTGCCCAGTGAATGCTGCACCAGATTGCTGGTGAGGAAGCAGGCTGGAGACTGTCCCTGCTCTGACATGCCTGGAATGCTCCACAGTGTAGAATAAGGGGATACAAACCTGCAGCACTGCTGTGTAGAGTTACTGCTTTCCACAGATCTGGCTCTGGTTCTCTGTATTGTGCAGTACTTCAGCTGTTTGTGTGCAGCCTGATGGTGTGCATCGCTGTCTGCATTTTCCTCACTGAACAGCAGGCTGTTAGCTTTTTTTAACTGACTTTCTCACTAGTGTTGCCAGTGACTTGGTGACACCTAGAAATGCATTTTCCAATTTAATTATTCTGACAAACTCCATTATAGGCTGAGTGGGGAGCTCCCGTCTTGCACTTAGCATAAATGCAACATTGATTCAGTGTGGGTCTTCCTGAGGCTGAATTGTGCTCTCAAGCAGCAATTCCTCTCCTTGTTTAATAATGTCTATGGGAAAATTCCCAGCACTGAGCACAGGCTTCCTGTCTGCTTTTGCACTGTTCAAATCCTCCCAGGGGTTCTTGTAGCTAGAATGTGTAACATTTCTGGGATAATTCCTGTAGAAACTTATTAATTCCTTCTCTAGTTTGTTACTGTAGGAGATGGAGGTGACCTGACTGAAAGCTTTAGCTAAGTAGAAGAATGCAGATTAGCTTCATCAAATTTTCAGTTTAGGTCTTAAATATGTGAATACCTGCAAACCTGGGATCTCTTTCCTAAAAATCACTATAGGTGAAAATACAGTTCATAACAGACGTCTTGGCTCTCAGTTTGCTGCAATCATGCAGTTGGGTGTGGAGAACAGTTTAGGTATATGGGGAATGGTCCATGATCAGCTGAATACTGTGCTGAGCTGTATCCCTACAGACACCCAATCCTATAGAGTCTGCCTTTCTGTGTTAGACACCTGCTGGTTAGGCAGAGACCGTGGGGGCTGCTGTGCTGGAGAACAGTATAGATAAGATGGTACTGTGAGTAGCTCTTTATTTACAGCTTCTCAGAACACAGGAGACAGCATGTAATTAGAGCAATTGGCTCTGATGTTAGAGAAAGGGAGGACAACCTTGCTGATCAGCATGTCAGAAAGGCAAGCAAGTACGTGTCTGATGGGCTCTAGAGAGAGGAGATAATGCTTTTGGAGAGGGAAGCAGGATGTATTTGTGTCTTGCTTTCATTATGGATGGAAGAGAGAATATTGCATTAATGGGAAGGTATTGAACAGCCACTAACTGAAGCTTTTTAAGCTGAAAGGGTTAGGAAGAGACTTGGCCAAAGAGATTTTTGGGAATGGGGAATGCTGAATTCAAACCCCCTCTGGAACACAGAAGACAGAAAGGACTGAGGAATAAAGCAAACACTGTGGTGGTACTTATAAATAAGGCAAATGAAGTAGGATTAGCTTACAGTTGAACAGGAGTGCACTGGCAACCCATGGGGGAAGTCACAGACTTGCTCAGGATTTTTACAGGTGGTCACTATCTTGTATTGTCCTTAATGCTGTAGAGAAAGAAAAGCTGCCTCTTGTCTGTAGGCAGTTCTGTAGGTTCGCATCCTGCTGGCTGTGTTGCTGTGCTTGGCTGGTTTGCAGCTGTTGCTTTTAGCAGGTTTGTGTTTGGCTGACTGCTTCTGCAGGCTTTTTGTTTAGAATTTGTCAGCACCAGAGGCAATGTTAAACACAAAGACCCATGGATGCCTTGGAATGTGAGGTTAGTGGAAAATATTATGTTGGTGGGTCTGGTGATCTCTGGAGCAAGAAAGCAGTAAAAATGGGGAAAGAAGTGTTTTTATTGAGGCCTGCTAGGTGAAGAAATAGCCAGAGGGCTGAGACAACCTGAGAGCAAAGAAGTTCTTTGGGAGAGTAGGCAACTGGAGAATGAAGAGTCTGAGTAGAATTGATTTATAAGGAGTAAAGACCTCAGTTTAGCTCATGAGTCACAGCTTTTTCTACATGCTATGGCTTAGCAAAGCATGGACTTATATTCTGGCTACTTCTGCGTTTTATGTTAAACATGCAGTTATGAGGTCTGAGTAAGAACCTGTAGCTTTGCAGAAGTAAGCAAGTTGGTGCAGATCAAGTCTGCAGAGGTGGAAACTCTGGTGCAAGAACGGGGCAACACAGATTGAGGATGGGTGCCCACATGCACTTGATCTTCCAGGCAGGGGTGCCACAAAACACTGCAAGCTTCCTGGGGACTGACTTAGAATTTAACCTGTCCAGAGTTTAAAAATCTTGATGGGGAGAATGGGCTGCAGTGCTGAAATCCAGGGATGGTGATGAGGTAAGCAGCAGCCAGAAGATGAAGGTGCAGGTAATCCTGGAGCTTAGGTGCCCTGATTTCCAGTAGTCCGTGCCCTGGATCTCATCAGGGTGCTGGAGTGACTCTCCTGGAGGTGGCTGAGGCTGCTTTAGCACCTCCTGAAGTCTGGGACATGAAAGCTGGCAAGAAATGCAGCCTGCAGCTTACTGGTTATGGGACTATGCTGGATGGGGGGAGACCCCAGCCAGCTGCTGTTGGCTTGAAGCTGTGTATGGGCTGGGGAGCTTGTCATGGATGCAGGTGGAATACTGTCCAATATGATAGTTATCCTGAGATTTGTTTAACAAAATCTGGCTGTAAAGGTTACACGGATCCTCTTTGCCCTCTGATGCAACTGGGATGGAAGGGAGTGCCTGCAACCCCAGTGCAGCAGTGGATGGGCTCCTTGGATGGCCCGGCCATGCAATGAAGGAGACAGCAGGCGATGTCCTCTTGGGTTGAATATTCCCCCATGAACCCTGCAGAGGTGTGTGGGTGCGTGGGGTTTGGTTCAAGGCGCAGGGGCCAGGCAAGCAGCCCCCACCCCTGCCAGCACCCAACGTCTTCCTTACCAGAGAGCTTGCAAAGGCGACTTCTCCTCCGCATGCCTGGGAAGGTGATGCTGGGGTTGCTGGGCCCTTCTTTTCAAATTAGGCTTGTGGCTTTGCCAGAAATGACATCATCTGTTAGGCAGATTTCTTCATTAGGAAGCTCTCTAATCTCAGACATGAGCGACACAGAAACCCTCCCCATTCCCCGTGCACTGAGAAAACTGAGCTGCATTGCCAGTCTCTGCAGTACCCTTTGCTTATTTATCATTCATGGCATCATGTTTGTTTTATGACAAATGAACTTAATCACGATTTTCACAGTGGAATACACAGGGAAATACCCAGGATAACCATAGCTGCAGGTATAGAAATGCAAACTTAATTTAGAAAGGATATACAGGAGCAGTCTAAGCAGCTGAAGAATTGAATTAATCTACTAAAAAGAATCAGCTATATATAATTCTTCGTGCTGGAACAATAGCCCCGTGAGATAGGATGGTGCTCAGATTCTGCATTGAACTTTTTTCTTGTATGCTTAATGCTGAACCAACTGATTATCATTATTTGTTGCTAAAAACTGCATGTGGGTGTTGGGGATATCCTCCCCCCACCCAGTGTTGCACAGTGGAGGAGGGTAGGAATTACAGATCATTTATTAATGCTCTGCTCCGTTGTGGTCTTAATCTCAAACAGATGGACCAGGATGCTCTGGCTAAAATTCTGTGTGAGCTTGCTGACTTGCACAGAGCTTTCCATTTCGGGTACAGGGATGCAGAGACTGGGCTGGGGCACCGAGTGTGATGGTCATCCAGAAATGTGATTCCACGTATTTTAGAAGCTGAGAGTTAATCGCTTCAGCTTCAGAGAGAAAGGGGGATGTGTGCAGGTGTGTGTACACATAAATGCTTGCATATACACAGATGCATCTTAGAATATAGTTTGGGTTTGATTTTTTGATATGGCACTTACTGTGTGGCTGTGCTTGCCAGGGAAACTGTGGTGACTGCTTGCTTGACCCTGACAACAGTGCTGTATGCTTCCAATTTTTGCATCATTTCTGACCCTTATCAGTATTTTTCTTCCTCTTGTGATACCAGAGCAGAAATTACGATGGTTGAACCAGGATGAACAATGCTCTAGAAACCAGCATACTGCTGTCAGTGCATTTTCACGCTCCTCCAATCAAACAAATCAATAGTGTGACCTGCACTGAAATGCACTTCTGTAGAAACATCATCAGAGAGTCGCTTAAAGTACCTAGCACTAAAGAAGGATTTAGAACAGAAAATAAAAGAAACTTCCTAGAGCGTGGCACCAGGCATCCTAACCTCTCCATGACATTTACTGTTAAGGTGTGGATAGCTTTCCTTAGGAGACTAGAGACAATAATTTCTTCAATCTAGCAAAGTGAGAGCTCCAAGGGAGTTACTGCTTCCTATAAATATTTTCAAGGGGCAAAAGCTGATTCTGACAGAAGAGTTGATGGATGTAGGTTGGTGATGGATAAATTTAGGCTGGAAATTTAGGAGACTCCTAAACACCAGAGCAGTCATGTCATGGAACAGTTTTCTAATGGATGTAAGGAGTCAAAAGTCAAATTGATTTTTAAGACAGAGGTTCTATGACAATTCGCCATCAGGGAAGGGGATGGTTCTATTTAGTGATCCAAACATTCCCACTTTTAGCTTTACATTTTATTGGAAACCGTCTCCTTTTCCTATAAAGTCTCGTTAAAATATTTTGGAGAGCAGCAGGCTGCTGTGTGGCTGAGCAGCTTGGCTCCAAAAGTCTGACGTCTTCATTTAAAAGTATTATAGCCAGAGATAAATAGGATGGCCTTGCTCATTTGGTGACTCCGAAAAATGCAGTCAGGAAGCAAGATTGTGGAGAGGCAATTTATGGTGGCGATGGAGAGGGCAGGAGCTTACAGTATTACCATCTTGTAACCCTACCCCCTTGCACATCTGGTAGCCTGTTACTCCTCTTCCATTAGCCCCTTTGAACAGCCATTCCCTTCCAGCTATAGGGGTGACTCTGGACTCCTGCCAAGTGGTGGTAGGAAGTATGCTTATGTAGGAGATCTGAAGTGCTGATGAGCAGAAGGGACCTTCAGCCATTTCCAAGGCTGCCAGCAAGCCTCAAATCCAATACATCCAGTCTCCTTTAGCTGTGGCATCAAGCAAACTGTGTTTGAAAGCCTGCAGCAGAGACCTCTCCCACATCTCAACACCGTAAGGGTTTTGTTTCTGTGTTGCCCATGTTCTGTGTGAGTTGTGGGATGGATGACAGAGTACCACTACGGGAGAGACTGATTCCCACCTATACACCTGTGTATTGTCCACTTTCAATTCAATTCAATTCACCAAAACCATGCTTCTCCAGCCCTCAAGCAATACTTCTGTATCTTCACAGCCTGCCTGGAGTTCAGCACTGCTGCTGCATTTCCACCCAGCTTTACCCTTCTGACATCTCCCTGCGTCCCTGGCGTGCTCCTCTGGCCATGGGACGCAGCCCAGCCTGCTAACTTCATTAAAGCCGTCTCTGCTGCAGTCAGGACCTCTGGGGCTCCAATCCCCAAGACTTCGGGAATGGAATGGACCAGAATTGGGAAACCTACCAATTTTTAAACAAGAATCTGTTGTCTTCTGGAAGAGCAGTGAAGGGATATGAGAGCCTCCTATCAATTTAATGAGTATAAGCTGTGCGGGTGCTCACTCTGATGCACATTACTGATATTTTTAGTGTCTGGACTCTCAGGAGGATGCATCTCTGTCAGCCTGACTGCTGTAAGAGGCAATTGAGTAAAGTCAAATTGCAGATGGACATAATTTAGGAAATCAGTAAAATACAGCAGTTGAAGGGAAGGAATGTATAGGTAAATGGGTAATTGAAAGCTGTTTGTGTGAGAGCTGCCAAACCTTGTTTTAACTCCTGTATCTCAGCTCATGGCTGTCCCTAGCCACTTCCCAGGGAAGGGGAGAAATGCATATCAAAGTAGGCTGAATGTATGGTATAGTATGGTCAAATTGCACATGACCTGGAGGAGGTGCTGGGTAGCTTTGGGAGTCTCTGTGTGCTACTACTCCTTCCAGAGGTAGAGCAGCCTCGATGCAGCGCAAAGTTGTGTGAGCCTCAAGCAGCCCTAAGGGGAAGAAACTGGAGCTGATCTTCGTTTAGATTCAATCCCTCCTTGTTATGCTACCAAAAAAAGTGATCAGTGGCTTATACAAACTTCTGGGTCAAGGGGAAGTGATTCTTCCCCTCTATTCCCTTCTTGTGAGATCCCATCTGGAGTACTGTGTCCAGTTCTGGAATCCCAGCTTAAGAATGATATGGAACTGTTGGAGTGAGTCAAGAGGAGGGCTACGAAGGTAATCAAAGGGCTGGGACACCTCTGCTATGGGGACAGGCTGAGAGAGTTGGACTTGTTCAGCCTGGAGAAGAGAAGGCTTTGGGGGGACATCATAGCAGCCTTCCAGTACCTGAAGGGGGCTACAGGAAAGTCGAGGAGAGACTTCTTACAAGAGCTTGTAGTGATAGGACAAGGGGGAATGGCTTTAAACTGGAAGGGGGGAGATTTAGATTAGACACTAGGAAGAAATTCTTCACAATGAGGGTGGTGAGACACTGGCACATGTTGCCCAGGGAAGTTGTGGATGCCCCATCCCTGGAGGTGTTCATGGCCGGGTTGGATGGAGTCTTGAGCAGTCTGGTCTAGTGGAAGGTGTTCCTACCCATGGCAGGAGTTTGGAACTGGAAGATCTTTAAGGTCGCTTCCAACCCAAACCATTCTATGATTCTTCTTCCTATAACTCAGCTGATGCTTATAGGCAGGTGCAGAGTAGCTGTAATGTGCAGAGAACAGGACACAATAGCTTATTTCACTGATTCAACACAGAGATGATGCTGGGGGGAAGGCTTAGCATTAAATCAGCACATTTCTGCCTTAAACTAATCCCTTGTCTGCCCAGTGTTTTCTGCCGCCGCTGTGTTAGCCAGCAATATCCCAGGCCTGCTGTTGAGGTTGGCAGCACAACAGCACCGAACAAAGCTCTTTCCAGCAGTGACTCTGCTCCACCCAAGGTCCTCATGCTTGATGTGGAGCAACCATAGTGTCAGACTGGTGCTGCTGGATCTATTGCAGACGTCATTCAGCAAGCGGGGCAGAGGGCATGGGTTGGCCACTGTACCAGAAAGAGCCGCCTAGGTCCTGCACAACAACTCACACATTGACCATGTTGTTTCTCTACCTTCATATACATGTTGCTCCTTATGCACTTTGTTGCTTCAGACTGGAAAAGCTCCTTCCTTGCAGAAAGTCAGATAAAATGCCTGAGCCACACAGGGCTTGTGACCAGCGCCACCTTATTCACTCCCAAACATCCTCTTCTCGGAGGCTGTGTGCTCATCTGAGAATAGCGCCTTGCCACCGCCTCCTCCGCAGGAACACAGTTATTTTTTCATAGGCATTGGGTTTGCTCTGTTAGTCCTTCTGAATTTATTCTAAAAAGAGAGTGCCTGGGAAGTGCTTGGCCCTTCTTCCAAAATGGAAGCGAGAAAAGCTTCTTGTGTGTTTTTGTATGTGGTT
Organism: Dromococcyx pavoninus; assembly: GCA_033558185.1. Lineage (NCBI taxonomy): Eukaryota > Metazoa > Chordata > Aves > Cuculiformes > Neomorphidae > Dromococcyx > Dromococcyx pavoninus. The sequence continues at coordinate 670,837 of JAUMJL010000707.1, read as the reverse complement.
AAAAATAACTTCCCAGAAATGTGTGATGGATAAACATGAATGAGGCAGGTGTAGATCAAATGTAGTAACCTTCAAGCTGCACACACGGACAGGTATGTGTGTCTATCCTAGCACTTCTAAAATTTCTTCTGTTTCTTCTTGCCTGTTTCATGCTCCAGCCTCTGCTTTCTTCTCTACCTCTATTGTCCTTTGTTCTCATGATTTTGTTTTAATTCTGAATCACTCTCCTTTAATTTTCACTCTGCTCTGCCTACTCCTTCTCTCCACATCATTGCCCTTTTGACCCTGTGCTTTCCACCTCACTCCCACATATTCCTTCTTCTCTCTCTCTCCCAATACCTCTCCCTGTTCTTAGCACTGAGCTCTTCTCCCCATTCTCCCTCTTGTCTCTGCATCCTTTTTACCTCCTTTCTCAGTTGTTTCATTCTCATCCTCACAATCAAAAATCTGTTGGGGATGTTCTGCCCAGGTGTCATCTGGGGCAGGCAGGTGTCAAAAATATCTGGTGCAGTTTAGCCAGTACAGAGATGGCTAAAACCTATGCATCAGCTTAAAAGCTGACGTTAGAGCTAGCTGAAAGATGCAGAAACTGGGTAAACTGGGCTGGGGGATGAAGCATTTTGCATCAAGGTGACCACCCATAGTTAGGGTAGAAAAAACATTTCTGCTCTCTCTTGAAGACTAATCTGACCTTGGTCTGCAGTTTGGGTGAGAACTACCCAGAAAGACCTTGAGGCAGGTCCAGGGACTCTCTATCCTCAAAGCTGGGGACCTGACCTGGTTTGCCAGCAGAGCCTTTGGCTTGGGAACAGGGATGGCAGCCAAGGAAGGTATTTCATTGCATCCTGGATGTGCAGACAGAAATATCTCACCAGAATATCTGCTTACACTTGTCATCTTGGTCAGAAGCTGGCATAAAATCCTTAAGTCCATATCTGATATATTTAAATGCATGAAAATACTAAAAATGAAGAGTCTCACCATATGTTGTGAGTGCCTTACAGTGACAGATCTGGATGTTTATCCACATGAAGACCCTTTTGCACTGCGAAATAGTGTTAAATGGCTTCAGGGTAAGTGGCAGTCGAGCCAGTAAGGATATAAATAGCCTGTTGTAAATACTCTTCATGCAGCTCCCATCCTTAACTTCCCTTATCTCTCCTATTTCCAGTTTCTAAAGGAAGGATATATTGGTTATTGTCTTTGGGCTTTTTCAGATCAGGCTTGGAGGTGTGTGGACCTCAGAAGTCCTTTTTGAGTTATAACCCTGTGGCTGGTGTGGACATCTGCTGACCTCCTGGGCAATAGGAGGTGCAACACACGAGCTATGAGGCATTTGGATAAGAAGACATCAAATGCTGTTCTAAACTTCTCAAAACTCTTTCCATGACATGCTATTTTAAACTTCCCAAACTTATTGTGAAAAGCCATTTCCTAATAAATTAGTTGTATTTAACTGCTGAAACCCTGTTTTCCTTTTGGAAAGAGGAATTTGGTGGAAAAATGTAACGACTTGTGTTTTAGAGCAAGGTGCAGCCTGTTTCTTCCTCCATCCAATCCTCCTTGTCCTTCATCAGCCCTGTACTGGCTTAATTTCATGTTTGCTGAGGAATGCACACTGTTCTAACGTTCAACATCTGAAAAAAATGTTGATGGTTCTTTTTAGTAAAAGGGAAATGTCCAGAAAGGACAAAATTTAATCTCTGCAGGGTCATACTCTAAATTCTTGTGAATGGTGGAGGGGAAAGGGACTCAGATTTTCCTTGTTTGCTTGGGCTACCAAAAATACCTGTTGCATACATTTTAAATTAGAGAGTGTTTTGTTCATTCACTTCTGGAAAATGCATAAACAAGTTGCTCTGTAGAAACAGCTTTAAACAGCAGCTGTTTTGGATGAGCTGAACCAGTTGGAAGTGAGGTGCACATTGCTTTTTGCACTCCACAGCTCAGTGCTGCATCTGATAGAGCTGGGGAAAGATAGGTTATGGTTAATCCACCACCCGAATCATCTGCTCTTCAGAGCTATGGGGAACAGCAAGGTGTGCAGGCGAGGATGGCTCTTACCCCTGCTGCACAACTCCTTCCAATATATGGGATTTGGGGACAGTGATTTCTAATAATACTCAATAGGATGTTACTATAGCAACTATATGATGTGGTGAATAATTCATGGGCTTAAATCCAAAATGCTGGGAGCCAAGATGGATTTGAGCATGATTTAGGACTGCCTGTGAACTTTTGTCATGTGGGTGCTATGCTGAGGTAGTTGGACTTGGGAAGCAGATAAAAGATGCTTTTCTGATTCTGAAGGGTGGAGTAGGAAAATGAAGGCCTTCCTCCAAAGTCTCCCTACCTGCACAATGTTGAGCCTGCTTCCGTGAGGGACCCTGATGCACAGTGTTCCTCTTTGATATTCAGGGTTTGCTGTAAACTGGATCTGACATTTAGCTTCAGGTCAAGTTAAATTGATTTGACCTAGAATGATTTTTATTGGTTTGTTTTTGTGTTTCACTATATCAAAAAAAATCATTAAAAAAAAAATTCTGTTACAGCTTCATTCCAAGCAGAATTACTTCCCTTCAATTTTCTCTCTTGCCAAACTGAAGAGTCTCTTATTTGCCTATATTTCACCTGAAGTGCTAAGGTGCAAGAGGCAAAATTGGGCTATCAACAGCGGTGCCAGACAAAGACATCTGGAACCTCCCCTCCTAGGGCAGTGCTGGGGTTCATTCCTTGCTATGGCCCATCCGAATGTGCTATAATGAGGAGATGGTTCATGGGCTCACCCTGTGCTCCCGGTTCAACTCTGCCCTTTTAATCAAGAAACCCACCTTGACATGTAGCTTAATTTTATATCTTGACTTCAATCCATTGCTCTGTTTCCTCCTATCCTCTAAGACTGTGACTAATTCTCTCCCTTCCCTGGTACCTTGAGAGTATTTATAGACTGTGATCCTGCTTTCTCCCTCCATACAATATAAATTTATCTCTGTTATTCCCTTCTCTGGACCAGTTCCAGGTGTCCTGTCCTCCAGTAGTTGTATCACCGGCATCTTCTATAGCTTCTCAACGTCTTTCTGTGCTTTTCCTAAGTGAAGAAATCAAAGCACAAAAATATCTGGCTTATGATTCATCTGTACCAGAGGTCAAGGTACAGGTAAATAATGGGAGTCTCTTCTCACTGCCCATTCCTGAATGGGACCTTGCCTGTTTTACATAACAGGGTTAGTCTGTGAGCTCTTAATTCTTTTGCTGTCTGTTTTTGGGCTGCCTCTTACCTCCTTACCTGTCCTACCTGGGTACTTGGGCATGCTCAGCCTGCAGCACTGCACACACCTTTTCACTCAGGGCTTCTGCCCAACAAGAACATGCTATGTCCTCCACTGACGCATTTACACTACCCTGACTGAGGTTTTTAATGCAACAAATGATTTGCTTGTGTCTAATATTGCACATGAAGACTTGCTCCAGGACATCTTAGTGTGTCAATTCCCTTCTTAAAGCTTTATCCATTTGATCAATTTCCTATGTATGTGTTAGGAGTTTATTACCAAAGGCCAAAAATAGAAGAGGAAGTGAAGGTTCCCACACTCACTACTTTCCTTTGTTTCCGAACACCAAGCTAACAACAAGGCTAATAGATTTTATTTATTTATTTACTTCTTTAAAGCACAACTTAGTGCTTAATCTCAGCTAGTAGTCATGCTCTTTCTAATGTCTTCTGGCTCTTTTGCTCTGGTAGACTCTCAGAATGGGCCTTTCCTGCAGCACAGACCTACTTCAGTTGCCCTGAAGTTTTCTGGATGTCCCTTCCTGCCTCTTTGAAAACACAGCAGAAAAGTGGTTTTGTTTTTTCTCTTTAGCCTTGTTTATCATTTTGGCACAAATCTGTAGGTGAATCAGCAATATCTGCAGAGATGTCCTGTGTGGAACTTGATCTATAAGCTGCTTTCTTCTCAGATGAAGCACTGTACCTGGTGTGTCTGCAGGGACGGAAAGGTCCTTGTTTGTGATTGTAGCTGACTTTGTAAATGTCTTCCAGAAGTAGCTCATGCCAGAGCCTGAAGCAGGAGAGATGCTGTGGAGGTTATGTATTTATCCTGTCTCACCAAGCAGAAGTACTCATAGCTAGTTGTGTAAGTACTCTTAAAAACCTTCAGTAGTTTAGGATTTGAAAACTCTTCAAGGCTGAATTGGAAAATATTTCTGTGCTTTCTGCCCCTTTTGAGGTCAGGATGGCAGCTAAGTCAGAGACCTGTCAGGTTTGGAGTCTTGGATGTTTTACTAGGGGAAATAACATTCTTTGGAGGAAAACAGACCTCCCTGTGTTTGAAAAGCTAGGTTTTCATTGCAGGTTTTAATAGAAATCTTCCAGGAGATGCAGGTGAGGTAGTGGTGTGCAATAACCGCTCCACAAGGACTGCTTCAGCAGCACACGGGTGGGAAGTCAGGCAGAGGAGCAGAGCAAGGGGAAAGCTCTCTGCTCCTGCCTTTCACTGCAGCTTCCACAGTTACCTGGCAGCTGATGCTTCCCGTGTGGCAGAGTCTCTGGGAAGGCTGCACAAGGCATCATGAACTGGGTAGTTATCCCCAGCTTTTCACTTGTGAAGACAAACTCTGGGCTGTGCAGCTAAATGCATGGAAAAGAGCCCTTCAGAGAGGTTGGTCCTGGCACTGCTGTCAAGCTGCTGCCCCCCTCCTGCTTTAATAACAAACAATAATTCTAGCAAATGCTTGGTTTGAATCAAGTTTCCTCCACAAAAGCTTTTGGTAGTGCAGCCTCTGCTGTCTTAAATCTGCAGAAGACTGTAATTTAGCCACCAACTCTGACTGCAGGGAGCTGAGTCCCCTTACCAACAGCAGAGGCATGACTTTGCCTTGGCTTTCCTCTGCTCCTCTAGAAAACTGATGATTGGCAGTTGCCAGCCCTAGCACAAAGCAATTGCCCCTATCCCTGCCCTGCTGGCTGCAGCCAGAGAGAAGAGGGCCAGAACAAAAGATACCCATGCCCTGTGTTTCCTTATCCCAGGAGGTTGTGGCGAGGTGGGTGTTGGTCTCTTCTCGCAAGTGTCAGGAAATAGGACAAGAGGAAATGGCCACAAGTTGTACCAAGGGAGGTTCAGATTAGACATCAGGAAAAAATTCTTCACTGAAAGGGTTGTCAGGCACTGGAACATCTGCCCAGGAAGGTGGTTGTGTTGCCGTCCATGGAGGTGTTTAAAAGATGGGTGGATGAGTTTCTCAGGGACATGGTTTAGTTAGTGGACAGGTTGGACTTGATGATCTCCAGAGGTCTTTTCCAACCAGCTGACTCTGTGAAACACTGGATGAGCTTGCTGTGCTGCCCATGGGACTACCTGCATGCTGTGTACATATAGAGGGGAGAGCAGCTTCTCCTTTCCCCCCAGCTTGAGGATGTCCAGGGGTGAGGAGCTCATGGATGATATCCAAAGTGTCTGTGAAAGGTGCCCAAAGACAAGTCATGCCATTGACCAGGCGCCATCTCACTAACCAGGTCCCACATCACCCTTGCAACCCTTCAGCCTTTGCAAATGAAAAGAGATAGAGAGCTGCTGAGGCAGAAAGGAGCAGGAGGTGCTCCTGGGTTTTCAGGGAGGGGCACAGTCCAACTGCCCTCTGTTCCTTCAAGTCTTAATTATGCCTCTGCTCAAAGTATAGACTTCAGTCTTGCTGACTGGTCTCCTGGGTGGGCGAATATTTTTGCTGTTATGTATTCGCAGTCAGGAGATGGAGTAGCTTGTGGTTGTATCAGTTCTTCACTAAAGTAGAATGAAAGGTGGGATAAGTCTCTGGAAATGTCCTTCGGGGAAGTGAGACGCCTGGGGAGGATTTTTCCTGTCTCTGATTACAGTAAACTCATCTTTCACAGGGGAAGTGATGTAGTGGCAGGTAAATAAAGGAGAGACCTTGAAGGAAAGGACATTTATAGCATTAGTTATCACACGTATGGCCCGACCCTCTTTAAACAGAAGCTGGAGCCAGCAGTTTGATGCTGATTTATGACTGCAGTGGCTCTGCCCCACATTCTGCACTACTTTGAGAGGCTGAACTTTTAATATACTTTTGAAAACTTGATTGACTTTCAGATGTACCCTTGGTGCCCCCACCTTCTAGAAATAGAGGGAAATAACTTAACATGTGAGTAAACCAAATTAGAGCTTGGTTCAGAGCCCGCTACCTCACCTGCCTCAGCAGAACCTCTGGGAGTTTCTTTCTTTATTTTGTTTTAGTCTTTTCTGATACTCCTTGTATTTCCTCACTCCTCATTGACATTATATGTCCTGCACCATTCTCTATGCTATACAGGGCTTTTTCTCCTGTTGTTTATTCCAATAAAGGTGGTCACCAAGAGTCAGCCAGCATAGGCTAGTCCTCTGGTCTTCCTGGCACAGGTCATGTTGTGATGGGAGAATCTTTGGTGAAAAGAGAGTTAGATTGGTCTTTGCCTGCATCAGCCTCGTGCCACCGTGTCATCTCTGACTTGGATGTCCCTTAGGCATTAGATTTGATCCTGATTTGTGGCCAGCAATGCCTTGACTTCAGACTCTTGTTTGTTTTCTACCGGGACCTTGTGTTCCTTCCCGAATGACAGCTTTATGTAGGTGTAACTCTAGTGCCTTTGGTGGAGTCACTCCTGATTTACCCCATCCCTCAGTGCCTGACAGCGGGTTTTCTTCCTGAATTACCGTGCCTGACACATTGCTGTAGGTGTTATGCATTGTCACAAAATTAATTTTCCTCTTGAGAGCCGTCAGTGATTTCAGCTGAACTTCATTGCAATTGCCGCTCTGTCTCCCTGGAAGATTCATGCTGCTGGGATGCCTTTGACCTTGGGGGATGGTGAACCAAGCCCAAGTACATGGCGACCCTTTCTTCCCTTTTTTCTCATTTTTTAATAGCTGGATTTCCATGAGATGTTGCAGTTGGTTGTAAGTGGCATAGAGAAAACTCAGCAGTCCTCCAGATGCATATCGAACTCTTACTGAAAGACTTCAGCAGAAACCCTCTGCGATGCTGGCTTTTACCTCCCTGCTGTGACCCCCTCTCCCTCCTGATGTGGAAGAGCCTACAGTTGTAGGGCAATGACCAGCAGGTTCAGGGAGGTGATTCTCCCCTTCTGCTCTGCTCTCGTGAGACCTCACCTGGAGCACTGCGTTCATTTCTGGAGTCCTCAGAAGGGGAAGGGCAGGGATCTGTTGGAATGAGTCCAGAGGAGACCACAAAGATGATCAGAGGGCTGGAACACCTCGCATATGAGGACAGGTTGAGAGAGCTGGGCTTTAACCCAGAGAAGGCTCTTGGGGAGACCTTAGAGCAGCCTTCCAGTACTAAAAGGGCCTACAAGAAAGCTGGGGAGGGGCTCTTTATCAGGGAGTGCAGGAATAGGACAAGATGGAATGTTTTTAACCCGTAAGAGGGGAGATTTAGATTAGATATTAGGAAAAAGTTTTTGACTGTGAGAGTGGTGAGGCACAGGCACAGGCTGCCCAGAGAAGTTGTGGATCCCCCATCCCTGGAGATGTTGAAGGCCAGGCCAGATAAGGCTTTGAGCAACCTGATCCAGTGGAAGGTGTCCCTGCCCATGGCAGGGTGGTTGGAACTGGATTGACATCAAGGTCTCTTCCAGTCAAAACCATTCTATAATTTCATTCCCAAGTTTATTGCAGCATCAAAAGCATTGATGGTGTTGGCATTTCTCTTTTTACCAGGCTGAGTTTGAAACTGCAGCCACGTGGCTGTGGATTGCTTTACAACAATCATACAAAGCTGAATTTATATGAAAGGTAGGGCTGGATGTGTAGGAGGTGACTGTGGCAGACTCTGGGGATGGAGTCTGGCAGGGAAGGGCATGTTTCTGCAGGGGATATTGAAAGACAACCTATTTTGAATTTGGAGAGGGACAGACTGCTATGCAGTAGTCTGGGGGTAAAAACAATGAAGACCTGAAGTTCCTAAATGATGTTTGAAATGGGATTTAGGTAGTTTAGAACTTAAAGACGAATGAGACTTAGCCAAACACATCCAGTGAGTGCTCTATGTCAAGTCATTGAAGAATATGATTTAGGTGTTAATTAACTTAGTGCTTGAAGTATTTTTGTAGTGGGACTTGGTGGAATTTGCTCATTCCAGGGGAAATGTGACTCGGTGAAATAAGAATGAATTCTTCTCATAAGCGGGGTTTAATTATGCTTAGGAAAGTTCTTAGGCAGTAACTTAGTGTCAGTGAATTCTACTGACCAGTCTTGATGATGCCATCTTGAGGACTGAAAACCTGCTTTTTCTTGAATGAGATTTTTGTTAAAACTTGCTAAATTATTTTTGTATTCTTTCCTGATAATTATGAAGATCTGCTGCAGTTGCTCTTCTAGCAGGAGCATTTGCAACTTTATGCGTGTTTTAAACCATTCTAGCTTTCCTCTCAAGGCTTTTTTTTTTCAGTGTTCGTGATTTTTTTCATGCTGTCTAGAGTACTGGGAAGGGCTGTCATGAACCTTAACCCAGGGTTTTACTGCCAGGTCCAATTGGAGACCATTTATTGAGGCAGAAAGCCTGAAGGGCATGTGAGGGTGGAAACTGCTGAAGCATTTACTATGGATTCACTTTGCACATGGACTGGTTTGCTTTGGGGGACCTGCTGAGCATCCCCTGTCAGATACCATGAGCTCTGTGGGTGTCCATGGGAGTTGAGGGTATTTGGCATACACAAACCAACCCCCACTCCTCTGTTTGGCTTGGTTTGGTCTGGGGTACAGCAGGACACCCACAGTACCTATAGCAGCAGCAGAAAGGTGGACCCTGTAGCTCTTTGGAGTGGTGCTGGCAGGGAGAAAATAGCTGTTGTGGTGCAGAGTCTGCAATAAAAAGAAGATGCTGTTAAAAGCCTTCTGGGATGATGGTGCTGGCAGCGCAGTGCATCCTGCGTCCCCCAGACTGCATCTGTCTTAATCTTATTAAAACCTCATCGGTGTTTACTACACATCCCACCTGCAGACGGGGCTGTAGACTCAGCAGCTGAGCCAGGGCTTGATTAGTGCCTGCCTGGTTTTTGGAAGAAAGCAGAAGTCAGCTGGGGCAACAGAAGGATCTTGGGAAGCCACACAGAAGGATCATGCTTTCATGTAATACGATGGTGACCTGACACCAGCTGCTGGGAGAATGTCTCTAACAGGCAGCTCCAAAACTGAAGCTCCCAAAAGTGTTAGGGCGGCCAGGGCTTGGATTCTGAAAGCTGTTTGTCCCCCTCTCCAGTCTCAGCTAACTAGGAGGTGGTGAGTTGCTAAAGGATGCCCATCCTCAGTAGCCAAGGTTTTTGTTGGGCTGGGATTCCAGCAGTTCCCCCTGCTTCCTCCCCACTGCCCCCATATGTTTAGTACATGCAAGACAGAAATGGGGGCCCCTGGAGCTGGAAGCTGTGCTGCCCGCTTGCACTAGACAGCCGAGGCTGCTCCAGGATCTTGAAGGGAAGGATGAATAACTTGCACAGCTGATGCACTGACTCACTCCTGTCCCCAGGAGCTAAGGCGCAGAGCTGTCAGCTGCTCTGAGACAGCGGGAAGCAGACTCCTTGCTGCTCTTTCCCCAACACATTCAGGACCCATGCAGAGAACTGGGGCAAAATAATAACAGGAGCACGTGTCCTTCCAATACATCCAGCTTTCTTAGGGCATCTACTGTGCAAATGGATCCCCAGATGACTCTCAGGGTATGACCATTCATGTTTGTGAGTGCTGTGGCTTCCGGACTTCTGTCTTTCTTGAGTCAAGATCAGGAGAGTTCTGGAGGAAAATAAGTTGCTAACCTGTAAAGTGGGTTTGCAAATCCTGATCTAAAACAAAGAGCACCATCTCCTGGCAGCTAGGAATAGCTGGCACTGCTGCCAGGGGCCCACGCCTGGTGCAGTTCTGTTGCAAGCAGCTTTCTGCTTTCCACATCTAACCAATAGCATCTGGAGGGTAGGGTAGCTCAGGGCTGACAGTTGGCTCTGGCTATTGGGAAGGTTAATCCAGGGGACACGGGGAACTGATTTAGTGGTATTATCTGCACATTGATGCCTGTTCTTGGCATGATGGGTCTCAGAAGCTTGAGTTTCAAGCTCCACTTGAGTTGACACAAAATTGCTCAAGTATCTTTGAGGTGAATGTTCGAGTGTCTTGGGTTACAAAGTTCATGGAGAAGGGTCTTGAAAAGTCGAGAGCATGGCTCCCAAATGGTGCCCTCAAATATCCCTGGGGTGCCCAACCTACTTTGGAGCATTGTGTGATTTGGCATGGGACTGAGAGATGCCTCTATCACTCATCCAAGCTGCCCTCACCACCGCTGGCAGTGACACTGGCAAAGGATGTTTGGAAATCTGTGGAGCTTTCCTCAGGTTTGAGTTGGATTTGAAACCAAGCAGAGAGGAAGGAATATATCGGTCTGGATCTAAGAAGATAGGATGTACTTAGAATTTGGAGACAGACTTGGGACTGCTGGTCCATGTGGGTACTGCAGTGAGATGTGGTAATGTGACAAACACTGAACATCTGTGTTAAAATGTGTAAGACTACAGATGAGAACACAGTAAGCAGTATAGTATGAGTTTTAAAAAGGAAGGTAACTGAGTTGGGTTAGTAAAAAGAAACAGTGAGACATCCTGTATCAGGGTCAAAAGAATAGGAAAAATTCTTTCCCTTTTCTTTATCCTTCTATAAGGATAAGTTAGGAATAAAAAGTAGCAAAGGTCAAGCACAGGCTTGTTGCTAGTGGCTGATGGCAAAATTCTAAATTTGATACAGAATAGGCAGGACTGTTCAATAGCTGCTTTTGTTGTATATTTGCAAGAAAAGCAGGAAGATGCATCTATCCGATGGTCATGGATGAATGACAAAAATGAAGGAGAGGAGGGAACGTAAGCTGCTGATGTGCAGGTGGGAAACAAGGTCTGTGCTGGTCATCAGAGAAGATCCTGAGTTGTGGTTTGTTTTCCAGATACAAATATTTAGGTGGTAGTGAGGTCTGGGCAATGTCCTGCAGCACTGTCAGGTGCAATGGGTGGCTGTGATGGCTCCTGGGATTTGGATAGTCAGCCTTGTTATGGAATCAGCCTTCCTAGGGGGAGAGGACAGCCATAACATAAAAAGCTTGGCAAATGCAGAACCAGCTCCTGGAGCCTTTCAGAAAATATAGGATATCTTTGTGAGAAACAGGCTTTAGTGAGTGCTGAAGGGAAGTCACTGCATATCCGTGAGCTCTGCGATGCATTTGGGGTCTTGGATCAGAGCTGTCTCTGTCCTGGAAAATGCTTGTTGCTTAGTTTTGGCCTTTTTGTTATCTGATATCTCTGAATGACACCTAAGGGGTACTGGGTCCTGGGAGTGATATGTGGCCTGAGAGACTTTCTAGCGTCGTTTGGGGCCAGTCAGACAAGAGTGCTCCTCTTTTTTATGGGACTTTGCTTGATATTTTCTCTGGTTCATAAATTACCAGACAACAGGGACTGTCCAAACAGGACAAGGTGGACTGTGTCACCAGGAGGCTGTGATCTACACGAACACAGGAGAGAGCTGGGGAAACCCTAGTTCTGGGAGCTCACAGCCCTGCAGTGCTGGGGTAGCTGGTAACAACCCCTGAGGCTGAATATCCAAAGCAAAAGTCAGAGCCAAATATTTAGAGGACTTGCAGGAATTTACTGGAAGTAGCTTGCTTGCTTCTCCTTTTGTCTGAAACCTTGATTCCTCCAGTTGCAACCGAAGATCCTTCTTCTTCTCACTGCAGCTCCAGGCTTTAAAAATAGCGTAATCTAATTAAAGATTAGTGTCCCCTCTCCTCTTCTGAAAAATTAGTAACTCTGACTGAATCACTGACATGCCATAAATACTGAACCTCCCTTTGTGAGGTGCAAGCTGACTTGCAGAACTGAAATTTCATGTCCTTCTGTGTCAGTCAGTCTGTGCTACTGAAAGTCATCAGAGCTGCATGTGAAGATGAAGACAGGGAGGTGAGCATGGAAACTGGTTATTTTATTGAAAATCGAACACAGTATTCTGAAATGGTCAGTTTTAAGAAGACTAAGCATACCCTACTTGGGGGGGGGGGGGGGAATCAGTTTTAATTAAATTAGCTCCTTTTCTTATCTGTTATCCTCAGTGAACTTTTTGTTCCCTCTTCCAGTGTGCTGCAGCAGTTCAGCCTGCCTTGCTCCAAAGTGGGCTTCAGCTGCCTTTCTTAAATTAAGAGTTACTCTGCATGAAACAATGATTTCTAAATTATTTCCCATGTCAATTGCTAAATAGCTCTACATTCAGCGCTGTAGGAGCGGATTTCTGGAGCACTCAATCACTTATTCTGAGGAAACAAAACAGTCATTTTAATTTTTTTTTCTTTATGGTTGATGAAAACACATGTAACTTGCTGAGCATCTCAGCTGTGCTCAAAATGATGGAATCGAACCCATGACTTCTTAGCTGGTGGCAGGAAGTGGAATTATTTCCTGAGGACTCATATTACAAGAAAGCAGGCCTGCTGCTCTCAGGCTCTGAATAGCTTTGCTTTACCTGAATTGGCAGACAGGTTTTGGGGCATATTTGAAGGAAATCCACATTAAAAAAACCAACTGTTTGTAACAAGGGTAAATTCAGACCTGATACTGCCATCCGTGACCAGTGCTATTCAGGGCTTCTCCTTCCCACGGATATTGAACTAAATAAACTTAAAGTCAGAGAGGGCACTGCTTAATCACCAGACCCTGAATACACCATTCTTCAGCAAAAACCTACTCAGCTATTACAGGTTTCCATGTCTTTAATAGCCAGCCTAATAGCCGATAGATTCACACTTCCCAAATAAGAGGCAGTTTTAATGGTGGCTTTAAATCATTCCCTGTGGAAACAGAGTTGCATTAAATCCTAGTAATTAGGCAGTTTCTTCAGCTGTCATCAGCACTTTTGACTCTGTAGTTGCCTTGAGAGTTGGTATCCTTCTGTGTCCTGTTAATGCAAACCCTCTCTCTGCTCACACATGTCATGGACCTGCTTGCACACCTGTTAACTCTTTGTCTTCCCCAGTGGGAAATACATTTTCTGGTTTCACTATTATTTGAAAAAACACTGCAGAAAAACCCCAAGCGTTTATGATCAACTCTTAAATCAGCTCTTGTGTTAACATTTGCTACAGCATTGGTTTTGTACTATTTGACAATGTGAAGTGATGTTTCTGTCGCTGACTATTTCAGGGTTATTTTTCCTTTCTCTTAAAGAATAGCATAAAGGATAGGATCGTATTTCCCAGACTCTGTATAACTGTGGCTGTCCTGCAAGCTCTTCTGGCTTGCTATAACTCCTGCTGTGAAGTATCTGACACAAATGCATTAGAAACCCTTTCAATGCTCTATTGATCAGTATTACTAAGTGCTGCAAATGCATGTGCATCTGGCTCATATTTACTGTGGACAAAGCAGAAATGAAAGCTGCAAACAGCATCCATGAATATTGGTTTGAAGGCAACTTCAGTCTTCTTTGACCACCTTTGAGTAGTGAAGCATTGGAACAGGCTGCTAGAGTAGAGTCACCATCCCTGGAGGTGTTCAAACAACGTGTAGACGTGGCACTTTGGGACATGGTTTAGTAGTCACGGTGGTGTTGGGCTGATGATTGGACTGTGTGGTCTTAGAGGTCTTTTCCAAGCTTTATGATTCTATGACTTATATTTGTACTCCCTCTTTACTAGGAATTGTGGGATATTTGTAAAAAAGGTGTTTTGCTTGCTGGTGGTGGTGTGATCATGTATTTTTCTTGAGTGCTCAGAGCAGAAAGTATTGCATGGCCGTCTTGAGCTGGTCCAAAGCCACTCAGAATGGGACTTTTCCAGTGAGTTCATTGGGCTTTGGATCAGGTCCAGTAGGCACCAAGGAATCATCTAATGAAAGAGCAGCCCTGAAACCCCCTGATTGAGACAGCCACTCAGCACAAATAGTAAATTACAAACAGCAGATACTGGCAGCAACAGGCATGAATAGTCTGTTGTCAGCAATTCACAGCCTGAAATATGTTGGCATAAACAATGCATCAGATAATTCCAGCTAACCAACACATTTGTGAAAATTTAAGGCTGTTTATGGATAATTTTCAAAAAGGCAAGTTCAGCAAGAAAAATATTTGCAAGAAAAAGCACCTATCGCTTTTTGCTTACTGATAATTTAGAAGTGGGTTTTGTGTATGAGCAATCCTTGCAAGGCACTGGATGACCTCAGATAGGACCTGATGTGAGTGCAGAGTAGCCCAGCTTAGCCCTTATTGCTTTGGTTTCACTGTGGTTTTCCATTTGGGGTCCATTCTCACGTACCTTTGCTGATGTAACTGAGTCACATGGAGCAGCGAGGATGAGAGCTACCTACAGTGAGTTGCAAAAGGATCTCACAGCCCCTAGTGAGCTGACAGAAGAAGAGAAGGTGAAAGTTAGAGTAGGTCAATGTAAAGTTCTATAGATAGAGACTCCCCAGGGGAGGCAGTGAAGGCCCTGTCACTGGAAATATTCAAGATCAAGTTGGATGGAGCTCTGAGTAACCTGATTGAGTTGAAGATGTCCCTGCTTCTGCAGGGGGGTTGGACTACATGACCTGTAAATGTCCCTTCCAACCCTAAGCCTTCTCTGATTCTATGACATTTCCTAGCTTCTGGCTTTGCAGCTGCAGCAACATCACTTTAATATCATTGTTAAGTTTGCAGTGGCACGCGTGGAGCGGGTGAGGAGCCCCACATCCTTCGCAGGGTTGAAGAAAAGCCAGCCAGGATCTATGATGCAGCGTGGATCACAGCACAAGCAGTTAACAGGCCACCGCCCTCCTATATGCACCAGCTCCTAGAGACAGGCTTTGTTTCTCTACATCCTCCCTCCCTCCCTCAGCCCCTATAAAAAATTTGTCTCCCTGCCTCCCTCGTGGGGGACCTCACTGTTCCCATTGTCCAGCTGTGCTTTATATTAATGCTGCAAATAGAAAGGGGCCATCGTGTAATTTAATTAGTGTCATCCCCAGGAACCTAAAGCATGACAAAGGGAATTAGAGGTGGTGTATGGAAATGATGCATGGGCATGTGTAGAGGTTTAACCTCTTTCATGCTAGTATGCTTTGTAGATAATGAAAGCTGGATATGGCTTCTGGGTGTGTGGAAATCACTAAATGAAGATGTTTAGTCCCTGCTCTAGTGTTTCACAAATTTAGGGTGGCTACTGCTAAAAGAGAAAATTAAATCTAAAGCTGCCTGCCAACCTCCCAACTCAATTTATATCCAGTGGACTTTTTTTCTTGATGTAAAGATTCCTTAGGGTGCAACTCCTCTATTTCTCTGTATTATAAAAAGCCCCAAACAAACCACTTTTTTGCTCAGGATTGGTTTTGCAGTGGACATTAGATTTTTTTTTTAATAAGGGTATGAAATGGTGACCCCATCAGTCAGGTTGTGAGGTTGCCATCACTGGAGATTTTCATGCACAGGCTGGGCAGACATTGGCCGGGAATCAGGATTGTTGTAGCTATTTTAAGATACAACAGCAGCTGGAAGTCTTGTCTGACAGATATGTCACTGTGTTGCCTAAAGGTATAGAAAGAGACAGGCCCAAAGATCTTGTAAGTAAAGCCAAGCCTGGTGCACAAACCAAGTCTAAAATCAGCAGGGACTGAGTACAGCTTTGTGGAAAGATTGATGTATGCAGACACTTGTCTCTTCATTGTGCATCATTTTTGTGTCTTTGCTTTAGGTGTCACAGCCTCATCACACCTCTTTGACTATGGCTCCACTGCCAACGGGGGAGACAGCTCCTTCTACACCTCTCTGATCTCGGATGTCCACTACACCACCCCGCGGGACTCCACCTATTTCACAGGCATTTATCAGCAGGAAAACAGCCCCATTCCATGTTCGGGCAGCACGGAGGGGTTTAACGCTCTGGGGCATCCTGTTCAAGATGTGACTGGGTTTGAGTCTCGTGGTTTGTTTAGCTCAGATTCAGGAATAGAGATGACTCCTGCAGAGTCTACTGAAGTCAATAAAACCTTAGCAGATCCCATGAAAGTAGAAGCTTATAAATACATGGACATAAGTAGATCAGAAGAAATAAAGAAACAAGAAAAACATGACCCTGACTCAGAAGATGAGAGCCCAGGCCTTATGGATAAGTACCAGGGAATAACCAGTGGGTCCAGCCACACTGCTGAACAGACGACTTCAGAGGGTGTGAAGGCAGCCAAAGAGCAAGACCTGCTTGAAGACACAAAATCTGGCAATCAGCATGGTGCTTCCATGGTTGCAGCCCCTGTCAAGATCACACTCACTGAGATAGAAAGTGCCAGGGAAGCTGCCAGCAAAGAGTCGAGTCCCACTCAGCCGGAGAGCGGCCTGAAGCCGAGCCATGAGGTGGTACCAACAGTGATGGTGTCAGAGCCAGAAGATGACAGCCCGGGATCTGTCACACCACCGTCCTCTGGCACAGGTAATGCTGGTGTGTGGCCTCCGTTTTTTTGCTACCCAGCAAATGGCTGCAAATATAGCTCCACATCCTGGAGAATTACTGTGGGTTTGTGGGGTGGGTCTAAGGGGCTGTGAGCAGACATTGATGGGGTCTCTGTGGCTGGAGACGTTTCTGCTCTGCTTGAACACCACTTTGCATTGCTGAATGAAGAGGTGTGCGAGCTATGCTGCCCCTCACTAACTCACTGCTCGGGATGGGCTTCCCTTTCCTCTGTGGAAAGAGGGGGAAACAGAGCTGGGATCCACAGAAATAAGTTGTAGAGCTACTCAGGAGCAGGGCTGGGATCAGATCCAGGCTTGCTAAGACTGGATCCCGCAGACATCTCTCCTCGGGAGGAAGTTGTGGATATCACTGGGAGTGTGGTCAGTTAGGCAATGGTTTGGGCTGGATCCCAGTGATTTTGGGGGTCTCTTGTTTACCCTGGCTGGCCATGGTCCCCAGAGGAAAGGAGGAGTGTGGGACCAGGGTGCTGTAAATGTCTGGGTCCATTTTAAAAAATTTTAATGGCTTTTTTAACACCTCTTTGCTCTTGCAGAGAATAAGGGTAAATTGTTAAAAATAAGGGCTGGTTTCAAGTGAATGCTGCTTTTAGAAAGTGCTGAGGAGGGAAATGCTGTCACCTCATTTAGAAAAGGAATGGGAGGGACAAAGGGCCAGTTTCTTTTAAATGCTCCTGATTTCTATTGGAGGGCCACCAAAATCATTTATCTGTACATTTTAATACTGTCTTATTATTGTAGCCATACATAAATATCTATTCCTCATTTTCCCTATTGTAGACTGCTAAAATATGAAAGTAGTATAAGATTTCAAAAAGGAATAAAGTTCTGTGGCAGGAAACAGAATTTTCAGACGTGAAATTAAATTTCAACATCTTGATCAAACCCCTTTTACAATGAACATTTGACAACAAACATCCCCAAGCTGAAATTTGCATGGCTTTGATGGCATCTAGAAGCTTTTAAAAAGCAACTGGAATTTCCTTAAAATGGCAGTCTGGGATTTCCACCCATAATAATACCTGACCTCAGAGAAATACCGAATTCCTGTCCAAAACTGAGTGTGCATTTGCAAACATTCACACAAAAAAGGAGCTTGAGGAAGTCCACTGCAGCTGTGAGCTCATCCTGCCTGCGTCAACTAGGAATTTTAGAGATAAATAGACTTTGCCATCCCATTTTTCTATTTTTATTTGACTGGGTGACTTCACACTCTTCTTCTGAGACATGCTGTTTTTTATCGATTTATACTCTTTGCAATACGAGGTAATTAAGAATTTTGGGCACTAATTGTCTGTTGAGACCTTGACAATTGTTCAAGGCTTTGTGACATTTGATGACTGTATCCCATCATAATGGCTGAAGAGTGCGTGGCTGAGCCTCACGGCTGCTGCCTTACTGGAAGGCAATGGAGTGGCCAGTATGATTGCTGGCATGGAGATGTTTCTGTCTACAGGCAAAGCTGATCCCCAGTGCTGCCCTCATAGCCCTGAGAGCTCCCAGTGCCTTGTATTAGGGTGCTGGGAAGCAAGCAGCACTGCTTATTTATCGTGTTAAGGGAAGAAGCAAGTATTTTCACTTACGGGCCGCCTCCCACAGGGTGTTTTCTCTGGATTTCCCGTTTTTCCCATGCCCAGACTCCACGTCTGTAAACAAGGAAGAAATGTAAAACCTGCCCTTGCTGTTTCTGCCCAGTGACCCAGCAAAGTCGTCACTCCTAGATACCCCTCAAGCATCCTGGCAAAGCCCCCAGTTCCCCCCTGCTTGGATCAGGACTTTTGAAAATGGTTTGCTTTTAATTGCTGGCCATCATTTTTCTGGAGAAGGAAGATGTGGTCTGTTCATACACTGCGCTGGTGCTGAAAGGCAGTGGGTATTTATACGCTTCCCCGTGCCAGGGGTAAATATGACACCCTGCTGCTGGCCACAAAGGGCTTTTGTGTTCACAAGGTAAATGCCGTGGCTGAGAGTTACAGACTGCCAGCGTGGGCAGGAGCAGGATAAAGCTGAGGGGTGGCACGTTGCTGCGCTACGAGGGCTGGTGGTCACATGCCTGTTTGGACACGTGCCGGATTAAGTCATTGCTCAGGGAGAAAATGCTTATGTGTGGCAATGCAGGAAAGTGGCACAGCTCACGCAGGCTTCCTGGAGCCGGAGGAAAAGGATGCACGGGCTCTTGCTCAGCATGTCTGATTCAAGAGAAACTTCCCAGCATCCACATAGGAGTATGTCATAACAGTCCCAAACACCTTAATTCTATCTACGGGCGTGCTCTGGCTTGGAGAAGGACTTTCTCATGCGACAGGGGTGTGTGTTGCAAGAGAGCTCTTTTCTCGGAGGAGCTGCAGACAAGCCAACAATATGTGCTCAAAGCTACCAATAATGTGTATGGGCAGATGCACAAACAAAAACTGCTTGGCGGGTTCTGGGGATGTTGTTGTTTTTGCCCATCTCCCAACAGGACATCATGGGTCAGGCGCTATCTTTAAATCCCTACCCCTTTACCTGATTCGTCTTGAGGAAGGCGTATGATCAGGATGAAATCAACTGTGCTATTGCCATGAGAAATTAGGGCAGAAAATAGACAAAAATAGTGAGGTTTTTCCCAAGTCACATTTGTCTTTCCCACTATCTGTTTTAGAGGAGCTTCCAGAGGTGGCCAACACATCCAGGTGGCCCTGGAGAGCTGATGTTGGTGGCTGCACCCAGAGCTGGACTGGGATGAAGGCTGATGCTCACTGGGATTGGGAGTAGGTCAGGTTGGAGCTCTCCACGCGTGAAACCAAGGAGCTGGAAATCTCCTCCCTTTCTGCTGTCATCCCCAGCCATGTGGACACAGGTGGTTTCCTGCCAGGAGCTTCACCAGCATCAGGAGGAAACTTGGGGATCTCTTTTCCTGATGGCTTTCTTGAACCCTCACCACCTACATTGTCACTTAGTGACCCCCCCACCATCTTAATAATGATATAAAATCAATGAAAGAGCACTTGAGAGTCAGATCTCCATGTGTGCTTGATGGCTGTTCCAACATGACTGAGGACTTTTTTGCCCCCAATAGGGAGGGTCTTGTGTGTGTATGGCAGCAGTCTCTGGGTCAGTGAAGTGCAAGGTGGAAATCGGTAACTGGGAGGCAGTGGTGACCAGGCACCATGGTCCCTCTCAGCACAGACAGGCTCAGGTGGCCTGGCTGTCCTTGCTGCAGATGCACCAGGTTTAATCTGGGTTTGCAGTCTGATGCTCTGTGAGTGATAAAGTGAAGCCTGTAACCCAGGGCAGCTGCTGATGCACCTCATGCTGCCTCTGTCGCCTCTTGTTGTAAGCTCTTTACGTACAATTTCACTTCCTTTGTTATTTCATTACAAAATCCCATGTGGTAAAGGGATGAAGAGGGAGGCAGAACAGGTGGGAAGTCTGGTGCTGGGTTCTCTTCTAGTAAGGGATGTGGGCTCCTTGCTAATCTAGGATGGCAGCCAAACTTTTTCAGCTGCTCATTTTCACTCTCCGAATAGATCTTCTTCCAGTGTGGGCCAGAAAATGTAGAAAAAGCTTTTTATTTCAAATTTTGGATGACAAGCTGGTCAGTCATTATTTCAGTTAATTTATAGAATCATAGAGTGGTTTAAGCTGGAAGGGACTTTAAAGATCACCCAGTTCCAAACCCCCCTGCCACCTCCCACTGCATGAGGTTGCTCAAAGCCCCACCCAGCCTGGCTTTGAACACCCCCAGGGATGGGGCATCCATGACTTCTCTGGGCAACCTGTGCTACTGCCTCACCACCCTCACAGGAAAACTTCCTAATATCATAGAATCATAGAATCTTCCAGTTGGAAAAACCTTTGAGATCATCGCGTCCAACCGCACCCATCTTCTGCTAAACCATGTCCCTCAAAAACTCATTTACCTGTTTTATAAACACCTCCAGGGATGGTGACTCAACCACCTCCCTAGGCAGCTGTTCCAGTGTCCGACCACCCTTTCGGTAAAGAAATTCTTCCTAATATCCAGTCTGAATCTCCCCTGGCACAACTTACGGCCATTTCCTCTTGTTCTGTCACCTGTCACTTGAGAGAAGAGATCAACACTCACTCTGCCACAGCCTCCTTTCTGGCAGCCGTAGACAGCGATGGGATCTCCCCTCAGCCTCCTCTTCTCCAAGCTAAACAGCCCCAGTTCCCTCAGCCGCTCCTCATAGGACTTGTTATCCAGCCCCTTCACCAGCCTCGTTGCCCTTCTCTGGACACGCTCCAACACCTCAATGTCCTTCTTATACTGAGGGACCCAGAACTGAACACAGCACTCGAGGTGTGGCCTCACCAGTGCTGAGTATAGGGGCATTAAAATATCTAATCTAAACCTCTCCACTTTCAGCTTAAAACCATTCCCCCTCATCCTGTCCCTGCACTTCCTGACAAAGAACCCCTCCTAATCTTTTCTGTAGCCCCCTTTAGGTCTTGGAAGGCTGCTTGTAGTAGTTCTTAATGAGAGTAAGAGTTATAGTAAAAAAACCCCCAACTTTAATTCCTGGACACAACTGAGTTAAAATAAACAGAGAATCCACCACTCACCCCTCTGCAAAAGAAAAAAAAAGTCTGGGAAAATTTTCTGACCTGGAACTTTTCACACCTGCAAGTTAAAGTTTGACAAAATTACTAGTAACAACACATGAGTTGTTATGATCAGGGTTCCCAGGACCCCACCAGCCCTGTGTGTGTGTTTGTCCCCGGTACAGACTCATATCCATCTGTGACAGCCAGATGCTGTTCCTGAGCCTTCATTCCTCATAACTGGTGATTTTGCTGGTGAACACCGTAATGCTGAGCCACTGGCCAAGTGCAGACCAGCATCACCTTGTGCCTCTGCTTTTTTCTCAGTAAATGATGCTAATGATAACTGTTATTATTATAATGAGTATCTGCATGGAGGACACTCTGTAAGTACAAGCTGTTGTTACTGTTAGTCAGTTTTTCTGCCTGTGTTACCAGCCCTGCTAGAGGGATCGGAGCTGACCTGAAATCTATTGTGTTTGTGGTCTACGCAGCCAGAAAATCTCACTTTTTAACATTTTCTTTCTGTTTTTTTCCTCTTTCTTTCTGGCTGGCAGAACTGTCTGGCTCAGAGTCGCAGGGCAAAGGCAGCCTGTCAGAGGATGAACTCATCAGTGCCATCAAGGAATCCAAAAGCTTTTCCTTTGAGACTCCGGAGGTGCAGCGATCGCCAGCCCTTTCCACTGAGAAGAGAGACCAGCGGGTCAAACCCGGGCGCCCTGCTGCCTCCTCACCCCTGGATAACGAAGCCAGCAGTGCTGAGTCAGGAGACTCGGAGATTGAGCTGGTCTCGGAGGACCCGCTGGCTGCTGAGGAGGTGCTGCACTCCAACTACATGACTTTCAGCCACATTGGAGGGCCCCCTCCGTCACCCGCCTCGCCCTCAATCCAGTACAGCATCCTGCGGGAGGAGCGGGAGGCCGAGCTCGACAGCGAGCTCATCATCGAGTCCTGCGATGCCTCGTCGGCCTCTGAAGAGAGCCCGAAGAGGGAGCAGGACTCCCCTCTGATGAAGCCCATGGTCATGGATATTATCAAGGAAGAGAACAGCTCACGCACTGACATCTCAGACTACGAAGCAAGTAAAATGACAGAGAGCAGGATGAACAGGGAGAACCTGGCAGAGTCTGCATCCTACCTGAAATGTTCCTTTGTTGCACCAAAAGTAAGTGCTGAGCCCCCAACCTCTGCCATCAGCACCGAGGAGCTGAAGGAAAGAGTAATCCTGAAGAAACCCATCGAAGAAACTGTTGTTAACCAAAGCAAAGTGTCTTCCAAGGACTCTGGCAAAAGAAGTCCCTTGGCTTTGCTCCTACTGCCATTTTTAAATAAGCAGAAAGGTAACTGCAGATGTTTATGTTGCTTTTGCAGTGCTGCTGTGAAGGGGGAGGAGGGAGAAGTGCCTGTTCCTTGCAGGGGAGATGTTAGTAGTGCAGAGCAGAGGGAGCTGCAGGCCCTGAATAACCTCATCTTGAACACCTGTGACAAGCATACATCATCTCTGACCTTCCTGTCCTCTTCTTTCTTCTCCATTTCCCTTTGCTTAGGAAAAAAACCCCACCAGCAAGAATAATTTTTAAGCTTAAGCATATAAATACTGGATCGAGCAGGAACCCCAGCAATGTAAGGTGATTCCTTTATCAGGGACCTGGAGAACAAAGAGCAATAGATGATCGTTTCTCCTTTGAAATTGTACCTGCCTTGCCTCAGGAAAGTGCTGCAATTAGGGAGGCGGTCCTGCCCCTCTTAGAAATGTGAGGCTAGTGGTTTTGAGGGTACATTTAGGAAAAAAGAATGATTTGGAGGAGGAGAGGTGTCTGGGTCTGGGTTTGGTGTATCTAGTTGTTTCTCAAGCTGGTGCAGCCTAAACAAATCTCTCTCACAGTGGCTGACACCATCCATCCTAAACAATGAGGGGTTTGTTTATGCTTCCAGGCTGATGTAGGGATGTGAGTGGCTTGAGGGCACTCATCTCAGTGCTCTGAGCATTGGGTGGCATCCTGTGCGTCCCTCTGAAATCCCCTTCCCTAATCCAGCTCTAAGAGGGGAAAGGGCAGGACACTTCCCTGACACTCAAGTGAGTTCAAAGGCGCTTGTGTCCCTGTAGGATCCCTTCAAAGCCAGTGAAAAGCCAGCCAGGGCCAGGCTTGCTGTGCTAGGCTCTGAGGTCTGACCAGACCCACCAAACATATGGAGCTTCCAGCAGCTTTTGGTCTGAGCTAAGCCCTGAGGACCAAAAGGCAGCAGACGGTCACTGCACACTGACACCACCACAGGTCCCTGCACCCTGTAGCTGGCTTAGCTCACAAGGCACACAAGGGGAAAAAAAAAGCATTTCATTCTTTGCAAGTTGCCAGCTCTAAATAGTCAGGACCTTTTTGCACCTCTAGCTTTGTAAGTTGATATGGGAGGGAGGGACACTGGGGCTGCCCCATGCCTGCCTTGCTGCTTCTCTGCTGTCTTTCCCAGCTGGGCTGGGTGGCAGTGGCTGTCCACGCCTCTTCCATCAGATGAAGGTTCACAATTCAGAGCTGCTGCTTCCCTGCAAACAGCTGAATAGAGATGGAGGGGAGGTGAACCCCGTCCTGCTGCTTAGAGAGCATCTTTTTCTTCCGTCTGTGTTTGTGCAGACATTTGACCACATGGTGGCCTGCAGATGTGGCAGTGAGGACTGCAAGATCTGCAGTGCCATAAAATATGTCAATACTGATATTCTTAGCAGTAATGAACTAGTGACATTAATAGGCTGAATGAGAAATATATGATTATTTCTCCCAAGTATGATTTCCTGCCAGATTCTCAGAGCTTGCAACGTCATGGTGTGCATCTGTTAGTCTTCTCATGGGTAGGATGAGCTCCAACAATTTTGGTCCCCCTTCCCAAATTCCCCCTTTACAGGAATGGCCCAAGCCCTGCTCAAATGCTAGAAATTCAGAGCTGATTGAATTTACCTTACACATGCTTAGAGCTGGGTCCAGCTTTGGGTCTTTTTATTGTGTTCTGTGTGCTCTTCTGGGTAGATAACTCACAGTGTGGTCTTGTATTTGGGGAAGGTAGTTGCCTCAATTTTGAGATTTCAGGCACCATAGAATCATAGTTTGGATTGGAAGACACCTTAAGGATCATCCAGTTCCAAGCCCCCTGGGACAGCTTCCATTGGATCACATATTTTAAAGTTCCATCCAGCCTGGCCTTAGACACCTCCATGGCTGGAGCATCCATGACTTCCCTGGGCAACCTGTGCCAGTGCCTCACCACCCTCACAGGAAAAAATTTCCTTGTAATATCTAATCTAAATCTCTCCTCTTTCAGCTTAAAACTGTCCTGAACCTACCCCTGCACTCCCTGAAAAAGAGCTTCATTATGATTTACTGTCCCACTTCATTGTGTTTAGATTTTTTTTGGCCTAACTTTTGTGTCTCATTTGATTTCTCTCATTGCCTACACTGATGCTAGCAGAGGCTTACTCTCTTATTGTGGCTGGAGAAAATCCCTCTGATTGTGAGCAGATTTTCTCCTTGTGTTGGAGTGTGTCCATGTGTCCTATCTGTATTCCTGTAGGACAGTAGTAGCAGGAACGTTTCCTTCTTGACAGACACAAGACAGCTAATTGCTATTTGGTAGTGCATAGAGGACTGTTTCAGTATGTGCTTTTCTCCCTTGAGTCACTCTGGTGCCTTAGGCAAAGAAAACAAAAATGTAAAGCTTCTGAGGAGATTATTGCTAAAACTTGTGTCACTTTTTAAAGCTGTTTTCAAGTTATGGGGAGGTGGCCTGAAGATAAGAAAATATGGATGACAGTTGGGTCCAGTTTACACTACCTCCAAGTCATGAATATTTGCTGCATGGGTCACTGTGTCTGGTGCTAGTTAAATTTTTCTGTTGAAGGTACGGTATGGGACTCTCCTTTTGACCTGGGAAAGGAGAGAGCTTGTCCCTCAGTCGGAGCATTCATGTGAAATCCTTCAGTGTTTTTTCAGTTATCAGAGGGGGATGTATTAACTGGCTTGGTGGAATCAGAGAATCCCCCATGGATCCTCTCAGGCTCCATCAGCATGGAGCTGTGGTGACTGGCAGAGCACATCCGAGAGGAAGGTAAATGCCTTTGTGGTATCAACTTGAGGTCTTGGCAGAGCTTTACCTCATGGCATCATGTATGTGTCATTTGCCAACTCCAGTGCACCTGACAGGCATTTGGCATGGGCCACACTTGGCCAAAGGGATTAGAACAGAGGGAGATGTGGTAGTGCAGCAGAATAACGTCACCCAGAGCAAGAACAACATCATCATTCATTAAGAGAATTACCTTAATTATGGCTGTCTGTCATTAAGAGAGTGCTAACAAGATGTGACTATGTACTTGTTAAAAGAAAACAGAAAAACCTTCATTGTTTCCTGTTACCTCCTTGTTAAACAACACCTTGGAAATGTTATGTTACCACCACAGAATGATTTTTGTGGTGCTCCCAGAGTCCAGGTGGGGAATGAGGGCCCTGTCACCATGGCAAGTCCCACCTGAGTTCAGGTCAGTGCTAGCCCAGCGTTTCTGGAGATTCACAGGAAACTGATGGATCAAATAAAGCTGTCAACACACTTGTCTATGTTTTTGACACCCAGGTTTCTGTGGCTTTCAGCCAGGTATATGTAATTCAAACAAAGTCAGCCATCAGTTTCACATGTAAATGTTAAGTGTCACAGCGTGGTGCTGTGATACTACCAAGGAGTCTTTTACTCAGGTCCATGGCATCAGTTATAGTTTGCCTGGCTCATCAAAAGCATTTGTCCTGGGCTAGCAAGACAAGAATTGATTTTGAGTGCCAACTGCAGGAAATACATGGAGAAGCTGTACGAAGTGAAAGCCCAACTTGCAACCCGACCCCAGGAACGCTCTGATGATTGTGTTGCTTCCTGCCCACGACTTAATCCGTCAGAGACCTTTCTGGTGTGTCTGCTAGGCATACTGAAATCATGGACATTCCCTTAAATAACAAGGTGGAGCACAGTGTGGTTTGCAAATTGATAACTCAGCGTCTCTACTTAACGACTGTTGCCATCCAGTGGCAATAACAAAAATGGGCAGTGACTTCCTACCTCCATTTTACTGGAGCTGACTATCACAATTTGAACGAGCAGAACTATTCCTGTGCCATTAATTGCTAAGCAGCCTTGCTTGCTTTTCTGCATGATCAGAAAGATTGCACTGCTTGCAGATTGCATTGCTTGCTGCAACACGGGCTGTTTTGTCCAGGTCACTTACTACCTGAGTTAGAGTTACTAATTCCCTTGCTTCCCGTGGAACAAAGAAGAATAACTGTAGCAACACATTTGTTTTTCGATTGTCACTGCCTCCATGTCTTTCCAGGCATCTCCTCCCAGAGATGGACATAGCCCTTACACAACCAGGCTTAGAGGCCCTTTGGCTGTGGTTCTTCAGATAGGAGGTTGCCAGCTCCATCTGTCTCTTCTGTTTTCTTTTAAATATTCAGACACAGAGAACTAAGGTCAGATGCTTTTGTGTTCTCCAGTAGCCAGAGCAAGGAATTTAGATTTGTTCTAAGAAAACTCTTTCTTGGCAACAGACTTTCACAAACTTTGGAAAATCTTAAAACTGATTGGTGTGGCCCGCACAGATATCCAAAATGGTCCTGCACATGGCTTGGGCGTGCAGGAGATTTCAGAAAAGACCCACCCCTGGGAAATGTGTATATTGTGGCCTGGGGCAGTTTGCAAGAAACCCAGAAGCAGCTTGGACCAAGACAGGTTGGGAAGGAGCATTTTGGCTGAGTGGTTTCCTGTTTTCTCTTGCCATGCCTCTGCCAGAGTGGCCTGGCCTGCCACATGTTGGTGTCCCACACCCTGGGGACATGGGTCCTGGGTGGAGATTTCCCCTATGAAAGGTGTCCCTTCCCTTGGCTGCAGGGTGGAACTATAGGATCGTTAAGATCTCTTCTGACCCAAACCATTCTATGATTCTATGATCATGTTTCTCTCCAGTGTCCCCTTCAGTGAGAATATTAGCAGATTCCTTCTGCTTGATCTATTTAATGAAATGTGCAGCTGGTTTTGTTATCTTTCAGCTGTCTGAAATCAGGTTAAAAAGAAAGAAAAATATGTGGCTATTCATAAATATGTTTCCTTTCCTTTTATTTTTATTTTATGGCAAAATTTAGCATAGGAAAACCCAAGCCCAGGGCTATGAGGTCATACTGGCACTCACATACTACATGGCACCACTGGCAGGACCTGCTAGAAATGCAGTTAAATAATATTCATCATTTAAAATGCTTTATTCTGCAGCACTGTGCCCTCCTGCTGTGAAGCATCCTCATTTTTATGCCCTGTGAAGGGCTTTTGTGGCATTAATATGGAAAATCCCTAAAAGAGTGTGTCCTTACCACACACCCTTCATGGCAACTCTGGCTTTAAGTACCTGTGAGGGACACCAGAGTTCATGGCCACCCATCTCCTTGTGGTGGCCGATTGTCTCTCAGGCAGCATCACAAGTTGCAGTCAGGATCAGTTCTGGGTTTGAGGTGACACTGGCAAATGTGTTGAAGAACATGTTTTTCCTCCTCCCTGGTGCCTCTTGTGCTATCCCGTGGTGTCCAGGGCTCTCATACAGTCGATAAGCACAAAGTGGTATGGGCTTTTTCCCTTTAATCTCTCACTGTGCCCACCTCTGGTGCCACAGAGAAGCTGATTTTACATAGTTTAAGTAGGTGTTTTTCCAGCAGAGATCTAGGAGAGACCTTATGTTATTGGGAATGCTTTTTGTTCAGCAAAATGTTGTCTGCATTGTGTTAGCACATCCCTGCTGTTGAAGGAGTCGCTAGTGAGGCATTTTCCTGCAGGAAGGGGATGTTTGGTAGGGTGATTTAGCAATCTGAGGCTCATTTCTCATGTGTGCTTTCACTAGGCTGGCTCTGCAATCAGCAGCAAGCCAGACCGTGTCTTAAGCATACGGTAATGTTAGTTTAATATTTTAGTGCCATCTGCTGTAAGTGCCTCCACACTCCAGTCCATCTGTTTTGCATGCTTCAGTTTGCTTTTTATGGGGCTTCAGTATCTGTGCATCCTTTGGAAAGTCCCTGCTTGGAAAAGGAGTGGGGAAGAGGAATATCCTGCCTGGAGCTGGGGTGTCTTCACCTGGTCATGCTGTGGGAAGAGTTGGGGTAAAATCTGCCCAAAAAGTAAACGTGAATCTGGACCTGGCCTTGCCACGAAATCTTGGAGTACGTTGGTGAAGCTCTGTGTGCTTGCATCCTGCATGGAATAGTTTAGGTGGGAAAGGACCTGTGGAAGTTCTTGGTCCAACCCCTTGCCCAAAGCAGTTGGGTCAGGTTGCTCAGGGCCTTGTCAACCCATCCATCTTCTCAACAAAGGTAGAGATTTAGGGGTAGCTGAGAGCTAGAGCCTGGAAATCTTTGTCAGTCCTGTGATGGTGCCTCAGCACCAGGAGCTGCAGGCACACTGAAGAGCAGGGTAGAAGAGGGATACCACTCGCTGTAGCTTCATAAGGAGTGGGCTGGCAGAAACTTCACAAGTTCCAGAGATCCCATCTCCTGGCCCACAACCAGAATTCCTGGTAGAACACTCTTAACAGATGCTTGTGGCTTGTTTGGAAAGGCCGATGTTGGCACATCCTCCACCAGCTCCCAGGCATCTATTGAAAACAGTTGCTGTTCTTCCATCTTTCTTTACTTTAGGCTGAGCAATTCTAATTTCTTCAGTTTTTCCTCACTGATCACGTTTTTTGAAATGTCTGAACTGTCTTGGTTTTCCCTTCATTCTTTTCTACCACCAGTTGAATCCTTGAAGTTAACTGGAGAGGGTGCTCACATGGAGGCTGTCCCCAAGCTGATGATGGGTTACTTGCCTGCCCTACAGGCTAGTTCTGGGCTTGTAAAGCATGCACCAGCATGACATTGACTTCTATTGCTGCAAAAGGCATCTCTTCCATATTGCTTGGAAATGCCTATTTGGACTTCTGTAGCAGGCTGTGCTGGCCCATCTTTCCCTACTTCCCTACCTGGACTCATTTGACTCCCTGTTAATAACTTGTGTGATAACAGGAGTGGAGTAAATTTTGAAGGTCTGGGGAAGCCCAGTGGAAAAAATAAATTTAACCATGGTAATCTTGCCTGTTTCTGACAAACAGAGAATTTGAATGACTTCTTGCTCAGACAGCTGAATGCCAGCTCAGGTAATGCCAAGCAGATGAACCTAGGTAGAAGTGTCTTTTCCAAGAACCATGAGCAAGTGTTAAGTGCAAGAGGTCCTGCAGACATACAGCTTTTTCAGAAATCTTTTGGACTCCTCTCCTGCCCCTCAGCAAAATGATTTCTTTTTGTCGTGGGCTCTCTGACCCCACAGCCCATATGGGTTCACAAATCTCTTACTGTGCTGTATGCAGGGCTCTTCCCTGGTCTGCCCTCTTTAGGAACTGATAATGTGCACTCTCAGTTGCAAACCAGTGAAACAACTCAAATATGGAGGGTTGTAGAGGAAAAAATGGCACCTGCATTGCTAAACCCCATCCTATGGATACACTTGGAGCACTGGCTGTTGTTCAGGCCAGTCTTCTCTAACTGGACTACCCTGATGTGAGGTCAGGGATGAATTTAAGACCAAGGTGGTGGGCAGGAGAGAATACAGCTAAGGCATGGTCCAGCCATGGTCCATGTCTCTCTGCTCTAATATGTGTTCTTCCTTGGCTGTGTGGCCTAGCAACCCAAAGTTATGGCAAAGATGGCCAGTTAGCCATTTATTGGCCAAAAATGGCCAATACAGAGTAAGAAAGCAGTTTTAAATAAAAATATCTGAGGCATGCAGAACTGCAGCCAGAAGCATGGGGTGGTTTTCTTGCTGTGAGTAGTTTTACACCAAGGATTCACCTTTCACCTTGATACTTTCTTGATATTTTGGGAGGTTTTGCTGTAGATTGGTAGACCAAGAAGTCTTCACTTCTGGCTGCTTTGTAATTCTGCTTTCACTCCATTCAAGGAATCTAAAAAAATGCTCTGAACTCATGATAGAGCATAAACAGTGAGCTGTGATGGTACAGACTCTGTAGATGCTTGCAGGTGGCCTAATTTTATGGGGATTCACTCCAGACACTTTTGACTGACCAAGGCAGTGGGATCTCAGACACCATCTCCATCCACTGTGTCTGGAGGAGTTTCCCCATCCCAGCGAGCTGCCCCAGCAGCGACTCATTGGTATTTTCCTCTACCTATGGAGGAGGCAAGGGAACTTCACAGCTACCCTTTTGGACTGTGGGCGAAGCAGTTGGACATGTTTCTGCCTTTGAGGCAGGCAATGGCCTGCCTTCCCATTTCTTGCCAGTTAATGCAATTCAGCTGCCACATGACATCTTGTTGTAACTGTCAAGCTGTGATACCTCAAGCAGAGCAAGCTGGAGAAACCTGAAGATGTATAGGTCCTGGTGGTGGAAATGAGCAGTGTGCACAGCGACAGGTTTGTTCTGTACGTGATTCCTCTTCCACACTTCTCAGACCCCTTTTTTTTCAGGGAGAGAAGAGTGAATTTGGCACTCTCTGGCATCAGGTGTCATTGCAGGGTCACCTGTCCTCTCTGCAGAGTGGACAAGGAGAGCTGATAGATGATCAGATGCTGGCTCAGGGTTTCTCCCTGGAGTCCTGGTCTGGTGGGAGCATATCAGGGTCTCTGAAGTGAGGAGTGGTCATGTTGAGGAGAAGCCTGATCCCTGGAAAGGATCAGAGTAAAGTAAAGAACAGGGGATTTCACCCCCCCCCGAAATAATGGTTTGCTTGGGCAGTGGCTGGGATCAGTATCCACCAAGTGCAGTGAGGCCCTCTCGTGGGTAGTACTGTGCACATATATCAGAGCATGACATTGATATCAGACTCCCAGAAATGTCTCAGTAAGTCTCATGCCCTTCAGATCACAAACTGTGCTGTCCACAGCCTGAGCATTTCGGTCCATTTCATCTCTGGCATCTGTTTCCTCCCCTGTTTTTTGGCTGTGCTTGTGAAAATTACTCCCCATGCGTTGGGTAAGGTCAAACTTTTAACACGTAAGTGTCAAAGCCTCTTAAACACAGCGGCTGAATGCTCAGAGGTGCTATTAAAATTGGGGATAGTTTAATGTAGGAGGATCATATTTCTCTTGGGGTTACTATCCACTCCACTGCCTGTGTGTGAGTTAGTACAGAGCTATAAAAATTTATAGGCCTTATCCTTCTGTTTTCATATATCTTTAAGAGCAAAGGACTGCCTCCAAATAGCTGTCAGAAGTCATAGCACTCAAACAGAAGAATACAGACCTTTCTGATAGACAGGACACAGGGTGGTGGTTATAAAATGTTTCTACTAGGTCATGATGTAATCATGACCAGTGGAGGTGGAGGATGCTACTTGTTTGACTGTATACAGGTGCCTGGTGGTTGTGTCAAATGTTTAAATATCAAAGCCCTGAATGGCAAAGTCTAAGCCAAGCACAGTGAGGCTGGTGTCAGTGTACAAACAGGAACCTGCTGAGGAGAGGTCCAAAGAAGAAAGATATGCAGTTCGTGAAAACCTTTATCTGTGAGCTGGGCTTCACAAATCCACTGCTTGCTATACCCCTGTCCCTGCCAATGTTCATTTCCTGGACTCGTGTCCATCCAAGTTGTGGAGGCCTCATTCCTGGCAGTGTTCTGAGACCAGGTGGGATGAGGCTTTGAGCAACCAGATCCAGTGGGAGGTGTCTTTGCCCATGGCAGTGGAGTTGGAACTGGATGATCTTTAAGGTCCTTTCCAACCCAAACCATTCTATGACTCTCTGATTTTTCTGTGCACATGGACAAACCTCAACTGCAGAATCATTCACAGTTTAAATATATTTGAAAAGTCAAATCTTGACCCGGTGTCCCTTTCGGTGTCTCTTGGCATCAGCGATCAATGGCTCAGTTTTCCGGAAAGGCTGACAGTCTGATGGTAGCAAGGTTTTCCGAGATGCCTGGATACTTCTGACAGATCTTGAAGATTTGTTATGGACAGAGAAATCTAATCTGCTTTTCTGTGGCTGACACAATATGCAATAAGGAGATGTTTATTCTGGTAGAGAAAAAAAACCAACCTGTATATGACGAAGGGAGAAAGTGATGTTGTCTGCAAGGTTTGTCTCCAAATGATGTTAAAGCCCTTTCTCCATACTAATTCAAGTCTTGATCTCAGAAAGTGTTTAGGGAAGTGTCTATGTCATCACACAAAGTAGGTGAAGGAAAAATCAAAACATTTTGGTTTTATTGACACAGAATCTTTTACTTCTTTATGCAATCTTCTCATAAATGTAGTGTTTTGCAGGGAACTTCTGCAATATTTTGTTTTCTGATTTGCTAGAAATGCTGCTGCTGAGCTATGGGAATTCTCTGTGAGCTGGGAATCGTGGGTTTTCACCACTTTCATTGATTAATTCAAATGAAGGGTTTGGACTCATTTCAGCTCAGCTTTAAATTTATGATTAAGGCTGGTGTTATAAAATACATCTCTAGTTCTCAAGGAGAGGTGAAGTAAAAGCTTTTGAACACCCCTACCTGTTTCAGGCTGGCTCTAATTCTTCTGATATTAAGCAGAATAAGGATGTAAATTGCGTGAGGTTAAAATTAACATATGTGCCTGTAGGGAAGGGGAAAGGGAGTGTGATAGATGATCTCCATTTGGAATAAAACCTGGAGGTGGGTATTGATTTTACTGGTGTTTTTCTTTAGTCTACTGAGAGTGCATTGCTGATTGGGACATAAAAGCAATATTGACTGAAAAAGGGATTTTTTTTTTCCCTTTTCCTTGGGAAGCTGCTGTGTTCATCTCAGTTCAGAACAACATTGGAAAAAAGGGACATGCAATGATCCAACCATTCCAAGGGTTTGATTTCCCACCTGAAGAAAGAGTGTCTGGTGTTTTTGTCATTTTGACTCTCAACCATATCTTGATTACCATTTTCTTTTGTTATATTCCTCTGCAGTGATTTTTTTTTATTAACTCTCAGGCAATTTTATCCACATTTTTTCCAGAGAAGTATCACAGATATCCTTCCTTCCCCCTCTGGCTCTGACAGCAGCTCAGTGGTTACATGAGAACTTAGCAATGAGAGGTCATTCTGGTGTTTTGATTTCCCAGCATTTCATTTGTACACGAGGAAAACAAGTAAATATGGAAAAAAAATAGCGCTACAAGAGAACAGGTCAGTTTGGATGGAATGGCAGTAATCTTGTACTTCCACCACAGGTCTGCCAGACATTAGCCCACCTGTGGTGGGGACATTTGGTGATGTCAAGGTTGCTTAAATCAGCTCTAGCAATGAAAGTGAAGGTCTGTCATTTTGGTAGTGAAGATGGATTTCACAAATGCCATGAATCTGGGAGGCTCCAGCCGAGCATTGTTTATGAAAGTTGAGCATACAAAGGTCCCCGTGGTTCTGAAATATGTATTTCTCCTTTTGGCAGGCCTGAGTGTTTGTTTCTTATGTATTCAGGCTCGGAAGACACCAAGGGTGAGTGGTTTGAAAGCCACATTACAGGGTCATGAATATTTTGAGGGGAAAACCCTGCAGGTTGGATTGCTTTTAGGTGAAAGGCTGCTTTCCAAGAAGCCTCATTTTATGATCTATCTTCCTTACAGCTCCAGTTTGACTCACAGATCTATGCACTGAAAACCCTTTGGTATCACTGGCTCAGAGAAGCCCTTTCCCAGCTGATGCCATGGGATTTTATGTGGAACTGGTGATCTCCTTATGAGTCTTCTGTGACATGGGCACTGCTTAGGTCCACCTGGGTGCTGCCAGTCCTCCAGTACTTCCCTGCAGTTCTCTGATATCACTGGAAAAGATGCACAGCTTTCTCACAGTTCATATGAAAATAATCCACAACTTGGTTCATTAGAGGGCAAACTGCTGTGAGCAGTGACCTCAGGAGTCCTCTAGAGCTGGTTTTATCAGTATTACCTTTGCAAAAAGCCATGCCTGAGAGAGAGAAGGCTTCCAAGGCAGCAAATTCAGCGCGCATTCAGGATTTGGCATTAGACCATCCAGATAGAGTAGGAATTTCAGTAAAGACTGTCCCCTTTCAAACTGGATCCTAACGAATAATTTGCCAGGGGGACAGCTCTCAGTCTTACTGCATCACCTGTCTAGATATAAACACTTGGAGCAGCACATTTCATGCAAATAAGCAAAATGTAGAGTTTTTTATACTGCTTTTTATCTTTTGAATACAAGGTAAAATGAGATTGCAAAATTTAAGGGAAAAAAACAAATGCAGATTTCTGAAGTCTGATATCACCCACGGCCTGTCTGGTATCAACCCTCTGCCTTGCTTGATGTTACTGGGGATCCACAGTGGTGAAAGATCAAAATCTGGGCTGTGACAGTCCCAGAGACACTGTTTTCACAGCAACTGCCTTAAAAGCAACCTAGAATTATGCTCACTCAGTGAGTGCTGTTGGCAAAGGCAGACATTGCACAGACAGGGTTTTCTGCTCTGTTTTAGCATTATAGGCAGTTCCTCATGGAGGCAGGGAGGAGTTACTACATACATCCTGATGAAATGCTGATAGCATCCACCAAACAAGGTCCGTTTCTGGGCAACAAGCAAGGAGCAGGGTAGGAGAGCTTACAGAAGAGTCAGCAGAGATTAATAGGCAGGATTTCTGAAGGTTACTTTCTCAGCTAATGTACCATTGAAACATGAGTAGCTATACTTACTTGCTTAGATTAAGTGCAGGAGCTTTTCCAAAGAATGGGAGCTACTCTTAAAGCAAGAGAAAGGGTTAACTTTGCCGTTTGTCTCAGATGCCTGCACTGGAGCTGCTGGAGCTTCGCTGCCACTGAAACAGCAGGCTCACACATACCCTTAACTGAAAGCCAAA
Organism: Dromococcyx pavoninus; assembly: GCA_033558185.1. Lineage (NCBI taxonomy): Eukaryota > Metazoa > Chordata > Aves > Cuculiformes > Neomorphidae > Dromococcyx > Dromococcyx pavoninus. Next base: position 635,883 of record JAUMJL010000707.1, on the reverse strand, counting down.
GGTTTATTTCTCCAGCCAGGGAGTCATAAAAGTGGATTTAATAAAGGCCATAGTAGCAGTTGTGCCTTCTGAAACGAGCTCTCACCTATACACGTTATTTGCACAGAAAATTATTGCAGCTGGGTATTATTGTGCTGACTTCGCTGGCCGGTGCTCCCAGACATGGTAATTACACATGCAAAGTGAGTCAGAAATTGTGTAGTTATGTCTGATGTTCCAGGGAAACAGCCCTCTCTCCTTGCAGGGAAGAGGTTTGAGTAGTGTCATTTTGGGAGACTGAAGTAGATGGTTCAATCACAGTGGCAGAGCTCCTGAAAGCAGCAAATCTCCAGGCTTTTCTCCATGCTGAGAAGCCCCAGTTTTCTCAGCAGTGCAGGCTGGCAGCAAGGGGCAGTGAAACAGTCCAAATCTCCAGGTGAAGCAAGGAAAGGGATACTGTCATCTTGCAGACGGGATGCTGAAACACATGCACACCCATCTTAAAGCCCCTTTGTCCAGAAAAGCTGGTGGAAAAGGGACTGAGATTGACTAATTTATCATATGATTAATTGATTTATTGGGTGTGATGAATTGATTTCACTGCAGTAACCCCAGGAATACACGACAGAACTGGGAAATGACCTCAGGTTTTCTGAATCCTGGTTTGTGAGATCGTCCTTACTGCCTGGTTATTGACCTTTACATGCAATAGATGTCTTTAAAAAAAAAAGTAACAAGTTTCTCCATCATTCAAAGTGGCAGTGAGCAGGAGTAGCAAGGCATAATGCATTGAGCAGAATTGTTAGCACATTCCTTATCAAAAGGATGATTTCCATATATATAGCTTTATTTCCATATAGTTATGGCAATGTGCTTTTTACTTGTAAATCTTGCTCCTCCAGCAGCAATGAAGGGAGATTATGTTGAAATGGAGTTTAAATGGAGAAAAGGACCAAAGAACTTATTCTGATAAATGCCAAAGCAGCTTTGGCACGTGCTTAATGCTGCTGAATTATTCATTGAGCTGGCTGGGCAAAGCACCATTCCAAATGGAGATAAATGAGGGTGCTGGAGAGAAAATTCCAAAGGACATGTTAGCCAAATGCCCCAGCATCACAGATTTCACAGAGGATCTGGCCTGGGATCCCACCACTTAAATGCCAGTTGGTGCTGGGTGCAAGCCTTTTGTAAAGGAGAGAGTGACTGTTTAGGCTATGCACACAAGTGTGACTTCGATGATGCTTGTAGGCCCAGGTCAGCTTAGTTTTTGATGGGAGACCTTTTCTTTGAGGGGAGGTATTGTGAAGAGCAGGGAATAGCCAGTAGGCAGCTGTTTAGGGCCAGAAGCATTGATGGGGCAACTATGATATCGCAGGTAGAGCCATGAAGTCTGAAAGATTAACCTCTCTCCACCACATTTTTCTGGAGAACTTGCAGTCTTATCCCTTTTATCTTGCTTTCTTCTGTTCGTGCATCCCTGATTAAAACTCAGCCACAAGTTTTGCAATGTCTTCCTCCAGTGCTTCTTCTCCAGGTGAGAGTTCCTTTCCCTGACCAATATGGGCAGCTTTCTGCAGGTATCCCCACCTCTTCCCTCCACTTCAGATCCCATAGAAACAGGGAACCAATGTCTCATCAAACTGCTCTGCATTACACCACTGTGTTCTGAGGGAAGGGAAGGAGCTGAAGCCTTGCCTTTAGCATGATTAAATTCTCACCCTCTTCTCAGGGACAGCCTTTGCAGTATTTGCTGTGCTACAATAAGAGAAGTATCTGGGATGAGCAGTAGCCATCCATCTAATGCATGCTTGATGCTATACAGTGGGGGCTGAAAAGATCAATGTGATAACTATGAGCTCACAAGCCTGGCTATGCAGTGGTTTGAGTCCTCCGTGGGGAGCAGAATTATTTCCTGGCACCTCTTTGTCTTCTAAGACTAGAAATGTTGCCTCAAACACCACGTAAATGGCTCTGCTACGTATAGCTGAGCTCTCCTGGGTATTCTGGAAGAAAATACTCAGAGCACTTGGCTTGAGCTCCTGTTCTTGTTCTGATTTGGAAATGTTGGCAGCTGAGATTTATAGGATTTATTCGGATGGAAATTTTGCTTTTGAGTGGAGTTCAGATCAGTTTCTATTCATGGATCTGAGTCAGGCATAGATATGTATCATACCTATATGTGTAATTCTACACCTAAGCCTTCCCATCACCTCCTGCCTGCTCTGTGCTTGCTCAGTAGAGAGAATTCTCAGTGCTGCTGAATGGGCGTTTTGCAGAGAAAGCAAGAGGACAATCATGCAGCAGAAACACACACAGGAACTGTCTGAGGCTTTGCAAGGCCAACACCAGCATGTCCAGCTGTGCTCAGCTGCATCCAAGTACCGTGTCCTTGTTTTTCTTGGGGTCCTACATAGTCCAGTGTTCCTTCCCATATCCAGAGACAAAAGCAAACCAAGCCCCTGTGCCATCTCCACCAGAGCTGAGCCACACTGATACCTAGGAGGGAAAGACCACCTCATCCACTTCCAGTAAATGCTGCAAAATAATTGTGACCGTTGGTGTTCATAACTGATCCATGGCCCTGCTGGGGGATGCTGTAGTGAGCTCTGAGGTCTTGGTCCCCATCACTCAGGACAGACTTGTTGGAAGGACCCACAGCCCCCCCTCAGGCTGTCCTCATGTTTCCTCAGGATCTCACATCCAGGTCAAGCCAGGTGTGACCAGGCATGTGTGCCAAGTTACCATCTCATCCCTATCAGCCCTGGCTTGGGAAAATGAGGTACAAACAAGGAAGCATGCACAAAGTATGTGCATCCTAAACCACCAAGGTTTTTCCTTTCCCAGGATTGGTTCTCCCTTCCTCAGTGACAGGCACTAAGAAACAGGGAGAGTCTGTCTTTGTTAACTCATCTTGGGTAATCCCCACTGAAGGGAAAAGAGTTTTGAAAAATCAAATCACTGAAGAAGTTTCTGCCACACACTTGGATTTTGTACACTATTTTTCAAACAAGATTTAACTGCAGGGGTTTGACACTTTCCAGAAAGGTGAAAATGCAACCTGCTTTTGACTGTCACTCCTGCAGGATTTCACTTTTGATGACCAAAGTGAGGAGTCTGAAAAATACTGAGGCATTGTTGTGAACAAGTTTATAGATAAAACTTGTATTTAAATAAAGGTGAGACTTAATCGAGTTCAATGATAAGGACACTATACAACTGATCTTTGTTAAAGAGGAGGATTGCCTAGCATGCAGTCCAGTTGCTATCCATGGAGGGCTCAAAGGAGGCTCATCAGTGATCTGTCATTGGTAAAAGATCTCATTGTTTCAAGAAGGATCCTTGGGAGGCATCCCAGCACAAGAGGGGATCATCATCTCACAGCCACAGTGCCCAGCAGGGAGAGCTCAAAGACGGCTCACTTAGGCTGTCGTGTTCATGGGATAAAAGTGATTTACTCATAGTCAAATTGCATTTAATAGAGCTATGCACGAGGCTTCTTACTAGTGCTCACTGTGTTGCTCTGCTCCTAGTGGGTTTCTTAGAGGAGTTCTAGGCCCAGCTGCAGGCAGGCCCTTACCTCCTCTGGACCCTGAACCAAACTGCTGCTGATTTGGTTAAAAGGCAGGAGAGGATGAGGTTGAAAGCATCCATCCCCTGTGCATCATTTCAGCATGTTTCAAACCAAAATAGGACGAGAGAGGATGTAAATATTTATTGGAATTTTGTATCAGAGAGCACCCAGGGATCCCCATTGGGATAATCTGCATTGCAAGAGAAGTCAGGGGAATAGCAGATGGCTTTGAAAGACTGTAACGCTAGATGTGTTTCTTAACACACACAAATTGCTCCCTGATTTCATAAGGAAAAGAAAGTTCCGCACTGATTATTGCTTTTAGATTTTATTTTAGTTGTAGTGCCTGGAGACCCGGTGAAGATCAGGATCTTTTGTTAGTTGATATAAGAACATGCAGTAAGGTCTTGGAGAGTTTACTGGATGAATTTCAGTCTAAGGAGGCTTGTTTAACGCATGAAACCAGGAAATTCCACCATTTGGTGGTGGCTGAGGGTCAGCCCTGCTTTGCCTGGGGCCCAAGCCTTTTTTCAGAACCCTGATCCTCTCACCACAGTGTTATCCTTTGGGTGGAAGGGCAAGGGAGAACACCGAGGGAGCTGGGGTCTGCTTTGCTTTGTTCCCAAACCTTTTTCCTCCTTGGATTCATTTGAGAAATAAGAATTGGTAAACTTGTGCTGGTGGGTCACTATGTGCCCAGCAACATCAATCAACCCCATGTGCCCTGACTGCACCTGTCCCGTCACGAAAAGAAAAGATGAGGAAACATGTCCAATATTTGCTTTATAAAACAGACATGTGAAAGTCTGCCCAGCTCTGTTGAAAGATGAAATGAGTCTCTCCTCCTCTTCAAGGAATTGTTTTGGCCCATTACTTGTAGGTACGTTGAACAAGGGCTGTTATCTCCCGTCTATAGCCTCCAGAGAGCTGCCGGGCTGGGTTGCCTTTACCGCCCCAGGTCTCTCATCAGTCTGATTCAAATCTGCTCCTGTTCCCATTATGTTTGATCTCGGCTTTAAATACAGATGCAGTGGGTTTGGTAGGAGGTGAAGCACAGCCAGTCCATGCGAGTGCATGATTCCTCCTGCCACATACTATGAGTGATGCTTCTGCTGTACATTAGAGGAACGGAACTACGTAAGGGCTGGAGGACCAAATGGTCTGCTTTAATTATTTATCTTTAGCAGTAGCTGTTATTATTTAAGAGCTGCCCTTCTTAGCCTGAAATCTTTACTGCTAGCCTGTTTATTTCCTTGAGTGCTACTATCCAGTGCCCTGCTGCGTTTGCTCTTGAAGTGGGCCAAGGCAAAAGTCTTCTCCATCAAGCCAGCTCCAACCCATTGCCATCCCTTTGTAACCCAAGCCTCCTGCACCTCATCTCAGGGCTCTTGCTTGCAGTAATTCATACCAGACCAGCCAGTGCTCTGCTCCTTATGTTGGTCCTAAATGTATGCTGGGTTTCCCTAGCTGCACTTCATCGATACCCTCCTGAACCTGACTCAGATGCGGTGTACGATATGTTTGAGGGAAGAGTTTCCACCAGAGGTGCCAGCACGCCTTACTGTCATCTCCATTTCTCCCTGTGAGGCACAGGCCTTATTTACTCTTCTTTTAATAACACAGATGGTTTTAATAGCTCTCTGTCTTCGCCCACAGTTCTTTCTCCCTGTCTGTAGTCTGTTTAATGCTTCCTTCTAAGTGATGGCTTTGTCACTTAATCTCATTAAAACTTCTCTTCATTGAACTCCGTGAGCTGCTTATCAGACCGTAAACCTAATCTCCCATTTGTAATTAATTTGTTCTGTACCTCCTACAATTTGGCATCATTAGATAATGGCATCACTCTCAAGGTCACTGATACACAGCACGAGGTAAACACCCATGGCTCCAGCACTGGCTGCCCTGTTAGCCTCCTCCTTCCTCCTCTGTTTGCCACACTGCTTGATTTTATTGACAGCTTTTTTCCTTTCCCTCAGCCAATTTCTGATGCGTTTCGGATGCTTCCTGTCCAGCGTGTGCTGCTGTGTGACTCTGCAGATCAATATCCTGCACTGACTGGTAGCAAATCCATTTCCTATATCCTCCAAAGTCATCTGCACTAGTTTTCTATTCTGCTTCCAGTTCATTCCAACTTGGTCCGAGAATTTAGGTGCGTTGTTCTTCCTTTGCTGAGTTACATGTATTAAAACTTGCAGAACCTTGTCTTCATGGACTTAAGGTTGGGAGTGGGATACAGGATCCTTTCACCTTCAGGCCAGTGGACACTCAATGGCTGGCTCATCAATGCCACAAATCACTATTATGAATTGATGTCCATATTTTTAAGAGAGGAAGAAATCCTGGATTTTCACAGTTCATGGCACCAACCAGTACCATCAGGCAGTTCTTGTGGGTGGGATGAAGAAAGAAACCAAGCACTAACCAGAGCTGAAAACCAAACTAGTGCTTCCCTACTTCCTGCAAGTCCTGCTGGGACCCCACATCACCACAGACTTTGCCTCCAACCTGAACATAAAGGTGTTTGCAGGGTCCTGCCCTGTTTTGGTTTGCTGGCTTGAACCCCCCCTTTAGCAATGAATTTCACAGGCTAGAAAAGGCAAGAATGATACCTTTGGTGATCCTCCATTTGCTAATTGGCATTTGCTGGTATAGAGTTATCTGGGAACTTTGCAGGCTCTGGAAATAGGGTCCATCCTGGTCCAAGCTAAATCTCGTGGTTTCCCCCAATGGATCACTTATTTCCCTGTTTGGATGTAGCGTATAACGAACTGAAGCTGATTTGAGCCATTCTTTCAGATTTACTGCTGTGCCCCTGAAAGCTGTCTACTAAACTTAAGTAATAGATGCACGCAGAGCTGTCATTAGATCACAGCTATCGTTAATCAATACAGTATTGATCACAGTATTCAGAAATTCTGCATTCATGCAGCTCTAGATAACAGCTCCAAATCTATTACACAGAGCTGTGGGGAGGAAATCTCACAAGCACAGAAAACTCCAGATTTTTAACTCAGTAGAGTCTGCAACTCTATTTTCTAATTGGCAGTTTTTGTAAGCGTGCCTTATTTTTCTTGCCCAGTAGTCAAGAAACAAAAAAAGAATCTATTGGTGAGAAATTCTACTGCCTTTTGGGAGAAGGCAGGCTGCTGAAAAAGAGATACATATTCTTCTGCGAGGGTTAAATGCAAGAAGGACATTTTGCATTTACTCACATAATGGCTGCACATCTATCAGCCCTGCTACCTTGCTGGGAGCTGGCGAAAGACAATGGGGTAGATCCCACTCAGTTGCTCAAGAGCAGCCATGTGAGTGGCTGTGTTCAAGTTACGGAGTGCAACATTTTGGGGAAGAGGCAGATCTTACCTGAGGATACATGGTAATTACTCCCAGTGAAATGTACCTGGCTTAGCAGCAAGGAGATGTATTTGTAAGATGCTTGCAAGCTGTTAGGAACTGGATGTTTTGTTTGAATGCGAGGATGCCTCAAGATGCTCATTTAAGGCCAGGGAAACTTTGTGGTTATAGTAAAAAATAAGTTTCTGTTCAAAGGACATTTTAGTAAGAGCAACTGACTGACAGACTGACTGAATTATAGAATGTCCTGAGTTGGAAAGGACCTACAAGGATCATTGAGTCCAGTCCCTGTCCCTACATACGACAACCCCAACATTCACACCGTGGGTCTGATGGTGTTGTCCAAATGCTTCTGGAATATTGTGAGGCTTGGAGCTGTGACTGCTTCCCTGGAGAGCGGTTCCAGTGCTCAACCACCCTCTGAGAGAAGAACCTTTTCCTAATATCCAACCTAAACCTCTTCCTGCCATTCCCTCGAGTCCTACCATGCGTCCCCAGAGAGAAGAGATCAGCTTCTTGCTCCTACTCTTCCTCTTGTGTGGAAGCTGTAGACTGCAATGAGGTCTCCCCTCAGTCTCCTCTTCTCCAGGCTGAACAGACCAAGTCATTTCAGCTGCTCCTCACATGACTTCCTCTCTAAACCCTTCACCAACTTTGTGACCTCCTCTGGACACTCTCCAGTAGCTTTAGATCCTTTTAATCCTATGGCACCCAAAATTGCACCCAGTACTCAAGGTGGGGCCGCACCAGTGCAGAGGGGGGTGGGACAATCCCCTCCCTTTGACTGGCTGGCAATGTCCTGCTGGATCCACCCCAGGACACAGTTGGCCTTCTTGGCTGCCAGGGCACACTGTTGGCTCATGTTCATGACTGCAGAAGACTCGCTCTGAGATTAGAACGAGGTTCGGATCAACAGATAAACCTTCCGTTTTCCTAAACAATCCATATTTCCTAAACCATCCTTGGTTTTGTCTCTCTCTGCAATGCACTCCTCCAAACCACTGGAAACATCATTTTAATCTGTTTATGTAACTCCCTTTGTGTGCTGCACTGCCATTCTCTGTGCTCACACAATCACTACACTGGTGCAATCAACAAAAGAATAAAAATTATTTTATTCAGCCTATACTTCATTTCCTCTGAGAAGGAGCCGAAGTTCATTTTCATTCAGCTGTGATGTGCTCAGACCTCGGTCTCTAAAAACAACATTGCAGCACTAAATATCAGTGATCTATTATCAAAGGAATATTTTAAATTTCAGTTTTGCTTTATTTTTAATGATCCATTTGTCTCTTCAGACTCAGGAGCAGGCAGTGAGATAGCTGTGATTTGCTGCCGCAGGCTGCCCGCTCCCTCCTCTGCTTCCATGGAAACACGTGTTGGATGAGACAAAACCAGGCATAGACTTAAAGTACGTGAATTCCAGAATATTTGCTTTTCCTTGTAAGGAGACCTTTACCTCCTGTTTGTGCAAAGCTCTGGGTGAGCTGCAGGGTTGAAAGCATCCTTCCTGAGCACCAGAATGCTCTCCTTTGCTGCTCAGTGGTGAAATGAAGAATGACAGGGGCCGTTTGTTTTGGACCCTGGTGTCATTATGACTGTGGCGTTTGGGGTCAGGAGAGTTCAGATTTAATGTGATCCATTTGCTTTACCTTCATCTTCTTCCTGGAGAGATGAGGATCATACCCTCCTCAACACTTCGGGACCCCAAAGGTACCCAATTTCTTCATGTAATAGCTCCGTGTGTCCGTCGGGCAGCCTCTCTCCTCCCTAGGCCATGGTAAAATAACATTATTTACAGTTTTAGGGCAAAACGAGGACAGGTTGTGGAAAGGATGACAGCTCATTGTCACGGTCCACTCAGTGGACTTGTGATGATTTGTTTACTGTGATATTGAAGTACAAAAAACGAAGGTGACCATGCCAGGGGTTATGCTTCAATCAAACTGTGTAACTTTACTGTTTTGCCTGTAAAACAGCATGCGAAGACAGTAAGAGTGATAGGAAAGGAAGGAAAAGGTAAAGTAAAGGGAGGAAAGAGGATTACAGCTACCACCACGGATCCAAGGCATCCCTAGGGTCCCAGGTCCAGGCAGAGTCCCACCAGTCCTTCTGCGTCATGATCCATGGTGGGGAAGATCTTCCAAGCTCAGTAGCTAAGGGGGCCATCCTTTATGCCAAGCAACACACCTTGTTACTCCACTGTCCCATAGATTGTTGCTAATCTCCATCTTCAAACAGGTTCTCGCTTCACTCGCCAAAGCTTAACTGTGCAGGCCCAGTAGGTGTGGTTTTGGGAGGGTTTTGCAAATTTGGCTAAGGCAGCAGGTGAAATCCATCTTCTGAATAGCAATTACACAGCCTTATCTCGGTTGTTACTTGCAGTCAACAGGTCACAGTACCACCTGTTCCACACAGTTCTTTCTTTCAGGGTTTTTGCTTCTTGGTATTCCTCAAAGTCCCTGATTGTGATGTTGAGACAAAGACTATTTTTCAGACCAACTCTTAGACTCCTGCAGACCTGCATGGTATAGGCAGGGCTCAACACAGCATTTTGGATGGCTGGCATGCTTTGCGTGGGGAATTGCTTCAGAAAGAAAGAACTTCTAGGAGAAAATGTATCTTAAGTGACAGCCACCAGCTCTTCCCACGTCTATCATGCAAAGGTTTCTCGCTAGAAGGGCTCTCACCCTGCCCGGACACCAGCTTGCCCCGCTGCCAGAGGCCAGATTGGAAACCCACTGCTGATGACCCATGATTCCGTGGGGTCTGATCCTGCTGCAGGAGCCAGATCCTGCTGTGGTGGTTTAGTTTGCAGGATCTGAGCCTCACCCTGGCAGCGACACATCCAGTATCTTTTACTTGACTCCTGTTTGTTGGTGAGGAGGAAAAAAGCCCCTTTGATGAGGTGAATGAGTTGGTGGGTGCTACTTATGCACGATGTCTTTCTTGCATGGAAAACAAGTGTATTTCATTCTCTGTCACTTGAAAAGTGTAAATTTTGAAGGCTGCTTCTGTCTGTGGCAGCCTAAGGACAAAGCAGGGCAGAAACCTTCTTTTCCAAAATAAACACCACGCCATGCCCTTTCAGCTGCAGGATAGGCTCCCATTTCAGCTGCCAGGAAGCCCACCCATCCATGGCCTCTTAACAAAACCCCATGTCAGGCATTAAGAGGTAAAAATAAATGTCACTCCGTGCTGTCTGATGATTCCACAAGCTTCATGCTAATCAGAGCCCTTCATTAATTATTTAGCTTCAGGGAAATGTGCCAAAGGGTTCTGACACTTGATGTGCAAAGTAATTGCCACATTTATTTCCCAGCTAATGGGGAGGACAAAATAAATTGTGCTGGGCTAAGTGTTTATGCGTGGGTGGGCAAGGGAGTGGGGGACAGGACCTTCTTGCTCTTGCGTGTGGTTTAGTCTGTAGAATCATAGAATCATAGAATCACAGAATGGTTTGGGCCAGAGGGGACCTTAAAATCATCCAGTTCCAAGCCCCCTGCCATGGGCAGGGACAGCTCCCACTGGATATGAGTGCTCAAAGCCTCATCCAGCCTGGCCTTAACCACCTCCAGGGATGGGGCATCCATGGCTTCTCTGGGCAGCCTGTTCCAGTGCCTCACCACACTCACAGAAAACATTTATTCCTAATTTCTAATCTAAATCTCCCTCTTTCAGCTTAAAATCGTTCCTCCTCATCCTGTCATTGCATTCCCTGATAAAGAGCCCCTCCCCAGCTTTCCTGCAGCCCCCTTTAATGTAGTGGAAGGCCCTTTAAGGTCTCCCCTCAGCTTCACCCTGTCTCAAAGGGCTCAGGGTTGCCCCCTGTGTGTCAGTGTGGGCTGGGCATGTCAGAATGCTCAGCCACGGCCATTTCCATCATCCCCTCTGTGCACCACTCTAACCAGCCTGTCTCTGTGTATCACGCCTCCTTTTGTTTTGTGTCAGCTCCAGGGTTGCTCTGACTCCTCGAGCCAGCGCGAGGGATGCTGGTGAGTTTGCTCCGAGTCACTGGAACAGGATTGGACCCTGTGTTGCAAGCGGTGCGGAGCTGCTCTCTACATGCAGGGCTGTGCTCCTCCCCGGTTGCTTAAGCACATGGTGACAAGCCAAAGCTCTCCCCGCCTCAAAATAAGTAGGTCTCGACTGCAGGTTTGCAACCTGAGGAAAACAAACAAATGCAGAGCAGTGTGGCTATATTTATCTGAAACTTGGAAGCTGTGATTCATGAGAAACTTTGATCGCTTTAAATGTCAAGCAACCTGGAGAAAAAAAAGAGGAAAAAAAAAAGCAAAGTTGAAAAACAAGTATTTTGGAAAATGTAAGAGCTGCTGTTTCCAAACTGAAGTACAATACCTTCTCTTCTGGCCCTCAGTACTAGACAGCCTAATCTATCATAGAATCATAGAATGGTTGGGGGCAGAAGAGACTTTAAAGATTACCCAGTTCCAACCCTCAGGGACGCCTCCCACTAGATCAGTTTGCTCAAAGCCTTATCCTACCTGGCCTTGAATACCTCCAGGATGGCACAGCCACAGCCTCTCTAGGCAAGCTGTGCCAGTGTCTCACCATGCCCACAGGAAAAACTTCTTCCTAATATCTAATCTAAATCTGCCTTACTTCAGCTCAAAACTGTTTCCCCTTGTTCTATAAGGAACCTCTCCCCAGCTTTCTTGTAGCCCCCTTCAAGTATTGGAAATCTGCCCTAAAGTCTCCCTTAGCTTTCTCTTCTCCAGGCTGAGTAAGCCCAACTCTCTCAGTCTATGCTCCTATGGGAGGTGCTCCAGCCCTCAGATCATCTTTGTGGCCTGCTCTGGACTTGCTCCAACAGATCCATGTCCTTCCTGTGTGGAGAATTCCAGAACTGAATACAGGACTCCAGGTGAGGTCTTACCAGAGCAGAGCAGAGGAGCAGAATTCCCTCCCTCACCTTGCTGCTTCCATTTCTTCTGATGCATCCCAGGATGTGGTTGGCTTTCTGGGCTGCAAGTGCACATTGCCAGCTCACGTTGAGCTTCTCATCCACCAGCACCCCAAGTCCCTCTCTTCAGAAGCACTTCTAGAGGGGTGATGTCTCTCAGCTTCAGGCTGTGGGTATTCAGAGGCTGAGGTTCCTGCAACTGGACCCATGGGTGCTGTGGATGAGCAGGACTCGGAGACCTGCCTGTGTTTCAGCAACAGCTGGTCCCATCTGCTCTATCTGTGAAAGATGAGGTTCACGCAAACAAAAATATGGCCCTTGGTTTTGGGGTTTGCATTTTGATTTGTTTGCACATGTAAAGATTGTGGTTTTCTTGAATATCATAATTTAAAATTAATGTCATGCCATTATGTTTTATTTCTGATTCATTTGCAAGAAATTAATTTTAAATGTCAGGGATATGAAATGCAATAGGCTTAGATGGGACACAAAGACTTTTGGTCTCTGGATGCTTTTATTAAGAATAAGGTATCTGTTACAGTACAAAGTGGTATCTGGTGGTACCTGTCTCAGTCAGGGAGCTTCAGCAGAGCCCACATAGTTAAATGTTTGCAAGGAGAAAACACTTAGGGAAAGCACTTCAGAAATCCCAGCAGACCTTTTGCAATGCTCGCCCAGTCCTATTTTACTGTTCTCTTTGGGATTCCTCATTCTCTGCAAAAGGCAAACCTGTTGCAAGGGAATTCACTATTCATGCAGGAAAATCTAGTATGCTATCATTCCACCTTACACTGTTCACGTGCAGTGCTCTGGGATAAGGGCTATTTCTGTACCTCTCCAAATCTACACTATTACTCTGAAATCACTGCTACATCCACGTGCTATCCATTATTGAAGCAGAGTGGTTAAATGTACTGTGATATAAGGAAAACATTCTCCTTTGTTCAGGTTTGTCCAGCGAACTTTCATGTTGCTTGTTAGTTAATAAAGATGGCAAAATGATTCAGTTTTACATATATATATTCCAGTTCACTCTGTAGCTCCTATTATTATATATATTTGTGCTCATCTCAGAGTAGAGGGTTATCATTTCTTTGAAGAAGCAATCAGGAAAATGTGGCTTATGGTGTTTAATGATATCATCAGGGAAATCTGAATTTTTTAGGCATGTTTAGTTTGGTTTTCTAAACATGAAATAGTTTTTTTCTGATCTATCTTTAATCCTTTGGCCTTGAGAATGGGAAATGAAATTGCCTTTTCTTAGATACTCGACATCAGCATCCAAATCAGGACTTTCTCATAGTGTGCAGAGAGGGGGAGTGAGGCCACATGGTATTCAGGTACTCAGACATGGAATCTGTTTTTCAGAAAGAAACCCCTTTCCAAAAATCCAGTGGGTTTAACTGCGTTCTGCATTATTTTTTCCTCTTCTTCCTCATTTTGCATCTGTATGCAGAAGATACTTAGTTCCAGGGATGACTGCTATTTAGTTCCTAATGAGCTGGCTCCAGGGTGTGGATTTTCATTGCATATTTTTGCTGATTTGATGCTGGAAGCTTACTTGACCTTGCTTGTAATATCTTCCATAAGATATATACATATGATCCATCCTTCCTCTTTCTTCTGCCCCAAGAGGGAATGTGCCAGGGCAGGGCCAGCCCCCCAGTACTCCAACTGCTTTTCTGTGTAGCTTTTCTTCCAGCCGATGTCCTAAAATGCCCCACAAAACCATTTTCCCCAGCAAACACAACTCTGACCACTTTCCAGGCAACACTTCAGGTACATCATTTCCTGATCTAATTCTTCTAATTACCCTAGAAGCTCATAATAACATTTAAAAATCAGAGTGCTGCTTCACTGTCCACAGTGTTTCTCCAGTCAGTGCTCTTACTGGCTCTCACAAGATCCCTGCTCATATTTTCTCTTTGCTTTCCTTCTCCCACAGCTTTGCACTGACATTCCTGTCTCATACACTGCTGTTTTATGCCCTTCATTTCTCCTTTTGTTGTTTTTTTTCCCTTGGACAGTACTACTGGGCTCCTCATTCATCAGCCCCTTTGAACCATGCAGCACTGGTAGCATTGCTGCAATAAGCAGCCTCACTCTCTGCCTCCTCCATCATCTTTGCAGGCGCTAAGAATAGGAACAGCTCCTTTCTAACCTCCTTCTCCTGACCTGTCCCCTTGCCTCTGCAACATAAGCCAAGATTTTTTCCATATTAGCAGCTGACTTCCCAGCCTGAGACTGATCGAGAGCTGTGGCTCAGTAAGTGCCATCCCTTCCTTTGCAGAGAGTGGTTTGGTACCCAGATGTCTTGCATTGTGGCTGTTGCATCCAGTGGTGGACTAGTGATCTGTTGCTGTTTTCCTGGGAAAGCTGGGGTTGCCATGATAATTGTGTGTGGATTGAGCTGGTGTGTGTATGGCCACAGCATGTGCACACCTCCACCCTTAATGCGTTTGTCCTCCTGGCTCTGCCACGCAGTGGGGCTATGGTGGGGGATGCAAAGATGTCCCTGCTGAGATGCTCAAAGCAGCTCTCCAACACAGTGCAGAGGAGTGAGCCGCTCAGGGCCAGCTCGGTGACTCCCTTCCCCAAAGAAAATGCCTTTTGTTTTGGAATGGGGGCTGGGGAAAGGGACCTGGTCTGCAATAACTTACTCTGTGCCTTCTTTTTCCCATCTGATTTGAGCTGGGTACAGGAGCAGAGGAGCCAGCAGGAACGCTGCGAACCAGAGACCATTTGCAAGCAGCCATGGTTGGCTGTGAGAATCCCAGCCTGAATTAGAGGCTTGTGGCACTGCTACAGAAGTAGCTCCGGTCTCCTGAGCCTCTGCCCGCAGGCTGTCAGTTTAATTTGTACTCGTGTTCGCACAATTTGTAGTTGCATTTTGAATTTGAACTGAGTATCCCAGTCCCTGAGTCGATGCCTGGAGTTTCAAAACTTGGGCCTCATCCCAGGAGAGCAGGAGTGAGGGGTAGCCCCTGTAAGCTGAAAGCAAGACTTGGGGGCCTATCTGTGGGCACATCTTTCCTGGGGGCTGCACTGGAGCCGCCTCAGCCCAGGATACGCAGAGGAGAAAAGGGCAGGACTTGGCCAGGCAGGACTGTCCAGTGCTGCTCTGCTGCAGAGCTGTGTTGGTGTGGCACTTTGCCCGGGCTCATGGCAGGGATGTCATGGCACGGCTCACTTGGTGCACCACTGGGCCATGTTCCTGTGTGCTGGTACTGGCGTGGTCCCTGCTCATGCTCTTATTTCTGCCTCTTAACTGTAAAGCAGCTCAGAGGGGCTATGCCTTGCCCTGCAGGGTGCCATCAGTGCAGGGGGAAAGCCAGCAAGATGAGCTGCTCCGGGGGCACCTCCTCTGCTCCCAGGACCTTGCCCAGGCAGGGACAGGGTCCCTGGTGGCTTGTGGCACACTGATGTGGCAAAGTCCAGGCCTCCCACCTGGGCACCAGCTGCCAGATCTTGCTTCAAGAATTTGCTATTATCGTGTCTCCTTCATTTCTTCTGGGCATGCTTGGCCACAGAGGTGGCTCCTCTGTCTCCCAGCATCATTACACTGCACTACGCGGGATTTCACCATTCCCAAGAGCAATGCAATCCCAATTCATCTTTACAATCTTGCTTGATCTACACTAGGCCAAGAATGACAGCCAGTTACACCAGCCTGCAAAAATGAGTGAGGCTCCTTTACTAGAGCAGCAGATGTTGTGCTGGGTGCTGCAGCAAAAAAACCTTAAAAAGCAGAAGATGCCCCAAATTTAAATAGACCAAGCAGACCCAGAGTCCTGTGAGAGATAATTCCCAAGGTCACGTAGGAAGCCTATGGCAGACATGACGGTGAACAGAGATCTCCTGAGGCCCAGCCACACTGTCTTCCCTTTTGTCTTCCAGTCCATTAGGAAGATCAGTTAATGAAATGGAACTAGTAATGACAGCTGCAGCACCAGTCGTGCTGTAAGAGAGGAAAATTTAGCAGCACAGGCTTAAAAGGCTTGAAAATGGGAGTAGGCTGCAAGCACCATAAGAGCCTGCCAAAATGGGGGAATGCAGTAGGTCAGCAGAGTTTTAGGGTCTCATCAGCTTCACCGGTAAAATCTTAAAGGAGGAATGAATATGAACCAAGTGCCTCCCTCAGAGGAGAGAAATATCTGATTTTAAGGTTCCCAGCAACTGAAAAAAAGTAGTCCCACTGGAAAGAATCAAAAGACTTTTCTAGGTCAATGGCAGGAATAGAGCCTTCATTTCTATGATCCTCACTGATCAAAAATAACATTAAAGAAACAAGAGAAATTATCCACCGCTGAAGAGCCAGGAGTAAATAAAAATTGTTTCTTATGTGTTAGAGGTGCTGTTGTCTGAGGTAGTCAGTGAGCTCAAATGGCACTGCAGAAGCACCAGGCATCTCTGGGATGGCTGGTGAGGAGGAGCTGTGCTGGGTTTGCTGAGGGACTGTACATTTAGTAGTTCAAAAACTGAAATGGAAAATTGTATTTTTATCAATAGTGTCAAATCTAAGGATTTCCCCCACCAATGGCTCATTTACTGGGATTCAAAGAAAGACCACCTCATTCTCGGGGAGGAAAGTAAGTGCAAAGTATGTCTCACCTGATTCTTTCACCCACTCATTTGACTCACATCACATGGTTGTTGCCAAAGACCTTATGATAATCTCAGGCTTTGAGCAAAAATGGGCGTGAAAAACAGTTCTGCTGAGCAGAAAGCGAAAAAGAGGCAGCTGGGCAGAAGCTTAGCAACACATCTCAAAACACAGTTCTTGTCCCTGACTGATCATTTTAAAAACCCTCATAAACCCAGGCATTTCAAGACTTCTAGAAGAAATTTGAGGATGTGACATGCTGGGGCCTGGGGTTTCTTTTGTCGTGAGTACTAGGCTCCAAACTTAAACTGCACCAGTATAAGATCTTGTTGTCTTTTTTTTTAATCAGCTTATTGATTCTTTTTGTGGTCTAAAGACCTGAGGAAAAAAGTAATTAATCTCCTCAGAGAAAACATCAAAGACCCAGGGCAAAAGACAGCAAGGACTGAGCTGTCTACGTACCACCCGGACTGTGCATAGTGTTGGACGATAAATAGCTGTCAACATCTCCCAGCTCATGACATTTTCATCAGAGCTACCTCTGAGAGATTTTGCAGCCCAAAAAATGTGTTGTGCAAGAATGAGTGCGAGGCAATGGTAAGGATGAAAGCAGAGCCAAGTTTGGGCCCATCCTTTTGCTATTGACAGCCTCCTCACAAAAATGTAATTGCTGGCTGCCCTTGGCTTGGAGTACTCAGGCAAAAATTCCCTTTTGCACTTTAGAGCTTCGAGACATATTAATGCAACTTTTAAAATAGCATCCCCTCTATTTTTGTTGCTAATGCTAAGAACAAATTAGCTTAGAAGAAAAACCCAATGATCTCCCTTAATGCTATTGTTCTCCTAAAGTGCTAAATGTCAGGATTTTACAGCACCACATTGCAGATCTGGAGCTGCCCTCAATGTGTCCCACGGTGCTTGACACGGAGTGATGCAGAGCACCGTTCTGAAAAACAAATCAGTCCAAAGTGCCTTCAAAGTCACTGCACTTAGAGCAGAATTGGCAACGGTTTCAACTCTATCTTTGAATTTGTTATCATTAAATAGTTGCTGATTTCCACCCTGCCCTCCAGCAGGATTGTTGAGGGACAACCCTGAAGTTGAGTGCCATGTGTGATCCTTCCTGCAGTAGAACAGTGGGTACTTCTGAGCACTTATGGACCCTTATGTCAACTCAATTTACTTACCTAAAAACCTTTAAATATTGCTGATGTAGTTACCAAGCCATTCTCTGTGATACTTGGAAAGTCATGGCAGTAAGGTGAAGTTCATGGTGGCTGGTAAAAGGGCAACATTGCAGTCACTTTTATGAAAGGGTAGAAAGGAGGACCCTGGGAACTATTGACCTTTCAGCCTCATCTCTGTGCCTAGGGAGATCATGGAACAGATCCTCCTAGAAGCTGTGCTAAAGCACATGAAGGACAGGGAGGTGACTTCAGACAGCCAGCATGGCTTCATCAAGGGCAAGTCCTGCCTGACCAATCTAATGGCTTTCTGTGATGGAGTGACCGCATCGGGGGACAAGGGGAGAGCTATGGATGTAAACTATCTGACCTTCTGTAAAGCCTTTCACACAGTCTCCCACAACATCATTCCCTCTGAATTGGAGAGATATGGATTTGATTAGTGGGCTGTTTGGTGGATGAGGAATTGGTTGAATAGTCATATCCAGAGGGTAGAGGTCAATGGCTCAGTGTCTGGTGTCCCTGAGGGGTCCATACTGGGACCAGTGCTATTTAATATCTTCATGAATGAAACAGAGACAAGTTTGCAAGCAACACCAAGCTGAGTGGTGTGGTTGACATGCCTTAGGGATGGGATGTCATCCAGAGGGACCTGGAGAAGTTCAATAAGTGGGCCCCTGCAAGCCTCTTGAAGTTCAACAAGGCCAAGTGCAAGGTCCCGCATCTGAGTCAGGGCAGCCTTCAGGCTGAGGGATGATGTAATTGAGAGCAGCCCTGTGAGGAAGGACTAGGAGCTACTGGTGGGTGAAAAGCTGGACATGAGCCAGCAATGTTCGCTCACGGCCCAGAAGGCCAACCCCATCCGGGGCTGTGTCAAAAGCAGCGTGGCCAGCAGGGCAAGGGAGGGGATTCTGCCCCTCTACTCTGCCCAGTTGAGACCCCACCTGGAGTATTGTGTCAAGTTCCAGAGCCTTCAGCACAGGAAAGACATGGACCAGTTGGAGCAGGTCCTGAGGAGGTCACAAAGATGATTGGAGGGACTGAACAGCCTGTCCTATGAGAAAAGGCTGAGAGTCAGACTTGTTCAGCCTGGAGAAAAGAAGGCTCCAGGGACACCTTTTTGCGACCTTTCAGTACTTAAAGGCGGCCAAAAAAATGATGGGGACAGTCTTTTTAGCAGATCCTTTTGCGCTATGACGTGGGATGATGGTTTTAAACTAAAAGAGGAGAGATTTAGACTAGATATAAGTTTTTTTTTTTACAATGAGTGTGGCGAAACACTGGCACAGGTGGCCCAGAGAAATTGTGGATGTCCCATCCCTGGAAACACTGAAGGTCAGATTGGATGAGGCTCTGATTGAGTTGGATGACCCTGCTCACTGCAGGGGGGGTGGACTAGATGACCTATAAATGTCCATTATAACCCAAACCAATTTTGATTCTATGGTTGCTAACTCTGACCTCATCAGAGCTCACAGGCAGTGTGGGTCACCATGGAAGTGGAAGGACCTTCACAGGGAAGAGAGCTAGTCATGACATGGGGCTTGTTGTGTCCCTGAAAGCAGCACAACCCTGGTGGCCCACACACCAAGGCAGGGTGCCTGTGTTCTTTTCTGAGCTTCCACCTGTACCTATTCCTGCAATCCCTGCTGGGGTGGAGAGATGGAAAGAAATGAGGCAGACAGCAATACTCTATTTGTGTTCACTTGGCTAGAGGTGGGAGGTTAGGATAGGCTGAAAGCCACCAGGTACTTTTATTGTACTCAGTTCTTACCTTGTACATCCTACATACATGAGTCATTATGTCCAGGAGAACTACTTAACAGACAAATACTGATGAACCCGTTTGTCTCGTGGCTATGCCACCAACATCGAGCTTTACGTGACCTCACTAAGACATCCTAAGATCTATAATCGTTTCAGTAACATCCTGTGACAGGAGGCTTCCCATGAACAGTGCTCTGAAGGGAATGGAAGCAGATTCCACTTACTGCTTTTGATCCTGCTTCTCTTCATGATCACAGGATCATCCTCTCTGATGCTGCAGTATGCTGCGGTTGATGCTGAGATCTCTGACCTGTGCATGCCTCACCCTTCTAAGGCAGTGTTGTGCTTATTTGTGCCTTCCAGTCTGCTCACTAAATGTTTAGTTGGTTGTCCTGGCGTAGTTCTGCTGCACAGAAGTAGTTCTCACCCTCAGTCAGGACCGCCAACTGCTTGGTCCTAATTCTGGGTGACTACTTACTGAAAGCGTAATTTAAATTCTCATTGTAGAAATGCATGTTTTATCAATCAGCATTTTAGTCCCCCGTGCACCCAGTGCTGGTGGGGAGTTTGTTAAACTTTTTGTGCAAGTCTATGCAGACAGACACAGCGATAATGCCAGGCATTGCTGAGGCCCCTCAGCTGATTCGGCTTCTGGGATAAGTGAGTGCATGCTAGAAGACCTTCTTAGCCCATTCACATTTTCTAAGTATGTTCATCTCACAGTTCCAGTTCACTTTTGCCTCTGGCACGAATGCATTGTTCTTGTTACTGGTGGCAAAGTGGTGGATGCTGGTGCCCATGAATTAAAATTGCTCTGGAAGTAGTGTGGAACAGTCCAATCACATGGACCGGGTCTGAAGAGACACTTTTCCAAAGGCAAGTAAGAATTTAAGCAGGAAAACTGATGGTATGGTTCATTTTGGTAGCCTGGGGAAAGGGATGGAGACCTGAAATCTGGGACATGAAAAAATCCTTGCCAACAATGAAGGAAGGGAGAAATCATCTCTATTTCCATACAACACTGGGATGTTAAACGTGCATGGACCCTTCTTCTGTCCAAAGGGAATTCATCTTTTATATCTGATTGAGAAATGTAGGTTACAGTGAGACTAAACAGAGATTTTGTGCCTTGTCATTGCTGTGTTGCTGGTGGTACAAGCTCAATAGCCATGAGTTTCACTAAGTCTAAGGTCTCTTTGGCATTTTTTTAGGGTCTCCAGGGTTTAGAAGTTTTGTGTGAATGATGGCTGTGTGTTATATACACTGCTTGTATAATAAATGCCTCTTATTATGGATTGATGCTGGGAACCCTATCACACAGCTGCACACAGTGTGCAGGGCAAAATGTATCAATAGGGATATTTTCTGCTCTGGCAAAGGGTCTAAACCAGTCAGTCCATGGTGAGGAATCATACCTTGCCAGCCTGTTTCTTCCTTTTTATAACAAAGTCAGGAAGAATACAAAATCAAGACTTGTAATATTGTTTGTAGATGATTTAGTCTTACTCTATGCAATGACAATTGAAGTCAGTTCTGCACCAATTAGTTAATCATTTTTCTGTTAGAGGACTGAAGGTGTTGGATTCAAGCCTAGAGCAAGTCTTTTGGGGGACTTCAAAGATGGGTTTGAAAAATGAACAATAGCTGTTGGCCTCCGTAATCGCAGCAGAGTTTCCTAGGTAAAGGTCAAGATCACGCTGTGGTGAATATTCTCCTTAAATTTTGGCTTTCTTCTATGAGAGGAGTTACCTGAGGGAAGGATAAGTGACCTACTACTGCCAGTTGGAGATCACTGTTAACTCAGGCAGGAAAGACTGTTTGTGTTGGAGCCAAAAGAGCAAACTCTATTCAAACTCTATTCCCAATGCTGGTGTGTATGTGACCCAGTGTATCTGTGCTGGTGTCTGTTTCCATATAAAAATTCTAAACGCAATATAACATGGCTGTAATAAAAATATTTCAGAAACCAGCATGATGTAAAAGATTAAATACAACCTCTGAGCTGAGAGGACCTCAGCTGGGATTGTTCTGTCAGTGACAACTGGACCGAGTCTGATATGCTGTATCTCAGGTCGCTCTCCAGTGAAATGAGGTGACATTTTGGGGAGTTCCTTTGTGATTGATAACCATCCCGCTCCCCGAGATCTGAAAAGGCAAATAGGTTGGGTGGATGTAAAACATTTTCTTTCTGAATATTTACCAAGCACCATGTGGCCATTGCTTAACTGTGATATCTCTGCAAGGTTACCTATAATAGTTTACTGATGGGGAAACTGAGGCAAGGGCAATGTCTTACCCAGAGGAGTGTCGAGGCTGGCATTAAAATTCAGCCATTACTGGGCTCACAGTTAGTACTGAGAGCACTTGCTTTTTCATGAATTATCCTATATACCTGCACTCTTGCATTTCAAATCCTAGTTATGCAGCACTCACATCCCCACACACCCCAAACTGGGTGCAGCTTGTGATGCTCAGCATCCTGATACAGCAGTGCTGGGTTTGAGGGGCTGAGGGACCATATGGATCACCCTGTGCCTGCAGGGGGAGAAGGGTGATCCCTAGTGATGTGGGTACTCTGCTGTTTTATTTTGTTTCTGGGATAGTCCTGAAAAAAAATAGCAAAATGGGTGTTGCTCTGTTGGGGTTGGATCCTGACTGTGGTTTTCTCCTGGTTGCTCCTCAACCTCACCCATAAAGGCAGAGGAGAAGGGGGCATCAAAACCTGGAAAGGTAGTGGGAAATTTGGCTCTCACGAAAAAAAATGAAGAAAAAACCCGATTTCATCACTCTCAAGAAATTTCTGGAACACTAATAGTCACAACCATAGGAAACACTGCTTCCCCCCACCCCCCACCCCCCCTCCACCCACACCCAATTTGTTTTTATTTCTTTGCCATCAGGTTGCCTTAACCATTTCAATGGCTTAGGAGGCTAAGCCGCCCAGCCCAAGCTTTTGATTTGAAAGGGGACCGCATCCCCTTTTCAAAGGAGCCTGCTCCCTAGGGCAACCACATCACACTGCTGATTTGCTGCAGTGGAGACCGCAGCGCGTACAATATGCCCTCCCCCCTCCGCCTGTGCTGCTTACAGCATCAGTCCAGAGCCGAGCGGGGAGACGGGAGCGATACCGGCTAACCCACCCATGCTCGGGAATGCCTGACTGGTAACGCAGTGCCTCCGACGAAAGGACCCGCAATTCCTCAGCCTTCCGAGATGCAAGCCAGTGCTGATTCCACCAAGATGGACTGTCTTTGGAGCAACTGGAAATGTCAGGGTATTATATCTATTCTAGTGTTGCATGCTAGAAGGACTGCATGTTGGAGGAGGCAAAGGCAGGATCCATCCATTTTTCATTGTTCACCTGTGGGCCTTTGCATGCTGTTTTCTCTCCTTCCCCGTGAAACTTTCCTTTGGGGGTAATTTAAGAAAGAAAGATTGATTAGCCCTTAATTCTGTTCTTTGAATGTATTTATCCCATCTCCAGCTGCCTCCCCCTGAGAGGATCCAGGATACAGCGCTGTCTTTTCCACAGCTCATCCCCAAAGCATCCTCCCTTGCTGTTAGTGTATCGTTTCTCATTCCCGACTCTCTCCGTCGAGCTGCTGCTGGCGTAATTTCATACCTTTCGGGCTTTAGGAAAGCTGGGTGATGGTGAATTTGTGCCCACTTGGGCTCGCTAGGGTTCCAGGCGGTTGCACCGGGCGTCTCGGTGCATCCTGCCCGTGGACACACCCATAGCGAGGGTTTAGCCTAGCGTCAACACAAAGAAAACGCAGCTTCGGCAAGAAGTGCGATAGCACCGAGGTGGCCGTGGCATCGCCACCCACTTCGTAATTTGCTGTAGGATTGCTTAAAAAAACCCCAAAATTAATCCCTGTGGTGCTTTCAAGCACTCCACTGAGTTATTCGGGGGCAAAATATTGTGATGCTTTTGTCTTGCTGCTGAGTGGGCGAGGGGAACAATAGCATCTCCCTTTTGGGCTTATTTTCAGCTTATTTTGAGCAGGTTGCTGTCTGCGCTGGGTGGGGCTGGCTGCCTTCCCGGGTGCCTCGGACAGCTTTTCAGCCATTTTTAGTCGGCTTCACACTTCCCAGCCAGCATCCAGCCTTTGTTTTGATAAAAGACATTCTCTGTGACGCTGCTCAGTGGGCAGATTAGAGGGAAAAAAGCTAGCGGCTGATTCTTCCGGGCAGGCTGCTGTCTGCTTTGGACAGGCTTTGTTTGAATGTGGTTTTTAATTTTAAGGTACGTGTTTACGCTGAATAGACAGTGGATGATGTTTACGCTCTCAACAGAGTCAAGCATCATCTCATTAAAGGGTCCAGGATGCTTGCAGGCATAGTCTCATAAATGCAGCGCAATGTAACAGATACCGGGAAACCATCCTGAAGTGTTTTTTGGGGAGGAGAGGGGAGGGGCAGATCTTTCAGACAGATGCTTCTCCCTAGACAGCTTGATATTTTTGCAATCTTAATTCAGTGCCTGATTGTATTTACAGTCTGTGGAGTTGTTTTAAGGAAGATGGGCCGCTGGAAAGTGAACAGATGCACCTGTTAAATGCCACCCTGCAGCAGCTCCGGCTTTCCATGCCTTGATCAAGGGATAGGGTTTTCCATAGGATTGCAGGATTCGTTGAGCTTTTATGGAAGAGCCACAACCAAACTTCAGGGTCTTTTCTTCTGAGCTTTGCAGATAAACTTTCTTGTTAGGTGAGGTTTGGGGGGTTTGTTTGTTTTGTTTATAAAAAAGGCTCAATATTTTGCTGATCCTTATAAAAACATTTATTTGCTGAGTCAGATTGCTGAACCACCTGTATTTAGAGACAAACTATTTAACCTCTTTATCAGAATATTTATTCATTAATTTAGAAAAGGAGGGAATAACAAAGGACATGCTGCTATCATTTAATTGTTAATAAATAATAATAACAACAGGCTTTCTCTCCTTCTGTGCCCTCGTTTTTGGAAACCAAGAGGTAGATATGCTGAAAATTAAATGACACAACATGTCCCATGCTGATTTGAAAAAAACCCAACAGATCTGAAAAAATCAACGCAGCTAAAATAAATCACTTGCCTCACTTCCACATTGTTTGCATATATTTTTCTTTTTCTTGGGTGGTACTTTATGACTCAAAAATGATCTTGCAAAAGACATGAAATAGTCTTAGAATATTTTTTTTGTCGGCCAAATTCTTTGATCAGACTCAGATAAAACAGAAGGAATTTAAAATTCAGAAGAATGGAGACTAAATACTTAATTCATTGATTCTCTTAGTATCTATTATTCATGTAGTCTCTGTCTTGACTCAGAACATCAACTTCTTGCAAACTGCATTTTATAATTTAGTTTAGTTGGTTTAGTAGGCACGGTGATGTTGAGCTGACTGTTGGACTTGGTGATCTTAGAGGTTTTTTCCAACCTTAATGATTCTATGATTTTGCCAGGCTTCATTATCAATGGAATTATGATTCATCTCTGAAAACTCTGGAATATGTCTATGAACATAATAGATGCAGACGCAAACCTCAGTAAACAGGTTTTTACTGAAATTATGGAAAAACAACACTGAGATTAATGTAAGTTTTAATCAAGGAAACAATCAAGCCTGCATCTAGCTGTATCATTTGTTTGACCTTTTGGTACTTTTAATTGGTGTAAAATTGGGTGGGGATCTTTAGAAGCTGCAGGGAGAGTAGGTGAAGATTTGGCTTTGCCCTACTGAATCAACATCATATTACTTTCCTTGCAATGAAGCAATTTATGCTGCTGCATGTGTTTAGAAATATTGGAATGTGTTTTATCCATCCATCCTGCAGGTACAAATGGGAGATCACGATACAACCCCCTGGGGGAGCAGGAGAGTAATTTGCCCCCACCGGGCACACTGTTCCTTCAGAATTTTATCATAGGTGGCTTTGACGAATTCCAGCCGACTTCCACACCCAAGTCATCTTTCACTGTGGAAGGTGATGGATTTGAAGTAGGCTGGGATGGAGCCATGAATAATGCATGAGCGTGCGGAGAAATGTCTCCGACCAGGCAGAGCGGTTGATGCTGGCCTTGGTGTAACAACAGATATCCAGTGCCAGCCACGTGACGCGTCGCAGTGCGCAGTTCCCAGAGGGAAGCTGCGGGATGAGGGGTGTGCCTCCAGGTTCAGTGGTGGAGCAGGTCTCTGCACTTCCCCCAGGGACTCGGCCCAGCTTGGTTGGACTCGTCCCCATGCCTTGCTGGAGAAGTTTCTCTGGATTAGGAAGGTCTTTGCACCCCAACTTGGTGGAGCGCTTTGATTGTCATTACACTGGTCCCCATGAGTATTCCCTTTTCCCCTCTTTCTGCTGCATACCAGCTCTTGGATGGTCATAAATGACGCACCTGTTCCTGAAGCTTAAACCTCCTGCAAGACTTATTAAAGAAGAAAATCTGAAGGATCCAGAGAAAAAGGCCTGTGAAGTGATCATAGAAACAATCCTAAATATTATCTATATTATAAATTAACATGGAAGAGGACTGCAGCCTTCATCAAATCCATCTAGCTGACATAGCTCCCCTGGGACTGGAGTTATTGAGAAGGACTTTATTGGTAACTGTTTCCAGAGAACCACCTTCCTTCTTGATTGATGTATCAGTTGGTTTCCGGAGGGTACTGAGGAGGTGTGCAGCTATTCGTGACAACATTCCCACTTTAAGACTGATCAAGAAATTCGATAGCAGTAATATTAGTCTATAATCTCATTGACTGTTCTGAAGTCTGTCTGATTGCAATTATTATCACGATCATACCACTGCAGCCAGTTGGTACCTTCACTGATTTCCTGAAAATATTGTGGGCTGAACCCTCAGCTGGGATCCACTTGTTGCTCAGATGAGCTCTCCCTCTTTTCAGCAGCTGAAGATCTATCCCAGTAGTTGGTTCTTATGTTGGACCTTGGTAGAACTAAAATCTTGGGACCGAGTCGTCATCTGATGTAACCAATTTAGCTGATAGATTTGCAGACCTACACTAACTTGTAAGGAATTGGCTTCCTCATTTCACAGCTGATTTCCTGTGAAAGTTGGATGAAATTTGTTGAAATTTTTCTACTTTGAGATTCGCTTTCTTTTTTTTTTCGCTGCTGCAGAAGTTGTGTCAATCCTTCCTCAAGCACATTCCTGTTGGTGGAGATTCAGCTGCAAGATCAAGAGCTTAAATTCAAAGGACCAACACCCTTAGACAAGCTTCACCCTGTTTGACTGCCACCCATCCCAACGAGCACCTTGGCCTGGATGGTATCAAAAATCAGTGAGATTTCAATAGCTCTGCCAAAATGTGCTCTGCACACCTCCTGTGCCGTGCCTGAATGGACTTCTTTCTCTTTTCTTTTAAGAATAGCTGGGCAATATTCTTTCATTGCCAGAACAAGGAGAAAATTCCCCCAAAGTAAGATTATTTTAAGCTATTCCCTGAAGAGTATTTCAAACCCTAGAAAGTGGGTGATGATGGGGCAATAGCTGAAGGCAACAGCCCTCCAAGACTGCTTTAAAGGCCTCTGGGAAGTGAGTTTTGGTGAGCTTTTTGGTGTCAGAAGGGATATGCTCTCCATGTCATATTTAATTCTCACAAATTACATAGGTCTGAGCCATTCATTTTGAAAATAGGCAGATTTTCAAAGGTTTGGATAAAATTAGGAAGGGTCGAGGTCTTGTTATTTTGGTCCAGGAGCATCTCAGGAAAATCTAAACATTTCCATAGGATTATGTCTATTCAGAGACTGCATTCAGGGGTCTGGTTGGTTTTCTTGGTTTCTACTCTCTTAAGGTGAGAGCAATAACATCCTCCATAGAAACTGACCAGGGCAGGTAGTGATACAATTCGATGAGCAGGAGGTGTGTGGAGCAGGCTTTCTCCTGCTACTATGTTAAATTCTGGCCTTAAAGCATCTCTCGTGAGAATGATGATGATGGTGATGATAATATCAACAATAATATCAATACCAATAACAATACCTATATCAACAACAACAATGATAACAATGATGTTGACAAGATGGTGGTGATGATGATGATGATAATAACAACAATAGCCTTGTGTACAGCGTGGTTGTAGGGATGACTTTTTTTATTGCCAGTCTTTTTCTGTCTACCCCAGCCCACTCTGATGCCTCACATAAGGCAAGCAATCAATACTTTGTTGCTCACATCTTGATCTTGCAGGTGGGGTAGGATATAACCTGTAGGGCATCCTGTATCAAGACTTTCCTTTTCCCTGGTCCTGTTCCCGCTCAAGGTCTCCTCTCATCAGAGTTTGGGGAGCAAGACAGTCTGAACTGTTGAGTCTTGGGGCAGGTGGATGACAGTGCTAAAAAGCTGAATTGAGGACAAGAAGTTAATGAACAAAGTGTGTGCAAGAGGTAGAAGAAGTATGGAGAGATCCCTCAAGGCTGGAGAGAAGGGCTAAGGAGACACCTCGTGAAACAGCACAGATATTCTGTCTTGGCTTGGCTGTTAAGCACAGCAGTCTTTTGAAGGCACCAGACTGCTCATTAAATGGTGTATCCATCTGTATTGCGTTTGAATCAGATCTGTTGTGGGGAGGGGAGCAATGACCACATTTCACTGGAGAGAAAAGGGAAACCCTGATCTTGCAGCCTTGTGGTTAAAGCTGCAAATTGGAATTCCTTTGAGTGTGAGCAATATTGACTTCTGTTTCATCGCATCTACTGTCAAATATTGTTGATATATTGACAATGCTATAAACAAGACTGTCCTTCTTGAATGAGGTTTCCAGATCTTTCACCCTGAGTAGGTCTGAGAAATTACTTATGAAGTCATTTATATTTATGAAGTCACAGTATTACACTGCATACAAAATTAAAGGCTGTGTGTAAACAGGTTTTTCTCACTTCTCATTAATACTGATACGACATTGGGAATGAAGCTGTGCAACTCATTGATTTTACCTCCATGGGACCTGCATTGTGGGGAGGGCAGCTTGATCACGTTCAAGGGTGTTATTAGTATGCTGAAGACGATATAACCCTTTATTTGATGATCAATGCCCATGGGCCTCATTTGAAGGCTGGATACAAGACTTTTGCACCACTTTTTGTATTATTCCATGTAACTGCTGCTTGATGCATGCTCATTTTCCATATCTTTGTTGCAGTTGAGGAAATACTTGCAAAGTGAGGAGAGAACAGATGGTTTCAGAGGAAGGGAAGGAGAAGCTGTGGAAGATGTGAATTGTCCAGTCTGTGCTCAGTTGGTCTGCATTAATTTTAATCTTAAAATGTTTTCTTTGAGACGTGGAATGGAAAGATCCCCATTTCTCTTTAAAAAGTGTTTTTCAAAAACATAGCCATGCAGTAGTCTGAAGGTTAGAGGATGTTTTGTCTACAAGTTGGTTTGGATATTTATTCTCCCTCTGGGATCTCTTCTGGGAGCCTTGGGCTGCAGATGCCCAACACCCCAGTTGGGGGAACCACACAAACCCCCAGAACCCAGTCATCATGTTTCCACCAGGTCCCAAGGAGAATGGATTCAGGAACTCCACTTCTTAGTCCACCTTGGCTGTCTTAAGTCGTTCACCCCTTGCCTCCAGCATTGCCCTTTCCAGCCCCACCGGTCTGTCTTCTGACTTTTTTGATGCCAAATATTGAGAAGCAGAAACATTTTCTGCTGAAAGCCATGATGAGAGCTGTGAGAGCTTACAGACCCTGTACTCAGGAGCAGTTCCTTGCTGGCACAAGCACTGCATGCTGCTGCCATTACCTATATTTGTGAGGCTGCTTTTACCTTGCCTTGCAAACATGGGTATTTATCACCTACTCACATTAACAAGTTGTTGCTTGTATCATAGAGTTTTTAGCTTTGGCCCCAGACAGAGGACTCCCATTAAGTTATTGAGAACAGACTTGGGGTTGTTCAGCCTGGAGAAGACAAGGCTGCGGGGAGACCTTAGAGCAGCCTCCTAGTACTGAAAGGGGCTCCAGGCATGCTGGGGAGGGGCTCTTTATCAGGGAGTGCAATGACAGCACAAGGGATAATGGTATTCAGTTTAAAGAGGGGAGATTTAGATTACATATTGGGAAGAAGTGTTTTCCTGTGAGGGTGGTGAGGCACTGACACAGGTTGCCCAGAGAAGTCATGGATGTGCCATCCCTGGAGGTGTTCAAGGCCAGGTTGGATGAGGCTTTCAGCAACCTGATCCAGTGGGAGGTGTCCCTCCCCATGGCAGAGTGGTTGGACCTGGATGATCTTTAAGATTCCTTCAAACCCAAACATTGATTTGGCATCATTGAAAACTCTCTTTCAAATTGAAGGCTATTTCAGCAACATTTTACAAGTTCTGCTGTCACTTAAAAACATGGTCAGGTGATACTTTCAGATTAATATCTTATCTGACATGTTTCTCCAGAAAAATTCTTCAAAAGCAGTTGCAGTGCCCTGCAGCAGTGCAGTCTTAGAGATGGCTGGAGAGTCCTCCTTAAGAAATACAGATACTTTCAAGTCTGAGCCAGTTCTGGCAAAACCCAGAGTCCTTTCATACCTCCTCAAATGAGCCAGGGCTCTGGTGTGTTGCACTGGAAAGAGTGGAAAGTGACTGACACTGCTTCCCTCCTTCCAGGAGGCTAAAGTGAGATCGTGGAAAGCTACAGCTGAACAGCTTCTGCATCTTAATAGGCACGGTCAGGATTTTTCAGTTGGGATTTTCAAAATAGAAGGAATCCAAACCTCAGTGAAGCTGAGGCTATTTTCAGTGCCTATTTTCTAAGACCCTGTTTGCAAACCCTAGCTGCAGTCCTGAGGTGGTTTGAAGTTGGCATTTTGGCTCTCAGATGTGTATCCTGCTTAGCCAGACAGTCTGACCTGCTGTCCGATTGCATGCGGATCACATATCAACAGGCTCACGTGGCACCAGCCTCCTGCTTCATCCATATTCAGTGTGCATTGCTCAGAACCAAGCCATTGTAGTCAGGTCTGGGCAGCGCTGTGCTCACACCCAGGTTGGCTGCAACACCCCCAGCATTTGCAGGACCCTCCACCACACTAGGACTTTTTATTATTTCCCAGTGGATTGACCGAAGCGCTTAATTATTGTGTCATTAACTCATGCTCTGAAGGGGCACGGGAGTGAAGAGGCAGCTACCCTTCATCAAAGACTCAGACCACCATTTTTATTTCACTACCTGTCGAAGGGCAGTAAACCCATTGTGTCAGTGAGTGTCTGAGGGACCTGTTTGCTGTCTCAAACGATTTTATATGGATATAGGATGAGATGAAACTCAAAGCAGACATATAAATGTGGTGGACAGTGTCATCTTTCATTTTCATTCCTGTTCAGAATAAAATATAGGGTGTGGAGGGGGTTGGGGCACCCAGTCCTGGATTCACCTGATGGTGAAGGGGCTTTGCCCTGCATTGCAATAACAGACACCAGTCTAACAGGTACTTTTGCTTTGGTGTAAACATTTACAGGAGAAAAAGGGGCTCCAAGGAAACAAGGCAAAGAGTCCCAGTGAAGGGATTCTGCAGCCAGTGCGCCCCTGCCCACTTTTAGAGATTTGTTTATGTAAGGAAATGTAGGACAAAAATAGTTTTTAAAGCCTTTGAAGTGACTGAAGCTGAAAATGAAGGTGCAAACACAGCTCTGACGTGTAGGGCAGTTGTTTTCAGTTGCATCTAAATTCCAGGGGAACTGATACAGCTCAAATCCCTGAGGTCTGTCGGCAAAAAAAAGTCATTTCTCCGGGGAAGCCCATGGACCATGGCTGGACCCCACAAGTCTCCACTGATTTCTAGCTCTGAACTCTCCATCTCCTGCTTCTCTGCCCAAGGAGCCACAAGGTTGAACTCCCTCCTGCATTGCCTTTTGCAAGATGATTTGGTTCCCCCCCCCTTCTCCTCAAGGGAGGGGAGGAGGAATGGCTGCAAGAGCAACAAATCCTGCTCAAACAGCTGGACGTGGCAGCAGGGCTGCAGCTCCCATCCCTGCAAGGCAGACAAGGAGAAGACAGACTTGGTTCCTGCCCTTGAAAATCCAAGCTGACCTCTGTTGCAGGCTGGGAAGGTGGTGGTGGAGGGGCAAGTTATGTCCTTAGTCTGAGCCTGAGCACTGTGAGAGCCACATAAAAAGCATTCGACTTGTATCTCCCTCCTCTGTGCTTGGATTTTCCACCTAGCAGTTGGCACATATATTTTCCGTGCACGTGGGAATTTTTGCCTCAGGTCTAAAAGGCACAGGATCCCTCTCCTCCAGGTCTCATTTGGCTGGCAAAAGAGGCCAGCTGTGTTTTATCTCCTCTCTCTTGCATGCATATATCCCCAGAACTGTGTTATTTGGCCTCTCTTCATCTCACTCTGAGTTGTGGCAAATCTTTCCTTACCTGATACAGCTTAGTAAATATCACAGTCATTTCACAGTAGAAAGGGGCAAATTTCAGGATATACAAACACCTGTTCACATCTGTCTTGAGTCATCTGGCATCTTCCTTGTTGAGGAGAATGAGAAAATGGAGTTTGGCATCTCTCTGTGTGAGAACACAGCACACTTCCAGTATGTAGGAACATGAGGCAGAATTACACAATCATAGAATCTTTAAGGTTGGAAAAGACTTCTAAGGTCACCTATGTCCAACCATCAGCCCAACACCACTGTGTTTATTAAAGTACATCTCAAAGCACCATGTCTACACACTCTTTGAACACCTACTGGGATAGTAACTCCAACACTGCCCTGGGCAGCCTCTTCCAATGCTTCACCAGCTTGCAGTAAAGAAATTTTTTCTAACATTCAGTCTAAACCTCCCCTGACACAACTTGAGGCCATTTCCTCTCATCCTATCACTTGTTACTTGGGAGAACAGACCAAAACCCACCTTGCTACAACCTCCTTTCAGGGAACTGTAGAGAGCGCTAAGGTCTCCCCTCAGCCTCCTCTTCTCCAGACTAAACAGCCCCAGTTCCCTCAGCCACTCCTCATTAGACTTGCTCTCCAGACCCTTCACCAGCTTTGTTGCTCTTCTCTGGACATACTCCAGCACCGAGAGAGAGAGGGCTTGGTTACTTATTTTGGGTCTTATCATCAATTGGCATTAATTCAGGGAACTCTACTGAAATGGGCTTTTGTATTTTTTGGCTCAGCTCATTTTTTGCTGATCTACTACCTGCATCCCAGGTAGCAGTATTTTCCCTCCTATGTGGCCTTTTTCATCAGCAGATGATGTTCCACACATGTTCCAGCAGATGTACAGCATCCTGAGCCAGCTCACCTGTGCTTGTTTCATGTAATGTAAAGGTACTATGTGACAGAAAATTCAACTATCTCAAACAAATTTGCATGAATTTCCAATACTGTCCTCTGACAAGGGAATTTTTAAGCATAAAAATATCCAGGATATGAATAATACCTCCTGTCCAATTGCACACCCGTTGCTGTGCTGGAATTTCACAGTGCCTTGATTGAAAAAGAGTATGAAAAATGGTGAAAACTGCACACTTGTGTTCTGGATGCCATTTTGTAAGGATGGTTTGCACACTCCAGCATCTCAACACTGTAAATAATTGGTGGGGCTCCAGCTGCCTGCATCAATACAGCTGACTCTGCTGCTAAACCTCCCAACACAGGTCCACACTCTGACTATATTTTAATTGCATTTTGGAGCATTCCCTAGTCCATACCCCTGGGTTTCTGTAGGAAGGAGACCATCTGGAAGGATTCTGGCCTTGTTTCTGGTTTGTAAAGGTAGCACCCAGGACCCCAACACTTACCACCAAGATCTCCATCTTTTGGCTTCCCTGCAGCACATAGCTCTTTGCGTGCACGCTCAGAGTCACATGTCCAGTGCTGAATGCTGACCCTTAAAACTGTGAAAGCTCTTATATTGTGCATATGATGAAGAACACAGCAGGATGTGAATATTGCATGAAGAGAAGAATGATCAGTAACACAATAGCAATTTTTGCATTCAAAGCCATCACTTTGAAAAGGAATGCTAATATGTGTAATAGTAATGAGTAATGTATCTCATTGACTCAAGGCAAACATGCTGTGATGACTCACAGTTTTTAGAGATTAGATGATAAGAACTACTAGGCTGGATTAATTTTGTTTCTCACTGTATTTGTGTTTTTTGGGGGGGACAGATTGCATTTTTTCTGAATTTACTCTTTGTTCCGAATGATTTGACAGGTGGCATCTATGAATCTGTTTGGCTGGTGGTGTGCTCAAGCTGTTCCTCAGGACTTGTGCAGTGTGTGAAATTAAAGCTATTTTGTTTAGATTGTCATGAGCGTGTTCTTTGGCTGGATGAAGGGTCCTCTCAGAAACAGATTATCTTAGAACCATAGAATCATAGAATGGTTTGGGTCGGAAGGGACCTTAGAGGTCATCCTGTTCTGCTCCCCTGCCATGGGCAGGGACACCTCCCAGTGGATCAGGGTGCTCAAAACCCCATCCAGCCTGGCCTTGAACACCTCTAGGGATGGGACATCCACAACTTCTCTGGGCAACCTGTGCCAGGGCCTCACCACCCTCACAGTAAAGAATTTCTTCCTAATGTTTAGTTGAAATCTCCCCTCTTTCTTTCAGCTTAAAACCATTCCCCCTTTTCCAATTACTGCACTCCCTGATAAAGGGCCCCTCCCCATCTTATTGGTGTAAAGAAAAAAGATTCACTTTTTTTTTGTGGACTAGATATTCAGCAATCATTTCATAAAATTTTGCTTCTGTAGTGGCTATTCCTGATGGTAAGATTGTTTACCGGAGGAGTTGGAATAAACTACACAAACTGGGTGAAAAATGCTGTCAAAATTAACTGCTTTACCAGTGTAAAAAAATACATTGGTTAAATGGTTTTCTGCACTTGCCTTGTTCTAAGTAACAACTTCATGGATCTAGACAAGAAAAGTTATCGAACAAACAAAAACGGGGTTTTTTTAAATATTTCTGAGAAAGTTGGGTTTGCAGTAGCAAAAGGGATTTATTCTGTATTCTAAGGTTTCATCTTAAAACTGGCTTCCTACCCATGTAACTATTAAACAGTGGTAAAACCAGGAGTCTTTTCCTTTTTCAAATCTTAGGAAAAAACATAATGATATTGTCAAAACTTTGAATGGGAAAGTGGTTTATTGTGGCTAACCCCAAACTTTCTCATTCATTTACATTCCTGTGCAGCCTGCTGTAGGTGAATATGCTTTAGCAGGGAGTTGGACTGGATGATCTCCAGAGGTCCCTTCCAACCCCTACCATTTTGTGATTTATCAACAACCAAAACCTGGAAATGCTTTGATCAAACGTTTGGCATTTGGACTTGTAACCAAAAAAAAAAAAAAAATCAGTTTCCAGATGCAAGTTAGGGTAAAAATTTCCCTACAACCCTAGCAACAACACAAACCCCAGCTTGCATTTGCCTTGCTGCTGCAAGAGACACACTGTGCTGTAGTTGGAGATATTCATCCATCTTCTCTAACCCAGACATGGATGCACAAAATACAAGGATTTCAAGTAGATCATTGGCTGTTATTTCCCTGGATGCTGAAGTCACATCACTGCTGCTGTTGGGGAGTTCCTGTTGATGCTGATGTGGGCAGGAGCATCCCTCCTCCCTTTGCCCTCCTGCAAGGACTCTGAGCATCACAGTGGCCAGGATGGCCATCCTCGATGTCCTTCCAGCTCCTGCCTTTAACGTGTTGGTCTTCTCTCTCCAGCTATCGACCTGTTGTACTGGCGTGACATCAAGCAGACAGGGATTGTGTTTGGCAGCCTCCTGTTGCTGCTCTTCTCCCTGACCCAGTTCAGCGTCGTCAGCGTGGTGGCCTACCTGGCCCTTGCTGGCCTCTCGGCCACCATTAGCTTCAGAATCTACAAATCGGTCCTACAGGCTGTGCAGAAGACGGACGAGGGCCACCCCTTCAAGTGAGTGCTTTGTAGTCATGGCCAGGGGCCGTTTATCTTGCAAAGGATCCATTCCCAGTGGCAATTCATATTTCTTTAGCTGCTGCTTTTATACTGGATGAAACTCTTTTCTTGCTAAAAACAGGGAAATAAGTTTTTCTGTTGTCTCAAGAGCTGTGAGGCTGTATTGGCTCAGATCCTGGGAGGAAAGAAACCAACACAAAAGCCATTGTCATCTGAAACATACAATTTTTTCTACTGAACTCAAAAGATCTGGAAAATTTCAGGCAAACAGAGAAAAATGAGTTTCATTAAAAGTAATGATGATATAGTGTCTCTGCAAGAGAATGGTTTCTGGGCACACTTTTTTGGGCATAGAGGGAAACTATTTGTATCTTTTCTTCAGCACTGCTTGGCTGTGATGTGGCAATCCATTACCTTAGGTGATGGTGCCAATGCCAATGCCAATGCTGGTGCCCTCTCCACCCTCCATAGGGTCTGGAGAGCAGCGAAACCGAGCCATGGAACTGGTCTAGTCTGCAAACACACACCCTGAAAAAAATTCTTGTTGGGGTGCTGCACCTTTTGTTTCACTTGGGTTGGTTTGGAGATGCAGCTCATGA
>JAUMJL010000706.1:0-54702 GCA_033558185.1 Dromococcyx pavoninus | reverse complement strand
GGTTGGTCGGGGGCGCGCGGCCCAGCGGGAGAGGCCGCGGCCCCGCCCGGTGCCGCCAGGTGAGGCATGGGTCGGGGAGAGTGATGGCGGAGCCGGTCAGGAGCCCCTGGGCGGGAGAGGGGGTGCTCTGCCGGGGTGGCGCAGCTTGAGGGTCGGAGCCAGGCCGCAGCGGGCCCAGCCCTGCGGGCAGTGGCTCCCGGCTTCCTCCGGCCCGCCCAGCCCCGGCCCGGCTCTCTCTCACTGAGGGGCTCGCGCGTCAGCCCTTATGGAGGCCTCTTTCCCCCTCCCCCCTCCCCCCCACTTTCTCGCGGGAGGCAGGGGTTGGCGGGGGAGGAGGCTTTTCCTGTCACACAGCTTGGAGTTGCTTTCTGGTACCTTTGGGGGCACGTCATCGCAGTTTGCTTGCTTCCTTCCAAGGGGAGGAGGAGCAGGCGCTGAGCTCTTATGTCTCGTGACCAATGACAGGACCCAAGGGAAAGGCAGGAAGATGTGGCAGGGGAGGGTTAGGTTGGACATTAGGAAAAGGCTCTTCACCCAGAGGGTGGTGAAGCACTGGAACAGCTCCCCAGGGAAGCAGTCGCAGCCTGACTATATTCCAGCAGCGTTTGGCCAACACCCTCAGACCCACGGGGTGAATGTTGGCGTTGTGCTGTGCAGGGACAGGAGTTGGACTCGATAATCCTTGTGTGTCCCGTCCAACTCGGGTCATTCTTAGATTCTATGACTTTATTTTAGTTCCTTCTTACTTCTAGCTGTTATTGTAATGCACCAAGCAGTAGCTGATTATTTTTGTGGGTGTGGATGCATATTTAAATCTTAGGAGGGACTATTGATTGTATTTAGGGAGGGTGCGAGTTATTTTTTACTGTTGTCTGATAGGTTAGTATTTACCTTTAAATGAGTCTTAGAGATTCAGAAATGCAGTTTCTGCTGTAGCTCTGGATAAAGTAGTGTTGTTAGGAAAATTAGTGTTTTCAAAAAAGTTTTATCTTTCAGCTAATTGATTTCTGCATGCTTTGATGCAGAGATGGGAGTAAAAGGAGATGCAAAATTGACTTGTTATTAATTAAAGGCTTTGCGTCACCTCATTCTGCAGACTTAAAAAGTGATAAAGTCTGGATGTCCACTGTCAGCTGTGGGAAATGTTTCCTGGGGTCATGGCTACTGTGGCCACGTTCTAAAAACGAATGGGTTTACAAAAACATTTGGAAATTACAGTGAGCTGCACCATGTTAGACACATGTACCCGAAAATACCTGTTCCTTACTTCTTGCTTGCTGTGAAATGAAACATGAAAAATACTTTGAGAGGCACCTCTTTAATGCCTGGAACCTGGAATTCACTTAACTAATGGTCAGTTAATGTTTCTGTTGAAACGATGAGGGTGAAATATAGAAAAAAAAAGCAACCTAAGCTTTTTTTGAAGTTGATTTCAACTTTCTGAGACAAACGGTATACGATTCTCTGCCAATCAGTTACAGCGTTCAAGAGTTTGTTTATCATTGCATTTGTCTTGGAAAGTTTTATTCTATTTCAATAGCTAAGGTGCTGGTCAAGGTCTGAACGCAGGTCTTTGTAGCCACTGGACAGATATGACCATATAAATGCATAACTACTATTTATTTGTGTATTCTTCTGAAAACTCAAGGGTGAAAGCTGAAGAAATATTTGCAAGGAATCTCTAACTTCATGAACAAAATGTTCTCATGTGTTCTTTTTTCATTTTTTGAAGTATTTGGTGCAGATTAGTCTCTATTTAGCTGTAAACAAATCTTTTAAAGAAGGCAATTTATAATAGGCTCGTTAACGGTGTTGTATTTGGTATTCCAGCACCTACTAACTAAGCCAGCTCAGTATTAATGAGAACGCTCTGAAAATTATCACTTCTTCCAGGAAAAAGGGTGGGAACACTGATGTTTTGACTTCTGGAGCAAGCGGCAACGTTCTTCAGATGCAAACTTAAGTAGGTTTAACCTGGAGGTCTGGAAATGGAAATCTGCTCGTTAGCTGTAGTGGAGGAGTCATGGGGCTTAGGGAGGTGTGTTCCCTTGTGATACTTATCTTTCGGTAATATCCTAACTTCCCTCTTGAGATACTTAAAAGTATAAAAGGCATTGTTGAGCACCAGATGTTCTTTAATGTGTCGAAGTTTCTGGCCTTTAGATAGCTCCCGGTATTCCAATTCCATTTCTGTTAGTAAAATGCAGAGAGTAATGAGCAATGGAGAGCATAAAGATCAGAAACCACAGCTTTTTGAGTTGGCCATGTAGAAATTAACTGCTTTTCTTCTACATGAGTAATAAATACTTGCATTATTACAATATATTACGTTTTTCAAGTTAAGCTTTTAGATCTTTGATT
Source organism: Dromococcyx pavoninus (assembly GCA_033558185.1). NCBI lineage: Eukaryota > Metazoa > Chordata > Aves > Cuculiformes > Neomorphidae > Dromococcyx > Dromococcyx pavoninus. The sequence continues at coordinate 52,341 of JAUMJL010000706.1, read as the reverse complement.
TACAACTGAACTAAAAAGAGACTTTGGCATATAAAACCAGGAGATGTCAGCACTACCATAGCAGCTGTAGGAAGACTATTTTAAACTCTGCTTTAGTTTGTATAAGCAGAAATAGTAGACTTTTCCCCCTTACTTTGTAAGCATTCATATTCATGGTATAAAATTATTCAGTAAAGTCAGTGTTGTTCCAACTCTGCTGCAAAGATTCCCTTCCTCTTTTATTTCTTGTTCTTTTAGTTAATAAATGGTAGTGCTTATGCATGAGACATCCAAAACAACTACTTAGTCTGTGTGTTAAGTAGGATGCCTGAAAACTAAAAGCAAGCTTGTTGAACTTGGAACCTGCCTTGTAAGTTGTTTGCAATTGTACTACATGGTATTTAGAGAATGATTGCTTTCATTAATAAGAAGTTGCAGATGAGAACTCTGTAAGTAATGTGAGAAAAGTTTTGTAAAAGTGTCTGAAGCTTTTCTTACAGCATAGGTAACTTAAACTCTGTACCTGTCTTATTATATCAATTTTATCTCATAGTAATGAAATATCTGCAGGTCAGAATTGCGTCTGCACTGAAATGCTGTACATCTGAAATTAATAGATATTGCTTGGTGTTCTTCAAAAGTGTAGTGAGAAATTGTTCAAGTCTTGGAGCAAACCTCTACTTTGACCTGTCTTTTGGGGACTGTGGGTTTTTTACTGTCAGTTTTCTTTATTTCTTCAACTGTCCCTTAAGAATAAAGTCATCAGTTTAGATTTTCTTTTAAGTTTAGTGTGTGTTTACAGTGAATGCGTATTTGCATCAGATGGTGGGTTCTTACTGATTGTAAACCTTGTATTCTCTTGGCTGCTTGTGAAACTTCTTGTGCTTCATCTTGGTGTCCTGAAAGAAATTCATAAAGAATATATTTAAAGCATATTCATTGTTACTACTGATCAAAATATGATCTTATCTCCAAGCAGTTATTTAAAGTTCATTATTGAAAACACTCAGTACCCCGGAGAAACAGTGCACTGAGACTACCAACACCTTAATGAAAGAGAGGACATGCTTCATCATTAAAGTCATATGATTCAAGCAGCAAGAAACTACTCCTAACAGCATATTGGTCAAAAAGGACAATTAGGAGAAGGGAGAGCTGGGAGGACAATTTCTGGGGCAGTTTCTTGAAGGTTGTGTGCACAGGCACATACTGCCAGCACACCTGAGCAGCGCAGAGGCTAAACGGTTCAAAGAAGGAGAATCTGACCAGTAAGAGGAACTAGGTTGCTACCTTCTAGAAATTTTACTTCAGTTTCCTGGATAAGGGAAGCAGGGAAATGTCAGAAAAATAAGCTTAAATTATGGTCATTAGTGTTTAATGTCTCTGGTACTGCAACTTTACAAAAAAAAGATCAGTCTTTTGGGTTTTTTTTATTAATCAGTTTGTGTAGTGTAGCTGTAAGCATTGTAAGAATCAGTCTGTGGTTGCAACCAAGTCAGGAGAAGAGAAATGGAGATTTGTGAAAGGTGATCCTGCAGAACAGTAAATGTAACTTGTTTCTTGTTAGCCATTAAAAATAAATTCTCTCTGGCTTAATCAGCAATATGATTAAATTCATACTTTGTACTTAACTGGCGTTCTGTGTTGATTGCTCATTTGCATTTAAAAATAATATTCTGTTTCCTGTTTTGGTTAGTGTTGATTTTCTTAACATCTTCATTGATAAGCTTACCTGTTCCAGCCAGTCTCTTCAGAGCCAGCACAGCCAAGACCTTCAACAGACTTGGACTTGTGTGTCAGCAGAATGATTTATTATGTTCCGTTAATGGGGATTCCTTGTTGCTGGTGATGGGTGAGCTGGGAAAAACACAGCTTGACTTGCACATCACAGGGTGAGTTCTCTGAACACACTTTCTGAAATAGTTATCTTTAAAGCGTGTGTTGTTCTCTATTTTTAGACCTGGGTTGTATTTTAGGTCTGACTGGCTGTGTTTTCTTAAAAAATACAGTTGTTTAGTATGTCTTATAGAATCTAGCAAGCTGTCAGATTTCTTAGTTTAGAGTGAACTGCTGTAATCCTAAGTGATAGATCAGGTTGCTCAGGGCCTTGATTTTGATTGAGAGGTTGATCCTGTTTGAGCAGAGCATTGGACTATGGGAAATCCATTCCACCCTATATTATTGTATCATAATCCATTCCATAATCAGTTTTGTATGGGGGAAGGGGGGAAGGAAACCATAAACTTCTGGTTGGAGGTTTTTTTTACTGCATAATACCTCAACTTGGCGATCAATGAAAAGATGTTGCAAGCATGGGAATTACAATAGTATTGAACTGGCATCTTCTGTTATGTTCCTGCAGCTCCTCTTTAGTCCACTGTACTGAAGACAAGAGTTTCTGTCTGATCAGGAGTCTCTATTAGCAATTCAAGTTGGCTGCAGAATGGAAGGAGTTGAGTTTAAGGAAGAATGGCAAGATGAAGATTTTCCAAGGTTTAAATTTGTTTTTTAAACTAATTCAGCTCAAATGCATAACATCCAGAATAAGATACCTCTGTCTTCCTAGTGAGTTAACACACAATCATAACCTTGAAGTGATTTCCATTAATTTAGTAGCCTTGAAAAGGTTTTGTGGCATGTTTCTTTAGGGTCTGGAAACAGATTGCTTCATGTTTATGTCTGAGTTAAGTAATACAGGAATGCCACGGTTGAAGTTTCCTGTTTCACTAAAGTGAAAATTTGTAAGTTTGGCTTTGTTTGTTTCCTGGGGTACTCTTGCAAATACATATTATTAGCCATGTCTCAAATATTTAAGCAGTGTTTCTGACTGTTATTGATGCTTGGGCCTACAAAGAAACTAAACCAGCTGACTTCAGAGGCATTTATAATAACATGACTAAACCACTTCTGTAATGTATTTAATGTCAAATTTTCTCAAGCAAGAACATGACAAGTTTAAGTATGACATGCTAGTAGCAAGTGGTATTTTGGCATTTGTCATGTCAACAGGTGGTCACTTGAAAGCTTTAAAGGAATTTTCTGATGCCTTGGTGCTTTGTTTACTGAAATCTTGAACTTGGGCAATAAGTAAATTTAATTCAGTGCTGTTCCACAGTGGTGTTTTAACAGTGCATAAGTCTAAATATTTGTCATATAACTGGTTGTTTAAAAAAAGAAAAACAGTTTTGTAACAATTTGTGTTGTGTTCCAGGCCCTTGCCAGAGGATGATCCTGTTGAATCAGATATATTGGCTGAAGCTGCAACAGAGAGTGAAGCTGGTAAGAACATTCCACTTCAGTTGAGCTGACTGCTTCCTCCTTAATAGTGCTGTTTTAAAGCTCTGTAATTTTTAGGTTGTTTTGGGGGGTCTTTTGTTCTGGTTTGCTTTTTTTTTTGAGTTAGGCTTGAGGAAACAGCATTCTTAATGACATTTTTGCATGTGGAGGGTATTGTAGACATCTTGTCTGGAAAGAAGAGGGTTTTGGAATAAAAAACATTCATCTTCCCTGTGATCAGAGCTATCCAGGTAATACTGGAAAAAAATGAATTATTGCACTCAATTCCTGACCGGTCTTCAAATCTTGGTTCATTATTTGGTGTCTGTGCATTGGTTAGGACCTACCTGAGTTTCACTTCAAATTTCAGACCTTTGTAGCATTTTAAGAACATTGCCTGTGCGAGTGGTCAGAGGGGAAATAATAGGGGGGGTTGTTGTGTTGCGTTTTTAGATTTTTTTTTTTTTTTGGTCTTGTCTATCTGCTTTAATTTTGGCGTTTCCTGTACTGAATCTGTCATTTAATTTTATTCTCTGATTTCAAACTGCTGTCTCTATCATGTGAATACTTGCCTTGTGTCTCAAAGCATGCTGTGTATTCACCTAATAGTTTAATTCATTTTCTGTCCTCTCTGTTGTGTGTCGGCCTTGTATGTTATTACTTATTTCATCAGAGATGGTTATGATGTTACCAATAGCTAACAAAAACAAGGATCTGAATCTATTGCAATTATTTGCCAGACTTACTGAGTTTTAGTATCTAGAACAACTCATGGTACTCTTTGGTACAGCTGGCACAGGAAATAGTTGCTTAGGTGGTGGCAGCACAACAGTTTTTTTTTTACTCTATGGAAGAAAACAGTCTACTACTGTGATCATAGTGTGTATGCAATCAGGTAAACTTATGGTCTTGAGAACCTGGGCCTCCAAGTGCTGTTCTTTTTGCCCTGTGTTTAATTCTTGTTCTAAAGATACACCATTTAAGTGACGGACATTAACTTACAATGCATTCTGAGAAAGTACTGTGCTCTCCTCTCTTGTTAATATACCTCTCTAACCTCACTTTAGCTTTGACAATGAATAATTTGCTTTTTTAAATATAGAGGTTAATGGAACTAAAGTGAAGAAGAAACTGGTGGCTCCAGATATTAGTTTAACTTTGGATCGCAGTGAGGAATCTGTTTTTTCTGATGACTTGGATGAGAGTGGAGAAATTGATTTGGACGATTTAGATACTCCTTCAGAAAATAGCAATGAGTTTGAATGGGAAGGTATGTATTTTGTTACTTTTGTCTGATGCACTAAAATATTTCTATTTTTATATGTGCAGGCCAACAGTTTTTCAGATGGGATTGCAAGAGAAAAATATAAAGGGAATGATTAGATTAGTAATTAGGCACAATGATTTTTAAAGAGCAAATCAGACCTCAACTGAATAGTAAACAGGCAATGTAGTAATAGCTGTAACTCCAAATAAACTTAGGTGAATGTCGTTAAACACCTGTAAGACTGGAAGTTAGGGAAAATCCTCTTTGCTTCGTTATGTTTTAAGAATCAGCTGGGGAAAAAAAGACCTCAAAGGTGGTTTACATGTATTATGGATCAGTTTTAAATGGAAGTGAACCATATAAAGGGATATAGATTACAGATTAGCTAGTCAGAAATCAAATACAAAGGCTTACAATACATTAAGAAGGACTGAGTGGTGTTTTTAAAAATACTGAGTAATGCCTAATATATCATACTGTGGTGAGAATGGCAAAAGGTCAGTAACCTTGGAGTTTGCGTGCTTTCTGGATTGACTGGGAGTGGTAGTAGAGCCTATTTTTTGTCAAGGAATTCTGAAATGACTTGATAGGAAGCTAACTTAGCTATAGCTGTGCTAGTAATAATATTTTAAGAACTGAACAGATGCTTCCTCTTATTCTTATAGGCAAAACCTGCAGATTCTAACAAATTTTGTTTGAGGTAAAAAAGTTCTGTGTTAAAGCACAAGTTTTAAACTTGCAGTTTATTTATCTTCTAAGGCCCTTTTACATCACCCAATTACTGTAGTGGTGTTCAAACCATTGGAGTCTAACTTCTGTGAACTTCATAACTTAATGTCTCTAATAAATAAACAAACATGTAAACTCAATTACTATTTTTTTATTTCCAGAAATAAAATCATTTTAATTTTTGAGTAAACAGAAAGCTCTTTTCACTGTTACATATCTGTTACATACATTATCTCTTCTTCATTCAAGACAACTTATAAATGGAGAAGGAAACGCTCTGAAGAATAAAGTTGGTTTTTTTTAAATAGCTAAAGACATACTGCAGGTGAAGTTTTTTTAACAGAGACTGTGGGTTTACCTGTGTAAAAGGATTTACATACTTTTATTGAAGAAGAATTGATATTTAGGGTCAGGTTTGCAATGATGCAAAGGAAATGTTCCGGATGTTTGTGCCTTGTTTTTAAAAGTGGCTGAAAAGGGTTTCTGTCTTTTCTTCCTTTAATGCTGCTGCCTTCATTTTCCTGGAAGGATAGTTTCAATTAACAGCTTTGTCTTGGGAACAGACAACTAACTTGCAGTAGGTTTTTCTCGCTTTGGGTAAGGTCTATGCAACAAAGTCAAGAATCATTATTTAATTGGAGCAAATTGTTTTACAGATTGCTGTCAGCATAAATTTCATATCTATTGATTGCACACACATGAATTAGATTTAATTTCTAATAGATTTGCCTGCATGTCTGCTTGCAAGGTACTGTCAATGTTTTAAATCATGCTTTTATGCAAATCTGTGATCAAACAACCCATGTAATTATCATTGGAGTTAACCACTTTGTCTATTTTGTTGAGATTCTTCAAGGTCTGTGTTCTGAGTCTACAATTAAATAGGCTTCCCACATGAATTGAAATTTGTCATGTACTTTATAGAAAATTACAGTCAATGGATAACTGCTGTTATAGCATATTTTGGTAAAATGTGACACCTATGAGATCCTAGTTTGTAATGACTAAGTCAACTGATATGTCTAATTGAATATAATCTAAAGAATATAGATTAGATTGGATAAAGAGAATAGATTAAATAGCAAAGTGGTTAACTTGTGCTGTAATTGATTGTCTCTGTACGTAGTATTCATAAGGGATCTTGAACGTGTTTTAACTTTGGCAGATGATCTTCCAAAACCAAAAACTACTGATGTAATTAGGAAAGGATCTCTTACTGAATACACTGTGGCAGAGGAGAAAGAGGATGGTCGACGCTGGCGAATGTTTAGAATTGGAGAACAGGACCATAGGGTGGACATGAAGGCAATTGAACCATATAAAAAAGTTATCAGTCATGGTGGTAAGGATTAATGTTGTGTTGAGGGGAACTGCTGAGAAACTGCTTTTTTAAGCTGAGTTGGGGTGGTGCATAAAGACTTGTGTAGTCAAGTCACCCTTGTCACTACTGCTGCTTTTTTCCTTTGTTTTTAGGTTACTATGGTGATGGGTTAAATGCCATTGTGGTGTTTGCAGTTTGCTTTATGCCTGAAAGCAGCCTGCCTAACTACAGATATCTAATGGACAATCTATTTAAGTAAGTCATCATCTGCCTCTGAATACTGTCTTAATTTCACATTATGGGACTTAGCATTTTAATGTAAGGACAGCTACTTCTCTCTTTAATGAAGCTTTTTATATTTGAGATGAGGGGAAGGTAGCAAATAGAAAAGCAACTACATCTGCTTCCAGGGAAGGAAAAAAATAGGTAGATGCTGCTCAGTACTGTTGCCAGCTCTGTATGTTTTAAGTATATGAGCACTACTAGGTTACCTTAATATCCACACATCTTCACCTGAAAGTTTTCTTTGCTTGTCTCTGCAGGTATGTAATTGGCACTTTAGAGCTGTTAGTAGCAGAGAACTATATGATAGTTTACCTGAATGGTGCAACAACGCGGAGAAAAATGCCGAGTTTAGGCTGGCTTAGGAAATGTTATCAGCAAATTGATAGGAGGTAAGTGTTGGTAGCTAGGGTCTGGTGGCCGGAAGACAGCTCTGCAGTGTTTTCTTACAATAGTCACATGCTCAATGACATTAGTGTTTAGGAAAAACTGGTGTTTAATCTGGTGTCTGGGATCTAATGGTTAAGATTTCATTAAGCAAATTGCTTGGTATATTGAAAACCTCTTCCTAAGCTAGACAATGTGGAATAATGCTACAGGCGTGCCTGGAGTTTTCATTGTTTTGGGTGTTTTTAGTGAAAATAGTAGTGTTAAAATACAGAATATTTTCACCACGTAGAATATCCTTAAAAACTTTATGTATTAACATAAGGTAGTAAGGGGGGGTCCTCATGAACCACTTCATCATTAATTGTGTAAGAAGATTCAAAGAAGCTTCTCCTTGACAATAATGACAAGGAAACAACATTCTTAACTGATACTACATCTTAAATTTGACTATACAGTTGTGTGGTATTTTTTCTTCTGACAAATGACAGTTTCTAATAATGGAATGTTGGAATACTAGATCTGTGACAGTTGTGCTTGAAAAAACTGACTTTTTCTATATTAAAACCCCTTGTTGTCACGCTGCCTCTTTGCTCAGTAATTATGTCTGCTGTTTGAATTCTTCAGGTTAAGGAAAAATCTGAAATCATTAATCATAGTTCATCCTTCTTGGTTCATCAGAACACTTCTGGCCATCACAAAACCTTTTATTAGGTAATACTCTGGAAGGTATTTATTCTTTTTTTAATAATTCTAACAACTGTTTACTTTAAATTTGAAAAACTGTTTTAATTTTGGCCTACTGAAAAATTAAGTTGTAACTGTACCCTGCATTTGTTCTTCTACAGCTCAAAATTCAGCCAAAAAATCAGATATGTCTTTACCCTGGCAGAACTAGCTGAACTCATCCCCATGGAATATGTTGGCATCCCAGAATGCATAAAACAGTACGTTTTATTATTCAAACGTGTTCTACCCTGATAATGTTTTAGAACCAGTATATATTGTATTCAGTGATTGGTATGAATGAAATATTGTGCATTTAATAAAATTTAATTTATCTCAGATCATTGCCATCTCTAGGAGGGTTATCCATGTTTGACCACACTGCTATCTACATTTTAGTATGCAGTAGCTTGGGTAGTGAAAATGTTAATGTGTAGCAGGGGTGTCAAACTCCTGGCCCTCCCGTTGTTTTACCCGGCCCAGCTCCTTGTTTCTCCCCGGTGGCAGCGCTGAGCCCCCTGTCCCTGCGCTCTGCTGGCGCTGGGCACGTGTGCAGCACGTGATGCGCAGTGCGCGGTGGGAGTAGGAAGTCACGCACCCCTGATGTCTAGGGATATTCACAGATAGTGCCTTATATAATTACAAAGTTATGGGTGTGAATTAGTCTTCTAGAGACAAGGCCTCATTGGGGTTTTCTACCCCTTAGTATCCTAAACTGGCTTCCGAGTAGAATTTCTGGGCATGTCGATACTGATGTTATTTACAGTATCTTTGGCATTCATGCTAAAATGTGGAACAAATGAAGTGGTGAAATTTCACTTGGGTTGAAATTTCATTTAAAAAAAGCGCTGAGGTGGAACAATGCTAAATCCCTACCAGTAACAGATCTAAAACTGCTTTGCTGAAGAGATGAAGGCAGCATCAGTGTCTTTGGTTTTATCCTTCCCTCCAGGTACAGATACCCATTTTGATATCAGCAACAGCTCTGCTGTCAAATGTGATGACCATACTTTTGTCAGTAGCAGTTGCACTAATAGAATTCGAAACCCTAAACCTGAGTCTTAAAGCCAGATGAAGAAACTTAACAATTCTGATGATAAACTGGTCAGCCTATTAGAGGGTATAACAAACTGAACCTATGGAGGATGCATTACAAACTGGGAACTCCTTAAGGAAAGCTGGCATAGTCTTTACTGCATGGGCAGGAGGGCATATCTGTGTTAGATCCACAGAGCCCCCCTCACGCCTGCAAGTGGCTGGTTATTGCAGTAAGCATTCAGCTGGTAACAGTTGCACAATTTAACTTTTAATAACATAGAACACAGTTTTCTTGGGGTGGGGAGGAAGCACATGATAATGCTGAAGCAGCCTTGTCCTATGTTTAGAATTATTTTTTTTTACTGAGGCTTTTGAAGGATGTTATGAATATTCAGATTGTCATTCTAAGTCTAGAAAGATTCCTTTCTGTATTGATGAACCTTTAACTGTTCTGCAAAGGCTGAACTTTGACTTATGGAGTTAATTCTCAGACTTCTGTGGAGGACTATATCTGGCTTTGAACTGTGACAAATACAGACTTTAAATTTTAGTGATGGATGTTAATACTGTATAAGAAGTTGTATTGAATTCAAATGTTGTCTCTTGTTTACTGCTTATAAATGTTGGAGGTACAATATATTTTTTCTTGATTATATGAATTTCAAAACTTGGTGTGTTTCTACAAACTATATTGACACTAATACCAGTTCGCAGCTTCTGTTGAATTTGTCCTTCCTATGTTATATTTACTGAAATCAAACTTTTCCTCACCAAGGTATGAAGAAGAAAAGTTTAGAAAGAAACTGAAAAGGTATATTCATATTTTGATTAGGGTTGCATCTAGATAAGATGATTTGCACTGCAACTAACTCCCAGTTGATTTGGCTTGTATAAAAGAATAAGCATTTGTAAATATAAACATGCACTAGTGACTAAATTTATGTATGAAAGCAACTATACTGCCTGCAAGTACAGTATATCATCTTAAGGAACTCTCCCTGAATGTCCAAACAGATACTCCGGAATAGTTTCTATTATTGTATTACATGCAATGCTCACTTTTAAGGGAATACATGTTTTCTCAACTGAATCTTCAAGAGGCAGAAGTAGTGCTGCTGTATGAATTGATTAAATCAAGTTTCCCTGTTTCTAACAAGGAGTGATGTCTGAAGGAAGAAGAGCTGGTTTTAGGCGCCAAGCTGTAGCTATGCATCAGCAGTGATGCATGTGTGGAAGTAGTTTCTGTATTTTGTATTTTTGGTATTCACTACCTTTTAGTTATTAACTTGCACAGATGCAATCTAAATTAGTATTTTTTAGTGCTGTTTGTATTTGCAGTGCGTATGTTCCTTGCTAACACTAGATTTTCATTTTGTTACTTTGCAGTCTCCTGCTAACTATTAAAGGTATTCTAGCAGCTGATGAAATTTTTTAATGGATACATTATTTTTTCACTCTGTCACTAACAAATGTACTGAAATGTTTTGCTACTAACTTTGCATTTTTAATTACTCTTCCTGTGTGTGCATAACCACTGAGGGAAGTTCACTGTCTGAGTTGGGTAATGGACGTAGAGAGGAACACTGGGAGATTAAAATAGAAGAAATTTAAATTCTTTCTGAAAGCAGAAGGTAAAACTAGTGACAAGTATTGAACATTCTCTAGGAATTATTCCAATTAATTTATAATCTTGCCATGTGTAGCTGAAGTAGTAAGCTTGTGAAATTTAGCAAACCCTTTCAGTACTTACTGAACAAGAGTTCTGCGTGATTTTTCCTGCCCCTCCCTCCCCCAGTGTGCATAAATGGGACCAATTCCATTGAAAGGCCCATTGTATTCAGGGGCATACCTGAGACATTCAAACAGTAATGTAAAAACCTCTAAAAATCTCCAATACAAAAAGGATTTCTTAGTGTCCCTGTTGATATCATCATCACTTGTACTACTACCACTTCTGTAATAAGTAATGTATAGAGGAGAGATCACAGGTGCTGTTTGATACTGAGACCTTAATCAGGTTGAAAGCAGTTGTAGGCATTATTATATTTATTATTATATTTATTATAAAAGGGGAAAAAAGATGTGTTGAAGTTAACTTACTAAATTTGTTGAGGATGGCAGTAGGAATCCCTTGGCTATGTGTATAAGTCACTTTAGGAGCTAGAATATTCTATGCTCCTGTGGATTTATAAATCAGCTGTGTGTTTATGCATAGCTTGTTAGCATTAGTTTATCATATTTTCTTACGCTTTCTGTGATTAGTCCTGTAAGTCATGTCAAAACATGCTTTCCTGAGATACTGCGGTGAGGACAGGGGTGAGTTGCAGCTGCACACTGTGCAGATGAACAGGTTATTTGAGTAGGACTTTTGCTTCTAAACACTGCCCCAGGCCTACTGGAGGTGTTTGTGCTAAGTTCAGTTCTACAGCTGCAAAAAAACCCCCAGCCTTGCCTCCCTCTTTATTAGTTCATGGCCTAGAAGAGCTGTCATTGTTCTGATCATTTTGAAAATGCCACTGGTTATAGTTTGAGAGACGGGACAGGTAGGTTAGACAATTAGATTGTTAGAAGACAAACTTGGCCTTAGCCTCTCTCACTTTGGAATTGCTGTTGGTTTTAAAATTAACACACAACTTGACTTCCAGAAGGTATAGTTAAGACTGTATCTTGTTCTTACTCTAAAGAGGAAAAGTACATCTTGCACAGGACTGTCAACTATCCACTGGTTTCTGAAAAGCAGCATTTTGTTTGCCAGTCCCAAGGCAGAGATGGGAAGAAAAACAAACCCCACAAACGAACAAAATTTTAGCAGGCAGATGGTGATGTTTTTCCTGGACAATTGCAAGAACCTTAGAACGTCATAGAGAAAGTATTCCGGTTAAGGAGCTACTTCAATTTTGTTGATTCAACTAGTGCTGTTACCTCCTTGGCTTAATTACTGTAACATTAAAGGTAATTCTGTGCTTATTCTGCAGTGTATGAATTCATCAAAGTAGTAGTGCTTGGTGGCACTGTCATGTTCCCTAATACTCGTATTCCTGCTTGCATTTGTTAGTAAAAGCACAGAACCTGCTTTTTTTCTTCTCTAAGTCAAATTTCACTTGCACTTTTCCAGTGCTTCCTTTTGAATGCTATAGCATATTTAAATGTTTTGTTGACAGTTTTAATTTCTAGGGGGAGGCAGGAAAATAGATTTTTTTTTTTTAAAAAATGGCATTGTAAATGCATTCAATAAAAATCTCAATATTTATTTACTAAAATTTTTTCCATGTAAAAACTTTGCGTTTTTCTGTTAAGATAAATACTTTTTGCTTAATGTATGAGCTATCAAAGTAAACTACTTCTTAACATAGTTTTAATTTTACTGCTTTTTTGCTAAGCAGAGTTGACCAAGAGCTGAATGGAAAACAAGAGCAGAAAAGCGAGCAGTAAGTTTGGATTCCAAACAAGACTGAAGAATGTGCAGATGGAATTATGCTATTTTTGCTCCATTTAGAATGCATTCTCTGTGTATGTATATATTATATAACCTGTTGCAAAAGGTGCTTAATTTCTTTGGACTAGCACAGAATGGACAGCTTACTGCTGTATTGGTTTGTCTTGACTTTAATAGCTGTGTTTATGTAATCATTTTGTACTGCTACATGTCAAAGAACCCTGTATTTTCAGAGGATGTTCTTGCAATTGTTAATCTAAATGATGCATGTTCTTCAGTAAAATATTTATATACCTAAATGTTAAAGGAAAGAGATAATATATATTTTTATGACTGAGCAATATATTGTGTGTACCTGCTGAAGGAATTCATTTGCAGGTAGACAGGGCCATAAGTTACTTGTTATTGTATAAATCTGTTTTGCTGTAAATGGTCAAGTGCATTTCTTCATTGTCACAGAAACCTTAATTTGCTTGGATATTAACAATCACATAGTGTAGTCCTTCACAAGTGTGGAGATCCTTATTTTTGTTCACACACCTAACACTCCTTTATCTCACTAGAGTGAGCTTGAGCTTTGGTGTCTTCTAGTCCACTTCTCAGAATGCAGAAACCGAAAGATTTAAGCCTAAGCCACGTAGAGGTTGAACCATCTGGATGAGTAAAGTTATTGGACCTTTCTCAATTTAAGTTGTCAGTTTAGCCTTTGTTTTACTGAAGCTGGATCTATCTCAGCTAACATTAGGAAATTAGTTTGTGGCAGTTCTTCCTGGATGCATTTTGGTTGTCACCAGTAGGAAACTCCAGTCGTACTCGGTAAAGCTTGGGATTTACATAGATATTCTAGCCATATCATGAATTGTTTGCAGAGGTATGTGGAGTCTTGCAGTCTTGCCCTACCTTGTACATGGAACATCCATTTCTAAAGCTCTTAATTTGGCACCAATACCAGAACTAATTTCACTTAACAATTAAAGTTATTTAAAGGTTGGGGGAAGTGTCTCCCCACAATGATAGTAAACTTGTGTCTGTAAGAGATGTTCTTGGATGTGTAACTAGTCTTTATAGGTTTATGAGGGCAAAAATTATGCATTGGTTGGTATGTTGTAAATGTTTGTAACATCTTTTGATAATCATCGCTATTTCCCTGTAAGGACAGGTGTATGCAATAAATCCATTCAGGAGTTGAGCAATATAATATTGTAGCAAATATATTAAATCTTCACCTTTTTATTGTGCTTACAATTTTGTCTTAATGCCAAAAGTATCAGTTCTCAATTATATTGAAAGATAATGTAATACAGTTCTTTTATTTAAAGAAAAACAAGGTTGTGTTCAAGAGATTACTACTTGACACTGATAAATAGCAGCCAAGAGATAGCTCCATGGTCATGGCTTATTACCAATAACAATTAGTCCGCTGTCTCTAATGATACATGAATAGACTGTGAGAGTATATTCATGTCTAGATGAAGGCAAATTGCCCATGTCTGTGGGAGCTGGTCTGCAATTCAGACTTCATCTCAAAATCTAAGTACTTTTGTTACAATAGCTTCTGTATCACAGTTTTAGAAATTAATATGCAGGATGTTCTCTTTCAAAAGGCAATGCTATTTTCAAATTTCCTTGCATCCATTTCATCAGGTTTGTGTCTTGCTCTGGAAGCAGAACAGTTTCCTTGGGGATGTCTCATCTCCTGCATCAGTTTTGATGTTGACCCAGAATAATGTAAAGTTCTAGTAAGTAAATTGGACACTTGAAGCTGTTTACTTCTGATACTTTCACAGGGCAGCCTGTATGCACATGCAAACCTGTAAACCTTCCTGATTTTTACTGGTTCTGTGTGGGTCCTAAGCTAGATACTGAGCATTCTGAGCATCTAATTTCAATTTTTTTCTTAATTAAAAAAAGTATTATTCTCAGTTAAATCATATTCCTAGTGGAAGGACTGTAGTTCTGTATGTCCTGTTGCTTCCTATGTGTATAGTGCAATACAGAGAAGCCAGTCCTCTGTATATGATGTATTTTTATTAAATGGTGGCGTTGTTATTGGCTTTCCTATTGGCTGAGTGATTCTGCAGTTTCATGCTGCAGTAGTACTATTTCTTTTGGAAATACATATGTGCTTACCTAATGGTTATTTCTCTAGTGTTTTTGTGGATAGATATACAGCACAACAGTTCTTCTGTCCCTAAAGATATGCAGCTTGAGAAACAGCTGTACTGAAGAATTATTTCCCTTGGACCTTTTGCAGATCATCACTTAATAATGAGGTGGATGTTTAGAAAAAATGAAGAGGTCCCAAAGTTATCTTGAACTCAAATAAGTAACTTTTGTCAAACTTACCTTTTTTAAAAAAAATCTATGAACTATTTTAATATATTTTAATATATAAAAACATGAAAAGCTGAAATGTCATACTTATTTTAAAACCTGAATCACTTTGTAATAAGATACAGTATTGTAGGGAATTCACCTTTCGATAGCACTTCCTTCTAAGTGTAAAATTCATGTGGCTATCTTACAGTTTGAGCACTGTCAAGAAAAGGTAATTTAATGAGTTTATTTGGAGATCTCAGTTCATTTTTAATATATATATGTGGTAATAAGTCATTATTTATCTTTTGTTATTACTGTGTGCTACTGAAATAGAGATATTTGGACCAGTGGCCTCTGTGTGTGTACGTGAGACTTTATGAATTGAATCCTACAACAGGATAAATGTTCAGAAGTAGCAAAGATATTTTGGAAAAAGCATCGTTAAAGCCTGGTGCAAGCAGACTTCAGAATGTTCTTGATGTTCTGTGTAGTACAGCAAAGCCATGTTCTGTTGGGAAGTAATGGAGAGGGATGTATAAGGATTGAAGTCTTCAAGATTCTGTCATGCTAAAATGGAGAAATTTTGGTTCAGAAAAACTTAGAACTAGTTAGAATACAATGTAACCTTGTTCATAACAATGCAGTTTACCATTTTTTTCCTTTATTTTCAGTGAACAGGTAAAGAACAGTACTTCTGGCTGTGAGAAACTTTGTAGCGAGAAACAGTGGTTATATTCTGAATTGCACACCCTTACTACATAGCCTGTGTTTGTTAGCATGTTCCAGCAAGTTTGTTGCCTCATACACTTAAATGCTCTAATGACAGCTTTAAACCTTTCAACAGATAATTTGCGTCAGACTTCAAGATTAGATGACGTGTTGGTGGAAGGCAACGGAATGTCTTATGAAATGACCTTGAAGTGTGTCGTAGGGAAGAGAGGGTGGCATTGGTGCCTGGTAATGTGTCCATGTCACTGGTGTTGTCTACAGAAATGTCTGTAGTTAAAGTAATGTAACTGCATAGTGAATGGGCACTTTATAAACTAAATGTGTTACAAGGAAGTTTCCTGGTGAAAAGCATATTTCAGTGTCAGTTTTTTGTCTGTGTATTATACAGTATTTATCGTGTAGACAGATGGCTTAAATATATCTCTTGGCAAAAGCTGTTGTCTTTGGAGATGGCTTTAATTCTGAAGTCATTCCAGTCTCCCTCAGAAAAGTCCCATATGAGGAACAAAAGGGAGAGGGATAACAACTTGCGTGCTTTTTGTAACTGCAGAAGTCTTAAAAAGCTTTCAGTGAAAATTATTACTCAGTCCTTGTGGATGCAGGTCATTCTTTAGAGGATTTGTTTCACTGACTGGTTGTTGGAGACACTTGAAATAAGTGCTTTATTTATACATGTAAGGATACCTGGTCTTTAGAGTAGCATTCTGAAATGTAAGCAATATTTAAATATTCATATTCTGAAAGACAGATTTTGCAGCTTTCCTAGCTGCAAGACTGTAAGTTGAACTACGTTGTTACCCTTATCACATCTTGTTCCCTATATTGCACTAACAGGAAAAAAGGGAATTTGTGAAGTGAAGAGAATGCAGTCGTGTTAGTTTTCATCATTCCCTTCAAGCAAAGTCTGAGATCAATGAAATTGAAGCCATTCTTTGCTCAACTAAATCCTCTTTCAGTTTTGCAATTTGGATTGCCCAGATGACTCTGATTTAAGCATACTGATTTTTCCTTTATTGAAAATGATCTGAGGAGAAGCTACTGGAGCATTTTCAGAAAGTCAAGTCCATATCTTACTGCCCCTTACCCTACCTTGCTCAGCTGCTTGTTAATATTTATAATGTGGAATCCCAGATTAATTATTACAAAAATATTCATGGATGCTTACTTTCCCAGCAGTTCTGCAGTGTATCTTATTCGGGCACCTGACCAAAGCCTTTTTAGTAAAAATAAAAGCCTGAGTAGTCAGGTGCTCTACTAGGTGAAAGGTAGATAGAAGGGTTAAAACATTGTTAATATCAGTGAACTGTAATATGTGTGATGTGGGAAATGTGCAGTGTTTAACCAAATGGAGCTGCAGCAGTCATGCAAATGAACAGGTTGTGAATCATAGATGCTATAATTGGCTTGAATTGACTATTAATGTTTTTCACAGATGTGACTATTTTCTTTGCTCTCTTAATATAAAACTATGAAAGTGCAAAACTCTTCACCTACCTCTCAAGAATGCTACGATCCTTTCTTTTAAATGAGCTTCTGGTTTCTGTTTGTGTTCCAGTGTGTCATGGAGTAACGTGATAAACACATCTTTGAATGTGCTAGCTGTTAATACTCATTGGAAACTTTAATTAGGAAAAAAATAAATGCAATATGCAATGAATACCTATAGAAAAGCTCTCAATGTTTTCTTTTACTGCTTGAGAATATATTGATAATGTATTCACTCCTTCTTAAAACACAAAATTTAAATTGGTTGCTGAAGTTCAGTAATCGCAGTGAGGTTTAAAGATTGAAGATAATTTTTTAGTTGGAACAGTCCAAAGGCTTTTGGCAGTTGGTGCAGGTGGGAGTCTGATGTCAAAGTGATACAAGATGTCGTTGCTATTACAAAAAGTGGAATATTTTGATTTAAGCTAAAGTAGAGCTAAGTTTAATCTAAGTGAAGTTTCATTTCATCAAAGTAACTGTATTGTTTGAAAGTTAGGCACAGACTGTCCCTATGATAGCGTGTTTTCCTGATAGCGGGTTTGGGTTTTTTTCAAATCATGTTTTTCCCAAACAACACCCTTCAAAGGGAAATGGTAATGTCTTGTGTTAAGTACGTGCTGAATACACGTCTGTCTTTGTCTGAAATACAAGGTCAGACAGCGTTGGCTCCAAAGCTCACAGAATCATAGGTCCAATTAGCAGACAGTTGGCTGTCGTGAAGTTCATAATAAAATTAGTCCTGGGAAAGGAACAGAATACACGTAAGCTTCCTGGAAAAATGTATCCATACACGTCAGTGGGAAATACGTTCTGTCCCAGCTCTTCTGCGGTCACACGATTGATGGAATCGTTCCCTCATGCATCCAGCGCTGAAATAAAGGATGTTGCTTTCTAAAATTCCCAAACGAGTCTGGGAGGGGCGGCTTGCGGACACTTTCTCTATCACGAGGAGGAGGGGTGAGCTCTGAGTTTAAGGCGGGCACAAGAAGCCCGACCCTACATTACGTGAGGCACTGTTCCTGGCTGCGGGGCGGAGAGCCGCCCACACCGTACCGCTGTCCCGGGCCCTGCCCACACAGGCGGAGGGGCCCGCGCACCCCGCCCGTGCCGCTTCCGCTTCCGGGCCGGGGGGCGGGGGGAGCAGCGCGGGGCTCTTCCGGCCGCCGCAGAGGGTGAGGCCGCGGCCGAGGCCACAGGGGTGCGGGGGCTGCGCGGTGCCTGGCGCTGGCAGGGGTGGAGGGGACAGGAGCCGGTCCTGGTCCTGAGCGCTCTGGGACAGCGTTTGCAGTGCCTGGGGGCCTTGGGTGCTCTCACCCATCGTTTGCAGCGCCTGGGGGCCCTGGGTGCTCTCACGGAGCGTTTGCAGCGCCTGGGAGCCCTGGGTGCTCTCACGCAGCGTTTGCAGCGCCAGGGAGCCCTGGGTGCTCCCACCCGGCGTTCGCAGCGCCTTGGGAGCCCTGGGTGCTCTCACCCAGCGTTTGCAGCGCCTGGGAGCCCTGGGTGCTCTCACGTAGCGTTTGCAGTTTCTGGGAGCCGTGGGAGCTCCTGCTCTGTGTTGCACAACAAGAGCTCTGTTGAGGTGTTTAGATTTTTGTTTGTTTAATTTCCATTTATTTAAAGGACAGTGAGGACACAGCCGGCGTCCCGAGCTGCGGATGATCCACAGCCCATCCCGGTGAGCCATGGCGTACCAGCTGTACAGGAACACCACGCTGGGGAACAGCCTGCAGGAGAGCCTGGATGAGCTCATACAGGTGCATGTGGGGCTGGGCAATCAGTTCAATAGCGGAGATGTCAGTTACTTAAACAGCTGCGCAGTTGCTGTCTTGGGATGCGGTCCAAAAAAGCTATTGGTGCTGCATTCTTGTGGGAAGTGAAGGAGAGTGTTTTAGAGAAGTGGCATAATCCCCCGTAGCACACCCCAGTAAATGAACTGCCAGGTTAATCTGGAGCACTGTAATCAGTTTCCTGCTCTTCTGGTTGTTCCCAATGGATATTTATCAGAAGAAATTTTTGTGTGGCACAAAAAAACTACGTTAGCACATTGCTGCTTCTCTCAGAGTTAAAATAGGAGAAAGGAAGTAAACACAGGAACATAGTGCTTCTGTAAATTGTTCTCGTAGAGATCTGCTTCATGTGAACTTTTTTTGAAGTTTTTAATTTTTACTGCACTTTTTACTTTGAAAGAGCTCAAATCTTTCTTCTTTTAAACTACTTTAGTCACAGCAAATCACACCTCAGCTGGCCCTTCAGGTGCTACTTCAGTTTGATAAAGCTATAAATTCGGCGCTGGCACAACGAGTCAGGAACAGAGTCAATTTCAGGGTAAGATAACAATTATATAAAGTTCTTCATGAGGTACAGTAAATACGCATTGATGCAGAACCTCCTTAAAAGCTGTGTGCCCTCAGCAAAACCTTTTGAAGGCTCATTTTCACTCCAAAATAATTACTGTCTACATGTATGCTCCTGTATGCCATTGTAAGGCTTGTTTTCTTTCTCTGCCAGGGACTTTTTTTAAGGAATGCAAGTATCAGAAACAGATTTTGGTGGGCAGATGAAAACAAGGAAAGAGAGAAATGCTTTGATGGGCAGCATTGCCATCATCAGTGTCTTGCAGATGGGGAGGGAAACTTTTGCTTTTCTTATTTGTGCCTAGCAGAAGTGAGATGAGACCAGATTTTCAGCCACATCCATAACATGAAGGGAGACTAGAGAGCTGTAGATCTACCCTTGCTCAAAGCACTGAATGATTATGTAACTATTTCCTGTAAGTATCACAGAAAAATAAATTGGGGTTCTTTTTCCCAGCCAGCCACGCTGCTCAATGTCAGCCAGTCAGCAAATTGTTAAATGTCAGCTTGACTGCAATTTTGAGAAAAATACCCCACAGCTGTCTTGTTAACTCATGTCCTAATACTACCTCTACGGTCTGCAAAATGTATTAATGAAGTCAGCTCTTTAGATTTCTAAACCATATGGATATGTTAAAAAGAGCATGATTTCTTATATCTAACACACATCACTTGCTTTGTGTAGGTAACGTGGTATAGAAAACTGTTCAGAGTGTGTTTAGTGGATAAATTAAGAAATTTTGCTTGGAGCTTAAGGTCAGGACTTACCAGTTTAAAATATGTGAAGATAAAGGCCAGAAGGTTACATATCAGCATCCTCAGTAATGCATCAAACGTGAGGGATACCCTTTTATGTTTTGTCATGATTTTGTATTTAAAAAATTTCAGAATTCACATCTTGTTACAATCAGTGTTGTAACAGATATTTCTTATGGCTGCTGTTTTAAGAAATCTTTTCTGATACCGGTCCTTTATGCACATTGGAAGAGTTATGAAACTTTGTAGAGTGCTTGTGAAGCTTCCCCCTGGACAGACTATAACATCACTATGTGTCTTGAAAATTTCAGCCACTGGAGGGCATTTCAACTACAGTTTTCCTTAGAATTGCTTGCTCGCCAAGTTTGCATGCATTCAAGTTCAGAGCTGGCTTTATGGCAAACCTAGTCCTAGAAGACATGTAGTTCAGTAGTTAATAAACATGTTTTCTGTTATTTTTGGGATGCATACTATAGAAAATGTCTCTTGTCTTTTTAAAGGGGTCTCTGAATACGTACAGGTTCTGTGACAACGTATGGACATTTGTACTGAATGATGTTGAATTTAGGGAGGTCACTGAACTTGTGAAAGTGGATAAAGTGAAAATCGTAGCATGTGATGGAAAAAGTAAGTATGGAATATGATGTAAATAATCTGAGACACAAGACTTGTTCATTTATAGAAAGCTTTCACCAAATGTTTGATTTAAGCTAGGCTGATTGTGTCATTCAGACAGAAGAAAGGCTCTGCACTCTCTCTTACATATGCTGAGAAATGAAACAAGCTAAATGCTTCCCTAACTTGTAAGCACTGAAATAGGAATGTGTTAGAGAGAGCTGTTACACCTGTTGTTGGGAAGCACATACTACTACAGCGATTAGAAAATCGAAAGTAATCTTAATTGAGTTTCTGTGTGGTGATTGTTCTAGCTTTAACCCATTTGTTAGAACAGCACCATATGTTATTGTGTTCAAGGATTGCTTCATCAGTCTGAGCAAGCAATTGCCTGGGAAAACTGTCTAAGCAGTTGCTTGCTGGATTTGATAGTAGAGGACCCAAGCACATGAAAAGCTTATGCTAGCATTTGCAAATCATATTATAACACTTATACATTGCTCAACAGACCCACTGTACGTGCAATGCTTAGGGGTGTTCATGTTCCATATTTGCTTAGCTGGATTACTTCTGTCAATGTTCCCTGGAATTCTTTACTGAAAAAAGTAATTTAGTGACATCTGTGGCAAGCTGGTTTATACCTTTTAAAACCATCATTGTGGCAGAACATCACTAAAAATGTGTGAAATGGCCTGGCTGTTTCATCCCTGGGAAGTGATGCTAAAAGGAAGAACTGAAAATGGAAAAAGCTTTTATTAAATATACCTTAGACCTCTGAAGCACGTTCTTTGTGGCTTCCTGATCCTGGCATAATTGCAGGGGTCACTTCTAGTTATAGTTTTAAAAGGCTGACAGAATTGATTGTTTGCTCAACTTCAGGTATTAGCCAAGCATATAATCTTACTCTGTTTGTTTTTTGTGTGCTTATTATAGCTAGTAGAGGAAACTATACTTTCCAAGTATTATTTCTTTTCACTCGTTAAGATTTGAAGAACTGGGTGACTTGAAATTGGTGTTAACATTACAACCTTGTTTTCCCCACAAGAAGTTGACTTGCTAAAGGAACATAGTAAAGGAACATAGTGATTTGGTCTTTCTCCATATCCAAGTTATGGGTTTTTTTTCCATACCTCTAAGAACAAGAAAGCAGTAATGGTAGTAATACCAGAAATTGCACTGGTGTTAATTGATGCTTCTAAAAACAAGTTTAGAACAGATTTTCTCTCAGTTGTTTTATGAAGATCGTGTTCATTTCTGCATCTGTTTCAAAATTCATAATGAATAATAACCCACACTCTGTAGGAGCTTCTGCTACTGGATGTGCAAACCCCTTTCTCTTCAGTAGCTCATGTGATTTAGCTAGATGTGCCTGTGATTGACTGCAGTGAAGTGTTTGTGTGTCACTACAAGGTAGAGCAAAGCTGCTTGTATTTCTAATGCATTAATAGCAAGTGATGTGTGGGCACAACCTTGAAGTTCTGTGCTGGCTCTTCTCAGTGTTGCTTACTGAAGTGAAACAGCACAAGCAGTTCATGATAGCGGTGGAGGGAGTTGGGTAGGTACAGAACATGTTCTGAAATCCTTGGGGAATGCTTCTGAGTTGGGGAAAGTATTAGAGAACAGTACTGGTTGTCTTAAATTTATACTCAGCCATAGTGGATGGGGTATGTATTACTCACACTTTTCTTTTTTCTTTCCTAGACACTGGTTCCAATACTGCAGAATGAATAGAACTGTGGTTTGTCTGCAATATTTTCTGTTAATATGCAGCACTTTCTGGAGAGAAGCGTGGAAAGGGACTGTGTTGATATGTAATTCTTGTGATGCAGATGTGAGTTAATCCAATCTAGAAAGCGTCACAGAATGGCAGTGGAAGAAATACCTGTAGCAGTTCTTCAGTTGACCTTATAGGGCATGAATACAATGTTACTTTTTTTTTAAATGTACAACAGATACTGTTGCCTTTTTTGTTCAAAATAATTTCTGTAATAAACTTTTATTTAAAAACTTGTGAATGAGTGATCATTGGAAAACTTTGTTTAAAAACAATCATTAATATAATGTATTCTGCCAGTATTGTTGAAGTGTGTTTGCAGTAATGTTGCAAATGCAAAGGTCTTTCAGTTACAGGGTCTGAGGATGGTTGCACTGAAGAGTACTTCAAGAAATGGCTGTTTCAGAATGATGGAAGAGGACATCAACAAAAACTCAGCAGCTCATCCTGGCCAGTATATTTGTCTGTTGCTGCATCTATCAATACATTTGTCTATTTGGTATCCTCCATTAATAATGCGCTTACCCAAGTATTAAAGTTATTGCACAGCTAATCAAACTAAAATAATGAAACCATGTCTCATAAGATTGCACTACATTCTCAGCAAATGTTAGTGCTGCTTGTTTCAATGTTTTTCTGATTGGTTTTTGTATCTATATGCAATGCATTTCAGTGAACACCTGGCCAACAGGATTTCAGTGAAAGAATCAAACAATGAATTTTGAGATATCAAATGGATAACTTTGTTCTTTTCACATTCCAGTAAGTAACTCTAATCAAGAAACCCTTAAAATAGTTTCTTCACTAGAAATACAAATACTGACAGCTCGTTTGTTTGACTTAGCAGCAGTGACTCTCCCAGTGTGGTCATAGGGATGTTAGCTGCATCAGCAGTGTCAGTCACTTACTTCTCACAGCAGGCCACTTGGAGACCACTGGAAACTCCAGAAGAAAAGCCAGGGGGTAACTGTTTTCAGATCAGTCTAAATCTCCAGCTTGTGCCGAAACTGAAGCATTTTACAGACTGATATGTTGCAGTTTTCTAAGTCCTACCTTTGGACATCAAAGGATATGTATTTGGGGTTTGGTTTACTTCTGCTTCCCTGAGTTCAAGTGAGAAAGGAGTTCACAAATATGTTTGCTAGACTGTTCCAGGTATTATGTTTGCCATTATCTTTTTTTGTCTTTTATCTGTGCTAAATGTCCTTTGCTGCAAACTGCGGGTTAGTAAGTAACCGTTTATGAAATCAGAAGAACAGACTCATCTGAATAGTACAATAAGTATATGTTGAGGTCATTATCTTAAAGGATGCAAATGTGAGTTTCTCTTTTTCTGTGTCAGCCTCAATCTTCTAGGTTTAATACTTTTGTTCTCTACCAATTATGTAGTAAGCTGAATTTCATCCCTTAGAAGTATAAAA
Organism: Dromococcyx pavoninus; assembly: GCA_033558185.1. Classification (NCBI taxonomy): domain Eukaryota; kingdom Metazoa; phylum Chordata; class Aves; order Cuculiformes; family Neomorphidae; genus Dromococcyx; species Dromococcyx pavoninus. Next base: position 28,447 of record JAUMJL010000706.1, on the reverse strand, counting down.
GTTTTCTGTCCCTACCTGCAACTCTTCTGCTCCCTTCCTGTTTCTGGACAGAAACTTCTCACTCTGCAGTGACTCCCTCCTATGCAAATCCAATGAAAATGTAGGACTCCCTCCTAATGCAAATAATTATATATCTGATTTTGTTCCAATGAAATGTTCATTAGCATATTTACTAAAGCAATTTTCCATTAAAAAAATATAACAGAGAAGCACATTTGTACTTGCGATGTGAGTTGTTCTGTGGAAATACCTTTATGTTTACCTTTTATTGATATTCCTCTATCAGACTTCTCTTGTGCTTCAGTAGTCATGTACTACTGTTTGGCACTCCCAGACTTAGCGCTACTTTAGCTGTTAAATGAAGGGAAAAGAAATACTTAACTGAAAACAAAAACAATGTAATGAATATATATGCTAAGAAAAAGTACAAATGAAAGGAGAAATAGAATCATAGAATGATACAATGGGTCAGGTTGTAAGGGGCCTTAAAGCCCATCCAGTTCCAATCCCCCTGCCATGGGCGGGCTCAAAGCCCCATCCAACCTGGCCTTGAACACCTCCGGGGCTGGGGCAGACATCACTTCCCTGGGCAACCAGTGCCAGTGTCTCCACATCCTCATTGTGAAGAATTTCTTCCTAATGTCTAATCTAAATCTATCCCCTTCCAATTTAAAGACGTTCCGCCTCATCCTATCACTACTTGCCCTTGTAAAAGCACCTCCCCAGCTTTCCTGTAGTCCTTTCGGTATTGGAGGCTGCTCTAAGGTCTCCCTGGAACCTTCTCCAGGCTGAACAACCCCAACTCTCTCAGCCTGTCCTCTCAGCAGAGCTGTTCCAGCCCCTGCGTCATCTTTGTAGCCTCTTCTGGACCACTTCCATCTCCTTCTTATGTTGGCAATTCCAGAATTGGACACAGGACTCCAGGTGTGGTGTTGCAAGAGCAGAGCAGAGGGGGAGAATCCCCTCCCTTGCCCTGCTGGTCACACTTTCTTTTGGTGCAGCCCAGGATGCTGTTGGCCTTCTGGGCTGAGAGCGCACGTTGCTGGCTCACATCGAGCTTCTCATCCATCAGCACCCCGAGTCCTTCTCCTCAGGGCTGCTCTCAATCACATCGTCCACCCCCATATTGATACCAGCAGTTGCCCCGACTCAGGTGTGGGACCTTGCACTTGGCCTTGTTGAACATCATGAGGTTCCCACGGGCCCTCTTCTCCAGCTTCTGCAGGGTCCTCCTGTCCTTCTGGAGTGACGACTGCCCCACTCAGCTTGGTGCCATCTGCAAACTTGCTGAGGGTGCCCTCGATCCCACCGTCTGTATCATTAATGAAAATATTGAACAACACTGTCCCAGCACAGAACACTGCTTGTCACAGGACTCCCTCTGGACACTGGGCCGCTGACCACTCCCCTCTGAGTGCCACCATCCAACCAACTCCTTATCCACCAAACAGTCCAATTTGAAGAAAAGGATGTGGAGGACTGTGTCAAAGGCTTTACAGATGTACAGATAGATGACATCCATTGCCTCTCCTGTGTCCACATCAAAGACAGCCACTGGGTTGGTCAGGCAGGACTTGCCCTTGGAGAAGCTGTGTTGACAAAGGTGTCTGCTACTTGGTAAACAGGGAAATTCAAATCAATGGGAGCAGGAACCACAGATTATTATGTCCATAATTCAGGAAAAATGTATTGACTTGTTTAAAAAAAGAAGTAATAGTTCCATTGAAGCCCTAGACTTGTTTCTTTGGAAGGTGATGGGATACTCCCTGTACTGACACATAACAGTAATCCCTTGAAATGTACACCCTGCTTATCTGGTGGTTCCTAATCCACATGAAAAGAGATTTGAATATTGCCTTGCCTTATAAGGAAGCATTTGAAAAGGAGCTGGACATTCTGAAGTGAATTTAAAGTCTTACTGCACTGAAATAACGTGCAAGTGCTGAAGGGACCTGATGTCAGTGATGAGCTTGTTCAGCCTGAAGTCAGTGAGTGGCAAGAGGCGACACGTGGAAATATTTTAAATGTTATGGATGCTTCTGAACTGTCTCCTCCGTGACAGTGTCAGGCAATGCAGGTATCTGATATTTTTGCATCTGGGGAGGGTGTTTCTAGGACACAAAATTCAAATCTGGATGTGTACAGACTACAGAGTTCACCAAGATACACAACAAATACTTGAACTTGTAACCAATGCCATTCTATGCTCTTGTGGTCTGTTGTCCTTTAGAGCCAAAGGGCAATCTGCTCACGTGCAACAGAAAAGCATTTGGCAGCCTTGTTCCCTTACACTGTAGTGCAGAAGCTCGAGGTACGGCTTCTGAAGTGTTCATTTGTTCAGCGAATATACTGTTGAAAACTGAAAAAGTTAGTGTTGGGTTTTGTGTATATGAAAAAAACCAACAAGAATAAGGGTTGCTTTATGGTTTCTAAAGCTTCTTAAATAAACACCACAGGCCTGGTGTTCCAACTTTATCTAATTTTTTCTGTGTTTTGTTTGGAAATACTCTGTTCCTAGCTTACCTCTAGTTTTTCCTCTCTCTTTTTTTTCCCATTATGGTTTCTAAATTATCCTTTTTTTCTTAAACTCCCCATCCAGCATATGGTATTTGCCCTGTTAATTCTGCCACCTCTTTAGAAAACAGCTCTTGAGGCATACTGAGGTGTAAGTAATTCTTGGGAATAACTGTTTTGATGTCTAGAATTGGTCCAGCAATGCCTCAGTGAGTATCAGCCTGTGCAATGAAGGCTGCTGCCTGTTCACTGCAGAGGAGGGGCTTCCCTGTACTTCTGGAGGAATTAATCCCTGCAGAGCTTGCAGTTGCCAACACAAGCTCTGACAGAAGCTTGGCAGCACACGTTCATTTTTGCTCTGACCCTGTTTCTGGGATGGTGTTTGTTGAAGCTCCAGATCTGCCCCTTCTATGGAGGCTGTTTCAGTTCACTGAAGAAGAGAGGAGCAAAGAGGAGGTAAGGGGGTCTGGTGTTAGTGTTCTTCCTGCTTTTATTGCTTTATTCTCCATAACTTTCTTGCCACTCACTGTCTTTTGTGTGTGAATTTCAGGTACTCCCTCCATGTTCGTATGATTAACGTGCTTTGTGGAACTTAGACCTAAAATTGTTAATTGCAGTTTGATTATACTAAGCTATTTTAATACCCAGTGGAAGACAAACCATCTTACTTGCTACAGCATCAGCATACTTGCTGCTGCCCACTTGGTTCTCCCCTGCCTGTAGTGTTATAGATTCATTTATTGGGGTTTTTGTTGATTTTCTTCAGAAGGGCCACAGTTCCTTCCAGGTATCAGTACTTTTGCACCTTGAACCTGGAATGGATGTTTCTATTTAGAAAGTAAATTAGTTAAAAGAAAGCAAAGAAAAGGAAGGAATACACACCGATACAAACGTGGCTGTGGGTGATTGCCTGTGTTTAAACACGGCTTCCAAGAAAAAGGATTTGTGAATTCCATAACTGCGTAAAACAGGATGTTATCTGAAGTAAAGATGTTTGCTCAGTCAGGGATATCAATACCTGACTAAATGTTATCAGAGAGACATAAATTAAAGGAAAGCACAGAGCAGGAAGAATTTTGATGAATTTCCAGAAGAGAAGCTTAATCAGGACCATTCTGTACTTTTACACAGTGACGATGTACAATGAGGTAGATGAGAGTTACTCAAGACACAGATATTTGCTTTTAAGGCCCTCAGCAGCTCAGGAGGTAGCATTTCCGTTAAGGTACTAGTGACTTGATTTTGCTTTTCTGGACTTCAAAAGTTCTGGAGGGAGGAAGAAAAGTTGGAGCACAGCAAAGTGCTTATTTTAACTTCAATAAGAACTGGGGGATGAGGACCTGTCTTTCACTGTGACTTAAAGGGTGATCTTTGTTAGGAAAATAGCTTTTCTCAAAGACAAAATTACTGTATGAATTTGCCATTATGGCTTAGTAGGTAGTAAGTCACAGATACATTAATATTTGTATTTCACCCTGTGCTAAAAGAACCTGCACTCTCCAAGGAAGCAGAAAAGAGTTCACTGAGAGTCTAGTTAATGTTTTATGGTCACTGCTGTTACATTCAGAAGAAAAAGGACACTTTAGTCCTGTTCCCTAAATCAGTTTTACTCACGACTGCAAACACTATACTGATACTTTGTTCCTATAGGCCATGTCTGCTTCTAGTTTGTTCAGAATATATTACCTGGTTTCATCTGAATTTATTTCAGTTGACCCATCTCTTTATTATGGGACATTTCAGAGATGATAATATAAAGTGTGAAAGAAATGCAAAGGAAGAAGGAAATAGACCTTCCTAACTAGAGTTAAAAAGTTCATGGACTCGCTCGGTAAATATGTTTTACGCCAGTTTCAGCTCACATTAGATTGTTCTTATAAAAATAAAGTGAAACTCACACACATTAAACCTAGTTGAGGTTTGGGGTTTTTTAAAAAAAATGTTCTTAGAATTATAGTTTCACCTTCCTCCTGTGCATGCCTTGAAAGGTAAACAGCAATTTGAGGGGCTGGAGCACGCCCAGAGAAGAGCAACGAGGCTGGTGAAGGGGCTGGAGGACAAATCTTACGAGGAGCAGCTGAGGAACCTGGAATTGTTTGCCTGGAGAAGAGGAGGCTGAGGGGAGACCTCATCTCTGTCTACAATTGCCTGAAAGGAGGTTGTAGAGAGGTGGGTGCTGGGCTCTTCTCTCAAGTGACAGGTGATGGGATGAGAGGAAATGGCCATAAGAACCTCCACAGAGGAGGTTCAGACTGGAGATCAGGAAAAATTTCTTCACCAAAAGGGCTGTCACGCACTGGCACAGCTGCCCAAGGATGTGATGGATTTCCCATCCCTGGAGGTGTTAAAAAAATGAGTAGACAAGTTTCTCAGCGGTCTGGTTTAGTCATGGACAGGTGTGGTTGGACTCGATGATTCCAACCAGGCGATTGTATGATTCTATATCTCTTCTTTAAACAACTTTTGGTTTATTTGAAGTTCAAGTTACTAGTTAATGATTGTGAATAGAAGTGTCAGAAGGAGATTTATTTCCTTACAAGACAAGGTTAACACTGATATTTCTGATATGACCATATTTCCAATTTGGATAGCCCAAGATTTTACAGATGAGGCTGATACCCCGTTGCCAGATTTCTAACATGTCAGACATCTTATTTCTAAGGTACTCCGAGATCTCTGGAATACAAAATTCTATATTAAAGTTGAGCGATGTTTTTTATTGTCACTTAAAATGGTAAAGAGATATAAATCTTTTTTTTTCTTTTTTTCTTTTCTGTGTCACTGCTTTGACGTGTGATTGCACTCATAAATCTGACATTTCTAATGTCTTTGAAAGAGGACATGCTGTGAACAGTCTTTTGTAAGAATCCTTTTGTCTTAGTTCACTTTCTGATTTTGGGAGTAGTCTTGTTCTTTCAGAAGAAATTAAGTCACTTTTAGTAGTAGGAGAGGGTGGGTTGAAAATAAAATCGCACAAGATTGTTTTTTGGAACCAAATCATCTGAGATAAATTGTGAGTAATAAGGCCAACAGAAACTGAAAATCTTCTTCAAATCAAGAGAACTGGATGTAGAAGTTTACAAGTTGTTTACATCTCCAGAGAATAATGCCAGTACATTGTTTTCATACAAATCAGTGATCTCTTTGAATGGAGAAGGCTGCATAGGCCACATCCTTAGGTAACTGCTGTCCCTCCTAGTGTGTCGCCAAGCTGGTTTTTTTGTTATGCTGGTTTCACTTAAGGCCTTTGTATTCCACAGGTGAGCTCTTTCAGATATGGATAAATGCTTAGATTCTCTGCCTCCAGATCTAAGCAGGAAGAGCTCAGACTGCAACGAGTCACATTAAAACAAAAATTTATTTTGACTTTGCTAAAAGACTTACCGTCGAACAGATTTGAAGTGATGCTTTTTGTTGTGTGCTCCCCTGCCTGCCTCAATCTAAATACTTGTCTCTGTCTCTCCATCTGTAATATTTTTGTCAGGGAAGTGCCTGTCAGTAATAGATGAAACACTGTTATTTAAATAGTTTGTATAAGCAATACTTTGTATTTCTGGGAGAAAAAACTGCTGACAAAGTTAAGCATATTAACAGAGTGAAGGGGATAAAAATTACTCTTAACAAATCTGTAAGTAAATATCTTTCTTTATAGGTTCATTTGCAAAGTAATAGAGAGATCCCATTTTCCTATTTCAGGCTGGGGTTCCTCCCACCCCCCAAACACCTTTTTGCCTTTTGTAGGTGCTCAGAAGTTTCTTTAAGATATAAATTATTTAATCTTGTTACAGACATAGATGGGTTCGATTTTGATGTGATTCCTTAGAATAGAGAAGTATATTTTGGGTTGGTTTTTCTCTCCACGTATATGCACCTGTTTGTTCTGTTTTCCAATGGAAAAAGACAATATCTTGCCATAGTCAGAAGCACACTAACCCCTCTCTGCCTGATTTAGTCCAGGAATTTGAATGCACTCCAGTCTCTCAGTGAACCACTGGCAGTAAGTTTACCATCTGGGGCATCTGGGGCTTGTATGTATTAATTTCAAGTAAATGAAAGAGCTCCAACAAGCAAAATCAGATTAGGCAGCAGTGGTTAGATGCAGTCTTCTACGTTGGGACACTTGAGTTCTTACCCTGAGTCAGCAGAGGAGTTTTGTTCATTGTAAAAGAATGTACTAGACATGGAGATATTTGCTATTTACTAATTAATTTGCCGCTGAAACCATATTTACATTTTCTGTGTTGCAATCAGGTTATCATAAAGCTTTAATCTCTGTTGTAGCAAGAGTCTGTTTACGTAAGTTGGAAAAAGTTTCCCACTGGGACCAAAAATCCTATTGCTTTATTTGCTCTTTTTGAATAAACAAATGGCCAGTGATGCATTCTTGCCAGTAGCTGGGGGTTTTCCCTGTAATGTATGCTGTGAAATCACCCTGTCATTTTAGAAATCTGCATTTTACAACCAAGTTAATTTAAAAATATTTAACAAAGTTGCAATGACAACTTTTCAAGTCAGTTATTTCATCTTCTCATCCTATTTAAATCAGTGTTTTAAAGATCTGTGTGATTGCAGTCATAACTTAACTTCCTCTAAACGAATCCTGGAGCTATGGAATTGCATCATATATTCTTTGTACAATGATAATTCTCCACTAGAGACCTCAAATTTATGAAGGTGAAAGTGTTTATGGACAAAAAACTACTTGGAGATTTTTTTTGGTAGTACAATGCCAACAGAATTAATCCCTCTGTGAAAAGCTTTTGGATCCATGGAAAGTGGCTGGGTATAAGTGAGAAGGTAGGAAAAACACATGGGTGAAATACAAAAGTTCACAAATCCTTCTTTCAGCTTCTAGAAACTTAAGAAAACAATGTGTTGGATGATTGTTTTGTTCACCTAAAAGGCCAGGAGTACTATTGGATATGGCAATTATATTACTAAGAGCACTCCTCACAAAAATATCTTTTCTGATGGGAAGGAGAGAGGAAGGTGTTAAAAAATGTACTTTGCACACCATTAACTACACAAGCAACCCTCTCCCTGTGTTACAGGTGGGGAACTGGGGTGCAGAGGGGTTAAACGGCTTAATGGCTCTGCCTACGAGCACAACTACTGCTCCTCAGAAGACTACACAACACAGAATATCAAAGAGCTGCCTATTTTACTGTATTTGATTTTATTGAAGGAATTTTTAAAATGGCTAATGGCTATTGACAGAAGTTAAACTTTGAAGTGATGCAAAAGCAGCAGCCAGATGTTAAGCTGCACAGTGCAGCAGGTGTCAAAAGTGGGTGGCCTGCTGGGTGCTTTGTATAAAAGCAAATACATTATAATTTGGGCTTGTTTTTAGCTGCACGTGGAGTCACCGTGGTCCATGAGCAGGTCCTGCCTGCCTACCACAAGACATGGGCTGGCTTCTGCAAACAGATTGCAGAAGGATGGGAAAACACACCACCTCTGCTTCTTTGAGAGGGTCTGTCTGAGCTGCCTGGGATGCAAAGTGGGGATCTCTGAGGAGGACCCCACAGAGTGTAGTGGTGGGGAGAAGGCACGGTATGGGGTGCTGAGCCCTCCCACTCTTCCACACGGGCCATTCCCCGTGTCCAGCCCCGCCAAGGCGGCCCCAGGTTCCAGAGATCAGCACGAGTGTTTGCAAAAGGCAAGTAAAATCTGGCTTTTAATACTTTTCTCATGACAATAAAACTAATACATGACATAAGTGTGTCTCCTGTTTTGATAGCATAGTGATAAATAATAATATATTAAGACAGGGGTTGTTAGAGTTCCCAATTTTCTATCTTTGGTGCTAATTGTAAGGAAACAAAGATGTGTTGCTTTTTTCAATATGGAAAGTAATCCCCAGGTACAAAGATAATATATGGATTATACCAAGTGTCTTTAGCAAAAGAGCAGTGCAGTGCTGCGCTGCACTGTTTTGTTGCCTCATCAAAAGCCACTGCTCTCCTTAGTGCTCCGAGGGATTATATACGCAAACATTCCATCTGGCACAGGACACTTTTCCTGCATCCTGGTTGAACAGTGTTGGCTGGAGCAGTTTCTTCCTTGTCCACGCCAACCTGTGGGAATGGGAAGGAAGATGAAAGTGATTTCTGCCTGCATGGGTCCCTCATGCCACACCACGGGGTTCCAGCTCCCCATGCTGTCCCTGAGATGCCTGTAGCTGGAGGCAGGTCCTGGCGGGGCTCCCCATGGCTCCCCATCAGAGTCCTCGGCCATAGAGGGCCATGTGGCGCAGGTGCTCCTCGAGACACTGGATGGCCACATCATCCACCTCGGGGTCAAACTTGTTGGCCAAGAGGTGGTGGTGCTGGAGCATCCAGGACACGTCGCCCGCGCCGTAGATGCAGACAGAGCGCTGGTGGCGGCCAGTGCAGGGCGGGTAGGGTGCGCCCTTGCTGGTGTCACCCTCCTGGTACTGCCACTTGACCAGGCGTGCCAGGGCGTTCATGTCCGACAGCTCGAACTTGGCGCTGTAGGGCGCGGCACCTGGCACGCCAGGCATGCGGTTGAGGGTGGCCCAGACGTGCTCATCGGGGCTGTAGGTGTCCTTGGACCACTCGAGGAACCGCTGCACCGTGGGGTTCTCGAAGACGTGCTGCACAAAGGCCCGTGTAACCACAATATACGCACTGCCCGTGAACATGGGGGAGTCGTGGGGTGGTGGCGGTTTGGCTGTGGCTGTCCGGAAGATGGACTTCCCCACTTTGTGGTGGTACTGCCAGCGCTTCTGCTTATAGAACGAGGGCTTCTCTGACTCCATGCTGTTGCGCCCGCGCAGCACCTTCAGGGTACGGACGATCTCAGCGTTAGTCTTGATGGGGAAATCAGTGCCGCAGGTGTTGAGGACGTAGCGCCAGGGCACAGGGCTCCGCAGCAGGTCCTCCATGCAGTTGAGGTCGGCCTGCAGCCGCGACCAGGAGGCGTAGACCACCTCCTCCAGGTGGCTGGCCACGAAGACATTAGGGAAGCAGGCCGAGATGGCTCGCACGGCCTCCTGGAAGGCGCCCGGAGACTTCTTGTCCACGTGGACGCAGTAGACATTCTGCGGGGCATAGAGGGAGCGCAGGAGGCGCTCGAACATCTCAATCTTGTTGTGGATGACCATGGAGTAGGCGATGGGGAACTCTGCCTCCTCCTGGCTCAGCGGGAACTCGATGAAGCGGCGGCTCTCCCGGAAGGTCCCGCAGTCCCTCGTCATGTTCAGGTAGTCCTGTGGGGTCAGGGCTTCCCTTCTCCTCGCCACCTCCAGGCTGCCGAGCCGCGCCTCGCGGAGGGCGCCCTCGTCCCCTCGCACCACGCCCGAGCAGTTGACGGCGCCGCCCGCGCCGAGCTCCAGCGCCCGGTAGAGGCGCTGCCGGCAGCGCGGGGGCGGGGGGGCGCCTGGGGGGGCGCCGGGGCAGGGCCAGCGAGCGCCGCGCAGCGACAGCGACAGAGACAGCGCAGCCAGCAGCAGCAGCGGTGCCAGCAGAGCTGCTCCGCGCCGAGGGCTACGCCGGTCGCACAGCCGCATGGCCGGGCGCCGGCGGCTGCTCGGGGCGCGCCGGGAGCCAGCCCAGACCCCTCGAGTCTCGAGGCGCTGCCCGAGACCCCTCACGGCCCCGAGGGCGATGCCGGAGCCCCCTGCCCCCTCCCCGCGTGCGGCACCGCCGGCTCCTGGAACCCCGCTCCCCGCGCGCGGCGATGCCCCAGTCTCCTGCTCGCCCCGAGGCGCTGCCCGAGACCCCTCGAGCCCGGGGGCGCTGCCCGAGACTCCCGCTCCCCACGTGTGGAGCTGCTCGTGAGTCCGCACCCCGAGGTGCTGCCCGAGCCCTCCGTCTGCCTCGTCTCGGTGGGTCCGGTCCTGCCTCTCAGCAGGGCTCCATCAGCATCCGTTGGGTATTAAGAAAAGATTCTTCCCCCAGAGGGTGGTGAAGGACTGGAACAGCTCTCCAGGGAAGCAGTCACACAGAGCCTGACAATATTCCAGAAGCACTTAGACAATGCCCTCAGACACACGGGGTGAATGTTGGGGTTGTCCTGTGCAAGGACAGGAGTTGGACTCGATGATCCTTGTGGATCCCTTCAAGTCAGGGCACTGTGTAATTCTGTGGTTCTGTGATTCCTATCGCTCAGCCAGGCTCTATCAGGGTGTTGGGTCCAGTCCTGTCACGCAGCTGGGCTCTGTCGGGGCGCTGGGTCCAGTCCTGTCCCTCAGCCAGGCTCTGTCAGGGCGCTGGGTCCAGTCCTGCCTCTCAGCCGGGCTCTATTGGGGTGCTGGGGTCCAGTGCTGTCTCAGCCGGGCTCTGTCAGGGCACTCTGTGAAGAGTTACCTGGCAGCTTGGTGCCCGCTTCCTTGGCAGTGGTGAAACAGTGGCAGGGCTATTGCGGTGTGACCGCAGGTGTGAGTAATAAATAGGTGGATAAAATGAAGTCTCCTCCCTCCTTTCTCCGTGCCTGCATTTGGTTTTATCAGTGCTGGAGGTGGTTGTGTATCTTGCACGGCTGTTTAAAAGAAGGTGTTTTATCTTACTTCTGTCTAAGGAGAATTCTTCTAGAATGCAGCTCCTTCGCCTGCACCCGCCTTACCTCGTCTCGTCTCACCTTGTTGGGTCCAGTCCTGCCTCTCAGCCAGGCTCTATCAGGCCACTGGGTCACATCCTTCCTGCTCAGCTCCCTCTCATCAGGGTGCTGGGGCTCCACGAAGTGTTACCTGACAGCTTGGTGCCCACTCCCTGGGCAGTAGTGAAACAGTGGCAGGGCAATCGCGGTGTGACCTCAGCTGAGTAATAAATAGGTGGGTGGAAGGAAGTCCCCTCCCTCCTTGCCCCATGCCTGTGTTTTACTGGTGCTGGAGGTGGTTGTATACCTTGTACATCTGTTTAAAATAAGGTGTTTTTCTTACCCTTCTCCAAGGAAAATTCCTCTAGAACGCAACTCGATGTAGCACACTTTTTAAAAAGACTTTACCAGGTGACTTTGGGATCTAACCTGCTTTTCAGTGTTCAGATCATTCCAACTTACAGGTCAAGGGAGTGACAGCAGTCGTGCTGCAGTCTAGAAGCCCGGCTGCAGCAGCTGTCTGCTGGCCTGGGGCATTCTGAGCTTTAGTGAAGGATTGTTGCAAGTGATGGTGGGCAACTGAGCAAAGTGGAATCTGCTTCTACAGCAAAGCAGAGAGCCATGGTTTACAAATTATTTGCCACAAGGTGTCCACTTAGAGAAAAGACTGAGAGAGTATCAGCGGACAGTCTCAGGAGCTTCTGTATGCTGCTCCACACACATCCTGGCTCAGCATCACTTAATAGAAGAAGAGGGATAACTGTGAGTGACTAAAAGATGCCTTGTGCCATGATGAACAAAATCATGTCCCCTAGGTTTTGCAGTCATCCTGAACTGCTTCTTGTTTGAACCAAATATATTTGGTTCCACGTTTGTATAAAGGGACCAATTTCAACAGTTTCAATGATGAGTCAAAATTTCTAAGATGGGTTTTCTAACATACAACCACAAGTGCATTTATTTTAACTTTTTTTCCTTTCTCCAGATGTATCAAAGAACTCTTGAACTGCAACTGGACTGAGGACAGTTGGGGTAAGCGTAGTTCTGCATGGGTTCTAGGAGACAGCAGCAGTTGCTTCCCCAATCTCAAAATTGAGATTATTTGTTGAATTATTAGCTTTATTAAATTCAGTAAATAATTATCAAAAACATCTGTGGTCCAGAAGTTCTAATGGGTGTTATGAAAAGTGACGATGTGATACATTTGTTATTCCCATTTGCACAGCTGTGGGTGCCTGTACTAAGTACCAAAGTGAATGTGCTTGGGAGAACATGGGGGAAAAACAGCTTGGGGAATGAATGCAAACAAGATGTGAGATGGGTCAGCCACTTTCTCAGCGCAAAGAAGACATTCATCCCATTCATATGTGTATTTCCCTCCTGAAATTGTTTATAAGCTATATTTTTCTTGCATTAGATAGATAAGCTCATTCACCTGGACAATTTCAGAGCATGTGAGGAAAGGTACTTTCCAAGAAACTCTTGGAATGGGACAATCATTATCCTCTCAGTGCGTCTTCTACACTCCCAAGCAGCTCTTCACCTCCAGGATCACCTCTGCTAGACTGTCTCCTTGCAGTACTCTACTGAGGGCTGGCAAGTTCCTTGTAGACCTGGGATTTTCATTTTCTAAAGCATTATCTTTATATTGATCCTCTACTCTGGTTTCAGTATGCAGATATCCTCTTTCATAGAACTGTTTCTTGTGGCCTGGGTAAATGAGAGTGTATTTTACATCTTGTACAGCATTATAAACAATCATTCCTACTTGAAGGATCTTGCTGCTCTGTGTGTGTTGTGCCTTGTAATGGTGTGGTGGAAGAAATACTCTAATTTTCAATCCCAGAGGAAAAGCTGAAAACATGACGACTTCACATGAGAGCTCTTAAATGGGCTATAGTTATTTCCAGTTATGTGCATTTTTGAGTAATTTTTCAAAAATTATGGTGATGAGGTTCAGAAATGCAATGGTGTTTTTCCCTAGGGTGGTTTTTTTCAGGAATTTAAAAAGAAACTCTAAGTCTTTAATCATGTTTTTACTCTCCATAATTCTTTGTTAAGAGTCAAGAATTGCTATGACTAACCTGAGACTTGAAAAATGTGTTTTCAGTGTTCTCAGCTATACTCTTAAAGCCAGCAGTGTATTTGTGCCGAAAGCTAAATCCACCCTGCATGCAGAGTGTGTGAAATGGCAGCAGATTGCTGCTCTAGTTATTTTAAGCTGGCCCATGGCTGAAGTCACACGTGTGGACAGAGAGAGTAGGTTGTGGGGGTAATACACTTCTTGAAAGTGCTGTCATACACGTTGATGAATGTCAGCCACATGGCAAATCCGGTTTGGAAAAGTTATCTTTGTTGATAACTTTATGTGAGAGATGATTTTTTTTTTCTTTCAAGGAAAGCCCAATACTGAGTAAGGAAAGAAATTATTTGGGATTAGTTTGTCAATATTCTGTAAACTTAATCACAGGTTCATCATCATGAAAATTTTTTGGAAGAAGTTTGTTGCTTGGCATTAACATCTTGAACTTGTTTCGTGCAAGAAACTTGAAGCTTTTGAAGGCTTCTTTGGTTAGCAGCCACGCTAGGAACACACCTCATCTACTCTGTAGTACACAAGTCTTCAGATACAGGCTCTTATCTCAAGTTAGAAAAGGGCACAGCAAAGTAGTTTGAAGTGCTTATGCCTCTACTGATTGAAACAGCTTCCTTGCCTAAGCTCAGGGTGAATTTTTAAAGCTGTCTCCTTTGGGAAGTATGAAATCTAAATGTCCTGCTAAATGCTTGGCTGCAAATCTGAAAAACCTTTGTAATGGTCATCAGTTGATCACCAAGTTGATCACACTGTGCATATTGACCAGCCCTCTCTGAATTCCTTTTTCGGGTTTTGACACACCAGTTTTTCCTGTGCTTTGATGTTATTCTTTATGCATTCTCTTAAAAGCAACATTTGCTTTCTTCTCTCCTCAGCAGGTCTTCTGTAGACAAGCTGTGGTTACAACTGCAAACTTTAGTTGCTTGGTGTCTGATTTGTCTGATAGGAGTACTATGTATTACAGACAAGACATATGCATGTAAAAAACTTCATGAAAATGAATGTGTCCTTAGTCACAGTTTTGATATATTTCAGTTATGTAACAGAATACAGATGCTAAACTCTAACCATATGGAAAGTTGTGGGGTTTTTTTCTCTTGCATATTCATGATGAAATAACAATGAAAAAATCCCCAACGATAAATGAAAATGGAATTAAACACAATTAACAGTGTGCTTTCTGCAAAGCTGATTTTTTCTTTTTTTTCTGGAGTAGAGAAATGTTACCCTACACAAAACAGGACTTTGTTGGTAAAGTCCAAGACCTGAGATCTTGTTTTCATACTAAGTAGGGATTAAAAAATGTTAATATTGATATTCTTACGTGTAACTGTATTTTCCAAAGTACTTCACTTTAATTTGTGGGCTCAAGTAATTGGCTTGGACTTTCTTTAATGATGATACATGTCTCAGTGCATACGAAAGTGACTCTGTTTAAAAGTAATTGTAAAACAACTGTCCTGTGGGAAGGATGCTACAGTACAAGCACTGCCTACAGGGTGACTGGCAGCTACCTGATTACTTACCTCAATGATCAATAGTCTGGAGATATGACAGTAGATTCCACTGTAAGAGTAGGATGATTTAATCATGTATAGATAATAATCTTGCAGAATGCTATCTGTGAGAAGGTAGATAATGTAAGATTCTTGTGCCATGCCTTTTCCAGAAACATGTAACAGGCTACAGCCCTCTAAAGTTGTTTATATTTGAAATGGTGAAGGAATGGCAGAGGTTCAGTTGTTTGGCAGGGATGGCCATGGCTTAAAGATGACTGTCATAAGACAGACTGGTGTTTCTATTCATTTCCAGAATTCTCCTGTCAATATTAAAGGATGAAGTGTTCTTTGTCAGTGTGAAGACTCTCAGTTAAAACAATTTTGATAAGTCTAAGTATGTGCCACATCTCTCTGGTGCCTTTTTATACCTCTTTCTATTTTAAAAAGCCATATCAAGTCAGAAATCCCTGGGTTTTTTTAGTTTTTCTCTTAAGGGATGAAAGGAATCATCACAGGGTGACCTGTTACTTGCTGAACTGCACAGTCTTTAGGTTGGGGTTCAGATAAATGCATTGGAGAGTAGAGAAGAAACATGTATTCTACTTGCTTCTTCAAGGGGAAAAAAAGTACTATGTCATTGTTTGCTGATGGTGCCACACCTGGTGAAGCACCTGGTGGAAATTTAGGTTGTGATGGCAAAGCTTGTAGTCTCAGTGTGTTCACTGGTACACACTTAGCTTGTAGAAGGAATAGGATTTTTTCCTGGGAAAGCAGCATTAATAAAGAGGGACAAACAGAACCTGTTTGCAGGAACCAGCTCAAAGTGGCAGTTGCTGATATGTGGAAGGAAAGCTTCTTTAGTGTGACCTTTAAGAAATATATAGAAGTCGTAAGTTTTGTTGCCCTAATCAAATAGACATCTGAGACCAGGTTTGTACAAGCTACAACAAAATCTTGTGTGTTACACTCCATTGCTGGGGTGAGCTGAGAGTTTCGTTTTCAGCTTCTTGGTAACAAATGGTTTGGTAGTATTCTTAGTTTTGGTTTGTTTTTTTTTAAGTTAAAATCTATGCAATCTGTTACAGATCAGCCTGCAGGGATTTTGAAGGACTCCATCTCTAATCTATAATACCACTTTTAAGCTATCAGGACATTGTTGTCCTTATCATTCTTCTGCTTTTGCATTTTATATCCTCTCAGGTTTTAGAAGAGAGCCTTATTTCCTGCTGATTGATTTGGAGATAGAGTGTGCATTGTGATGTGGTTTCTCCTATGTTGGCTAACTGCATTACCAGCTCACAGCTAACTTCTGTGTTCTGCAAAATGATTTTGTCTACAGGAGGAATTTTGTATTCACAGCACAATGACTCTTTTACCTTTGTGCCCGACAGCACAACTAGACAGTGAAGAGAGAAATAGGCATGAGGCATAATTGTAAACAGAAAGCAATGCACTTTCCTTCACAAACTGTTCCAGTGTAGATCCTCTCCACAGCAGTTTCTGTCAAAAAACCCGCTCTTGTGTGGACTTCCGCACTGGCTGCAGCTTCCTTGCAGGTACACACATCCCCCCCACTGCTGCTGCCCTCTGCCTCCTTCACTGACCTTGCTGTCTGCAAGGCTGGATCTCATACTTTCTCCACCTCAAACTGCTGAGCATGATGAGCAGCTGTTTTTTTTTTTTTTAAAAAATACCCTTTTCCTGAAACCTGTTTTCACAGAGACTCCACGTGCTCAAGTTTTTACATCTGGCATTGGGCAGCTTCTGGTCTGCTATCTCAGAGATGCCCTCTGCCTCCTTAACAAACCATCACCATGTTAAAGATGAACCTTTGTTCCTCTTGCATAATGACAGAGAGGGAGTGTGCAAAGGTGAGTGATAAGGATACGACTTACGGAAAAGGTTGTAAATCATGTGGTTTTGCTTTCATCTTTCCCTTATTCCCTCTCCCACCCTGAGCTGGCCACATATTTGCATAGAGAGGCCAAAGGTTCTAGTATATCTTACAGCTATAAGATGATTTATGGCTATATTTAATGTGTTAAAGACACGTAGATTGTTATCCAGGTTTACAGATAACAGGTAACTTAAAACTATGGAGAACCACCTTTCTAGTTCTTTCCAAAGTTATATAGGTTAGTTATAAGAGAAATACCTACCAGCCTGAGATTTGCAAAATTATTTTAAGATTTACAGTTTTAAAATTACTGACAAAGATTTGGAAATCATTGTGATAACCTTCCCATTATATACCTTCAGAGACCAAAAGCTCTATGTTATTTGGTATGGAGTCTTTGGCACATTGTACTTTCCTGGGAGGGGGGAGGCAGGGAGCTAACAAGAAAATCCTGAGGTTTCAAAGTAAGTATAATAAACCAAATGCAAATAGATATATATTGTATGTGTACACTTTATCTGTAAAATCTTTAACATGGCGAACATGGTCTTAGGCAGGTTTTAGGTTTTGAAATTGAAAGGCTTGTAATTACAGTTTAGCTTTGGCTTTCTTTCCATTTAATTTAAACTGAATTATGGGGCTCGGTCCTGTACTCTGTAACAGGTCGACCTGTATCTTTGCAAGCTACTAACATGGCATCCACACTAGCATCGTCTTTGTTCATTTTGATGACTAATTGCAGATTAAATCAAACTTAGATTACACTGTTGTATGTCAAAAATTTTGGTTTTTAGAGTTCTACATCATTGCCAGTTTGTGACAAACGGTTTGAAAGCCCTACATGCAATACCTCTGGGTCTGCCCCTACATAGACATGAAAAAGCAGCATACAGTAAGGAAAAAAACAAAATACTATAATTTTTGTAGCATCCTCTTTTGTAACTGAGCACTGCTCGATGCTGATAACATTACAGTTACAGGCTCATTGCTCTGCTCTTTCTGGATCTCTGTGGAAATCTTACTGGAGCGGAGAAGGACGACTGCTCTTATCCAAGGCAAAATAGCTGGACTGTGTGGAGCAACAGTGAGTATGGCTTTGAAGAAAGCTTAAGCAGGTAGTCATAATTGACATGTAGTCAGCAGGATGTTGTTTAGTACCTGATGTTTTACACAAAAGCTGAATGCTGCTGATAAGGTGTAATGAGTTTCCTAAATCACATTTTATATAATATAGTGAGAAAAAGGGATAAGGCATTACTCACCTTATGCAGATTGCTGAAGAGACAGGCAGATAAGTGGGATGATGCTGGTAAAGGTGTTTTGAAAAAAATTCCTTTAGACCACTCTCAGAACTGGCACTGTTTCTGACTGTGGTGCCCAACACTGGAAACTGGACTCTGTCCTGGGGAAGAGAATAACCTGATTTTTCTTGAAGAATGTAACAAAGAAAACACAGTGATGCTGGGGATAATAAATACATTAGCTCATGCTTCATTGTTTCTAGAAAAGGATTGCTTCATACACCATGGGAAAACAAAACAGCAAACAAAACTCTTTTAGATAAATGATAGAGTTCTAGGCTACAGGAATAAAGAACCAAAAAGAATGAAATTCATTTTGTACATTTCTCACAATGAAGAGCACATGATAACTAACCCGTTGAAGAGATTATTTCTTAATGGATAAAGGAGTGCCTGGAGTAGAAGTGTTACTGAGAGAGTTTTTATCTGAACAAAAAATAATCTTAAAAGCATTTTATCTTTGTTTCTGCCTTGTTTGCGGCTGTCTAAATAGTATTCTGAGCTTTAGGCGTTTCTCTTCTATGGTAGAACTGTATCCTGGGCAGTTTGCTTTGGTCACAAATAAAGAGTCTGCCACCATGACATCAATGCACTGAGTGAAGGATAGCATATGGATTGTGGCCAAAGCTCTGTGCAATGTCCTGTGTTTCTTTCATGTCTCTGTGGCTGCCCGGAAACTTATCTGAATATGTTTAGAGCTACACTTAATCTGATTGCCTTTGAGTGTCCCACAGTTGGATAAGAATACTTTGGGCAGGGAGTTTATCCAGTTGCTGAATGGGCACTTTCCAGGCTCAGTAAGTCCAGTAAATTTTCTTTCAATGCCTGTAGGATTCCTGCAGAGCAATTCTCACTTTCACACTCATGAAACACAATATAAGCAAAACTACAAGAGGATCGGTACAAGAGATTGGTACTCTAGCGCTGTTATTGGGGGCTATTCAGGTCCATCTGAGGTTTCTGCACTGTGCTGTTCTTGTTTTGGCTGCTGTTCTGCAAAGAAGCTCAAATATTTCCTAGAAGTTTGAGTGTCCCTGCCTTCTCTGCCATATGAGCTGCCAAACAGCAACAGTCAATAATGAAATTGCTTTGAGGGGGGCAGAGGGGAAATGTTTGTGGGGGATTGTTGTACTTTTTCCTTATTTCAGGTGATCTGTTTGTTTCCTATATTTTGCCCTTTAAAAACCTCCTGTACACTTGATGGTTTTGTTTCCTGTCATGCAAAGCTAGAAGAATTGTCAGAGAAAATCCCTAAGATTTTTACTGGTTTCTGTGCTTGCAGCATGTCTCTATAGTATTTCTTGGTCCATGAACATTGTTCTACACTGCTGTAACCTAACTCCAGGGAAAAAGATCACAGTAGCGTAAGATAAATAGTCTCAGTAAGCAACTGAAGTCTAAAACCACTAAGGTATTTGAGCAACCCACTTTAAAATACTGCGAAATGAATGAGTACTTGGACCTGGATTGAGGAATGGTTCTGTACAAGTAGTGCTAATGGAACAGACAGCAATTTCATCTTTCTTCTGGTATCTCTTATGTGCTGGTGTGTCCTGCCCTTACAGAAGGGGCCCAAGGTGAAACTGTCTTTTTGGGGAGCACTTAATGTTGAAAGACTGAAGTATTGATGGCTGCTGACTGAAGGTCGTGTTTGACAGTGCTTGCAGGTGAGCATGACTCATCTTTAGCTGAACAACGTAGTTCATGGTAGTGCTAGATATCAAAGAATAGCACATGTATTTTTACTTGGTAGGCTTATTTAAAAAGAAACAAAAACAACTTCTAACATGCTAAAATTTATTTTCTGCTTGTAAGAAAATGCCCCTCTTTCTGATTTTGGCACTTAATTCAGGTCAATAGTTAGCCCTGCAGGAGTACTAAACTGTAGGCTTGTGGCAAATTCAGGAGGGAGGAGCTGTAGTAGTTCATTCTTTAAAAGATACAACACTGGCATGGCCCTGACTTCATGTTATTTTCAATTCTAAACTTGAGTTAAATCTTTTTTTTGCTTCTTCTGAGTTCAGCAGTGATGGTGTTAAGAGTCCAATGTGTAAAGCAGTGACAATAAATCTGAACTGAAAAACGTGAACCTAAGAACTCTTTTTCATTGCAGACAGGTGGAGACAGAAGAAAAACAGAGTAGCTGGTTTGCATTTTACTTCCAACAGGGATAATTTCAGTACTTTATACCTCTTAGTTCTAGTTTGCTCAGTCATTAGTTACGTAAAAAATGTGCAGTGTTTTATTCCTCTTGTTGGAATAGTCCATATACCAAATGTGAGAGAATTTCAGTGATTAGCCGTTTCTGCTGTTTGTCAGATTACTTTAATATTGTCTAATGCCAGCATTGAACAGTATTTCCAGTTCATTTCACCCACCTGTTTAAAACAATTGTGCTGTTGTCATGAGTGGCAATTAATCATTTTGTCTCTGGACTGTGTCACAGCAACTGAAAGTTATAAAGCCAAAGTCTTTGGGGTTATGGAAGAAAAATATATATTCCAATAAGTATTTCCATCTCTAGTTATTAAGCAGCTTGCAGAAGAGTGAGATGGTACTATAAAAAACATTTTCAGTTCAAAATCAATTCACATGATTTTTATAAGGCTCAATTAGGCTGTTTTCTTAGTCACAACCGAGATGAAATTTTCCAGGTTGTTTCAGAGGAAAGCTGGAGGAATCATCACTGAATGCCCCTGTCTCTCTGTCAAGACTCCTGAGGTGTATATGCAAAAAAGTTTAAGCCAGAAAGATTTTGCTGTATTTAAGCACATAAAAGATAAAAATGTTTGGGAAATGTGTGTTTGACTAATCATAGAGCAATTCTTGAACAATAAAGGCTGCCTTCAGTCAAGGTGGTAAATTTAAACTGTTCCTCGCCTCCCCTTCCCCAGTCAGACTTATGAAAAACAGCAACAACAAAGAAACTACCACACTTTGCAAGGGTATATTTCAACAAACAATGGATTACATACTGAAACAGTGTGTTCTTTAAGAGTACTAATGTTCCTTTATTTCAGGAAGGTTATGGTTCACGATCTTCTAGAAACTACTTGAAAATAATAAAGCTAAAAGGGATACAGTGTTCTGCATTTAAAATTGTGAGTTCCTAGCACTGATGTATAAATACTGACTGATGCCAAGGGGTGATTCCCTCTGCCACGCCAGTGCAGGACACAATTGCTAAAATACTGATAGCATTGTCCATCTGCTGCTGACACACAGAGTTAACCATTATTGCTAAAGCTGATGGACAAGAGGAGATGGAAGGTATCTGTAGTCAATAGTTCAGTGATTTGTGTTTTATTTTATTAAAAACACCTTTATATTGTTTCTTGTAAGGGTGTAAGTGTAACGGAAACCAAAACTCTGACTGGTGATACTCTCCTGGTTTTACTGATGAGATCTGACAGGCGCATTTGTACTTACTAGTGTGACTATTTAGCACTAATCAGTAATTGTGGTGTTTGTGGCTGTATTCATTTGAATAAAAAATACGCATCACAGACTAACCTGTCTTCACCAAGGAAAAGGAAAAACTGTCTTTCATACATAGGGGGATATGAACTATGCTCTTTGTATCTGGGTAGTTTTGCCATTATGTCATCATCTTCTGCCTGGAGCATGTTGAAAATACAGTTGACACTGACAGGAACTAAAATAACACAGTTTTAATCAGTCAGTGGAAGCTGACTCTGCTCTTTTTTGAAGTGACCAAATGCAATATTAAAGCAAATGCTTGCTGATCCCCAAGATAAAAATGCAGCAAAACCACACACAGGGTTTGGAAAAGGTTTTGTGAGCCTGAATCAAAAGGTTTTAGCTAGAAAATGATGGTGCACGCCTCTAGGCCTTAAGGAATTATGTGCTTTTGATACATGTGTTCTCACCTCAGATTGGTAGAGAACAATAGGTGATGGTGATGCACTTTGTCCTTTGTGATTGCCATATTTATACTGGTTTTAGAGTTATGATTGCTGGGTGTGTGTGAGGGAATGGACCATGGAAGACGGCCTTGCTTGTGTGCAGAGTTTCACAGCTGAGCATGTTATGGACACCTGAGAAACCTTTGTCCTTTCATGGAGGAGACAGTGCTCAATCTCTCGGCTAGCAGCAATCACAAACATTTGAATTAATGACTGCAGAAAAACACCAGAAGAGTATGGGCAATATGTGGAGTTTTTGAGAAGGGAATACCCTGGATTCACAGTGAGTTTGTGGTTCTCTTCCAGTTCTGTAGTCTTGTCCAGCTTTCCCTTCACATGGTTTCTGTGGATCATGTAGACTTTACCAGTATTTGCATGCAGTGTACGATTACAGGCACATCAGCAAGAGAAAGTAAGTCCTGCTATTTTGTTGTTGTTGCTGCAACACGTGCATGGCCTTTGTGATTACAATGCAGCCTGGTAGTGTACTATGTCTGAAAAGAGTTTTGAAGGAATAAGGAACTCACTGTTGGACAGGTATTTTTTCCAGCATCTTATGATTGCCCTTCCCCTCCACCTCCACCCGCCCTTCTGAGTTTAACTTCAGCACTAATATTTTACCACTGGATTTGATAGCAGTGTTTCCATGTGCAAGCTAGACTAGAGAAATATCTGCCATTCTCTAAACCTTTTGCTTGAGGAGCAGCACTAACTTGCTTAATCAAACAAAGGCACTTCTCTACGAGATGGGAAGTTCAAGTGACAAACATTTATTCATTGAGAAAGCTTTAGTCATAAATGAAGGAACGAAGCACAGAAAAGCCCTGAACCAGCTTGTACGTATATGCCTTCATGTGTACTTTATGTACAAGAGGGCTGCAGCTGAAGAAGCAAAGAATAAAAACCATTGTGACTGTGTAAAGTACTGGAGAGAAAGAAAAGTTGTGCTTGGCTTCTTCTCAGTTACACAGAGTTTCCGTGAGAAACGTTTGAGTGTGTTGCATCAGTTCAATTTTTAATCAATGCAGACACCAAAGTGTCTTAATGTTTGTCATCTGTCATCACTATTTAATTTTATGCTGCTTTTTAAATCATATTCTAAGTGTCATTGTTTTAAAAGAAATTAAATAGCTACGGAGTGCAAGAAAAGAAACAGAAGCATCAAGTGAGTCTGGATTGTGACCAGGAGCTTTGAACATTTGAGTTGCATCAGCCTTTTATTCTAGCACAGTGACTGAAGATACCTTGTCAGGAACCAAATGGTCAAAATGTCCATGTACAGCTTTCCAAACATCTCTGTGATCTCATCAGCCTAATGGTAATTATTGAAGAATGATTTGATACTTTATTTTTTAAAACAACCGAGTGTCTCACCCACAGGAGAAGAGATCATAAGCCTGCACACTCTCTCCTTTAACTTCTAGTCTGGCAGTGACAGCCTCAGGCATGGGGTTTTTCATTGCCTATTAGTGACTCTTATTTTTGAAGGAATGGGTAAATACAGCACATCAAGAGCACAGCACTGGTATTTAGGGACTATAGCATATTTTATTCCCTGTTGGATTTTTTTTGTTTATTTAGTTGATTGATTGGGGTTGGTGGGGTTTTGGTTTTGGTTTGGGTTTTTTTGGGGGTGGGGAGTGGTGGTGGTGTTGTTCTGGGTTTTTGCTTGGGGTTTTTTTCAATTTTTTTTTTCCTTTCAATGTCAGGATTCAGGTTTTATGAGAAATTGGCAGCGTTCCACTGCTGGTGGATTTCTCTGCAACCCTCAAACCCAAGTGAATGGACTAAATAGTGGGGCTAAACCAAGGACCTATTTGAAATAGATGTAGCATTTCCAACTCAGTAGCTGCATCAGAAAGAGCTTCTGTCTGACAACTGAGTTATGGCATGTGGCAAATCCAGTATAAGAACATCTCCAGTGTCTGGAGGTGTTCAAGACCAGGTTGGATGGGGTCTTGAGCAGCCTGGTCTGGTGGGAGGTGTCCCTGCCCATGGCAGGAGGGCTGGAACTGGGTCATCTTTAAGGTCCCTTCCAACACAAACCATTTCATGATTCTATGATACTGCCTCTAACACTGTTCCACTGTCAGCTTAACTAAACAGAAGTTAATTTACAGCTCAGGGAGCTGGCTACATTCCCTTGACAAGCCCTGTTCTTCAATTGTAGGTGAAGAGTTCAACTGTAGTTGAAATTCTTCTATTGTTTCCAGCAGGTGATTCAGATAATGAGTGTGAGACATTCTGCCAGTGGCAATTTTGAACTTCAATTAAATAATTTGTATATTGTGTACATATAAATATACTTAACATAAAGATAAAATGCCTCTTCTGAACAATGTCAGGTGTGACAGTTGACAGTATTACACTCTTACGGTGAAAAAGCTGTCTGTTTTATTAGTTAATATAAGTGTAATCTAGTAATTCCCTATGTTCCTTTGTAACCTGTAAGGGGTTTCCGATATGTTCTTGAGTAGCATCAGTACAAAAGTACTACAAGAGAGAACTTTCATCCATAGTCAACAAATACTGTTGTAGCTCTCAATGTTTGAACTAGACACTGCTCTCACACTGGAGTTATGTATAGCACATTATACATTATGTATAGTGTATATCCTTGAATATTCTCCCTCAGATATGTAAGATTTTGTTTTCTGTGTACATGCACTCGTATATGTCCAAATCTCTGTCCTGCCCACACAGGACTCTTGATTCCTCCTAGTGTGGGGTAATTTCTGACTTTATGAGTAAGTTCTACTGGAAACAAAACGAAGATGAAGTATTTTCTTTAAAGGAAAAAAAATATCCCTGACTAATGTAATCCCTTAGACAAGTTCATCTGGTTAGAAAGGAAGAGCAAGCTTCTGTAAAAACTCTTACCAAACGTGATAGGTTCTGGGTGGATTTTCTTTGTGCAGAGCTGGTTTTGAGTCAGATAATAAAGTAATCTAACTTTATCTTCTTAAGTTAAAGGCTATTGTTAGCTGTATGCATATGGTTCAGACAAAACCAGGTGCATTTTCTCTTGCAGATTTCTAACTCATTTTATGAAATGAGTAGACAAAAAGTGAATTAGTTTTTGCCACCTTGCAGAATCATAAATCACTACAGAACAATGTGTTATTAAAATATGTGAATACAATATTGGGCAAGTGCCTGCTTAGTAATGCAAGAATAACTTAATGTCTTTTTTTTCTAAAGAACACCATGGCTTTTGGCATGGATGAAATAAGCCCACTCGCCTGTTGGTTAAAGGGAGTGGGTAGATGGAAGTGGGTAGAACACAGAAGCTTGTTCTCTGTTCTCTTGTCTACGCTCTCAGTGGAAAGGATGACTGTAATGATGGCAGTCCTGCCAGAAAAGGAGTCAAGATTTCAACTTGCTGAGGAAGCAAGTCAGCAGCCACAGACTATGTTCTTCATATATTCACTTATCAATATCAGATTATTTCAGTGACCCAGAAGTCACAGTTTCATAGGCCTTGATTTTTTTCTTTGTGGGAAGGGGACATGAATACATTCTCCATGCTTTCTCTCACAAGTATGTAACAAAACACAAAGGAATACACAAGAAATGCTTTCTTTTATATAAACTCATCAGTTCATGCCTACACTTGCTCATAAAATCTTTTATAATTATTAGAATAATGAAAATGAGGTTATTTTTCAGACAGATTACATGTTTGCTTCATTTTTTTCCATCTTTTATTATATTTTGAGGTACTTTTTATTAGAAAACTGAAAACTTTTTGATTAGAAAGAAAATAATATGCACGTTTGGGAGAGAAGGGATACCTTTCAGTTTCCTCTTCTGATGCCTGTTTAGCTGGCAGTTCAATGTCCACATTTATGACCACTAAAACACAAATGTGTATATCTACTAGGTTAAAGTTTGCACTTCTAACAGTCTAAAAGTCACATTTTTCAGTTAATAGAGAAAATGCTTTTCAGTTTTCTTCTTATGGCTATGTTGTCTGACCTTGCTCTGTCCTAATTAATGACTAACATAAATTTTGGTCACACCATCTTTCAATTAGGCATCCTACAGTTTTCACAGAATAGTAATCTGGAAGCTAATATTTCAAGGTGCAGCTTGGGTACAATCTGTACATATATTTTGGTGTTCTTCCAGTGCTATTACTCTCTCTAACAATAAAGAGATAAAGTAAGCAAAAGAAGAGAGACTATTTATGCCTCAGAGAAGACAAGGATGTTTAGAGTGCTGGCCTGAGACTTTGGAGAGTAAGATTCAATTTCACGTTTAGTGGCAAATTTTGCTATGATGAAAAGCAATGTCATGTAATTTTTTGATACTTCATTTTCACACTCCTTTTCTGGAACTGATCTTCCATGTCTCATGAGGGTGTTCTGAAGTTAAATTCTTTATGTAATCTCTCATACAGTATGACAGTATGTGATTACTTAAGCATTAATTGTAAAGATAAACTTCCTCATTTAGACTGGCATTTTGGCTCTTGAATATTCTTGGGCACCCAGAGGGATCAGGTCTGCAAATGCAAGATACCTGCTCACAAATATATAGTAGTGTCTTCCCTGATTAGGACCTTAATCAGAATACTAGACATACAGTACAGGCTTTCAAATTCTCTGCCTTTCCTTCCAGAATCCCTTGCAGTCTCTGTTGTGACCCTGCTTCATTCTTTTCAGTCTTATGCAAAGCACAGACTCCCACGGAAATTGCATCTCTCATCTGGAGTTTCCTTATTTGCTTTTGTGACAGCTGCTTATCAGCCAGCAGATTTCTGAGGAGTGGCTTACATAAAATGAAGCTGACACTATTTTTCCTGGAATCCTGTGTGTGCTGAGAGGATGGAGGAAGTCCAGCTAAAGCACAAATGCTATAGTTTCTCTCCTCCCTCCATTTGTTCCAAAGCGCTTTATCTAAAACCCATTGGGTTCACCTGGGGTGTAGGTCATGAAATGCTTCCTGATACAGCTTCTCTTAGGTTGCAAGACTGGATCCCTGCTGCTGTCTGGGATGGCCATAAGTGTTGTCCTGCCTGTGGTGGGGCAATTGAGCTAAAATTCTGTCAATTGGAGGCTGATGTGGAAAGCAACAGTCTGGCCTCAGAGGAGAAGTGCCAGCAGTTGTGCTCACAGGGCAGCAAAGGGGCCACAAGAGGTGTGGGGGTCAGCTGAGGCTGGGGTTCAGAGTGGTCTGGAGCGGCCTGGAGCGTCCTGTTCCTTGTTTCTCTTCAGCTGGTCCCCTGCTCTGTGTAAGGGCCCTGTCTGCAGTGAGAATGGATTGCCACGTGTGCAGCAGCGTTAGAACAAAGAGGACTGAGGCCAAATTCACAACCAAGTAGCAGGAACTTTGTTAGGAAAGGGGAAGGCAGTAAGTGGAACAGGATTCTCATTTGGTTTAGATGTTAAAAGTATCTTATAAAAGACAGATCTTGCTGAAATGGCTTCATCCTCCTTCTCAGAGGAAGGGAAGTGTACTGAGCTAGGGAGGTGCCCTGGCACTACTTCAGGATGAAGATCCTGAAGGTGTCACATCATTAACCACAGAGAGTAGTTGCATTTGTGTGAATTTACTTTAGGCTTGGCCAGGCAAAATCCCCATTTTAGCAAACCCTCCCATGTAAACATAATTTTGCAGTGTCGAAGTTCGTAATCAGATCATCTCTCCTTATGGTACTGTAGGAGGTGGCAATAATTCATTTCAGGATCATCTCCTTCTTGGCACAGGGGCTGGCAAACAGCTGCTTGATATAGGCCTTTGTTTATTTAATAGTAGTGACATAGAGGACTTGCTATGCTATTGAAGGCCTTATATTGTGGACATATCCACACTAGTTGTCTGTCTTGTTTTATGATCATCCTTAACGAGGATATTCTCTTTTACTTCCTATGGGAACAGTACCAACTGAAAGAGGCTACATCACTATTTCTAAACTTTGTACAGTGAAGCTATTGAGTAACTATGTAGATGCATTACTCCGTTGTAAAAAGAATTTACATTGTTCACATTTTCCTGCAGGAATAATCAAGCTACTAGATTATTGTTGGACTTTCATTCTGTCTCTTTGTAGCTGTATTTATGTCTGTTGTTTACATTGTTGACTTATTTATTACACACTTTGATTTAGTGCAGTGCAGGGTGAAAAGGGCACACTTGCCCTCCCTTTTGAACTGTGGTATCATCCTGAGGGGCTGATGGTTCCATTTTCCTTTGAAAATCTGGCAGAGTTACAGACCTGATCTTCCTTCCTTCCTTCCTTCCTTCCTTCCTTCCTTCCTTCCTTCCTTCCTTCCTTCCTTCCTTCCTTCCTTCCTTCCTTCCTTCCTTCCTTCCTTCCTTCCTTCCTTCCTTCCTTCCTTCCTTCCTTCCTTCCTTCCTTCCTTCCTTCCTTCCTTCCTTCCCTCCTTCCTTCCTTCCCTCCTTCCTTCCTTCCCTCCTTCCTTCCTTCCCTCCTTCCTTCCTTCCCTCCTTCCTTCCTTCCCTCCTTCCTTCCTTCCCTCCTTCCTTCCTTCCCTCCTTCCTTCCTTCCCTCCTTCCTTCCTTCCCTCCTTCCCTCCTTCCCTCCTTCCCTCCTTCCCTCCTTCCCTCCTTCCCTCCTTCCCTCCTTCCCTCCTTCCCTCCTTCCCTCCTTCCTTCCCTCCCTCCTTCCTCCCTCTCTTCCTCTCTTCCTC